>JAODLC010000117.1:668143-711621 GCA_026781145.1 Hippopotamyrus pictus | reverse complement strand
GACAGACAGATAGATAGATAGATAGATAGATAGATAGATAGATAGATAGATAGATAGATAGATAGATAGATAGATAATCTATCAGAAGAGCAAATAAATAAGTGCAGGGAGAGCAGAGACCAGTGCTTATATGAGTGATTGCTGTATGCACAGCACAGAAAGACAGGCAGGTAGCTCAGGGGCTGATCTGAGGTCAGATGACAGAAGCAGATCCAGAGCCCATTTCGGTGAATGGCGATGGGACACTCTGGGAAGACGATCACGCTAAAGCCTGTACCTCCCATGTGTCATTTTTACAGGTCTTGAACCAAAACCACAACGTCAAAATAACATCTAAAAAATTACACCCCCCCCCCCCCCATCACCATCTCTGGTCATAAAATGGCATTTCTCACCATATAGGCACAAACCTACTGCCAGTGGCAACTCATTTATATAATATCTGACTGCAATGCCTGCCATCTTCTTGTATGACTTTGGTTTGTTTACTTATATACATGAAAACTGCCGGAATGCATAAAGAACGGGCATTCTTAACCTAGTTAAGGTTACATTCTACAGAGGGTTCTCCTTGAATAAGAGGCTTTGTGCGCAGTAACTGAGATAACGGATGGTCTGTAAACAACAGAGGAGGAGAACATAACTCACAGGGGTGAGCAGAGAGGCAGGACACCCTGTGGGAATTAGCACGCAATTCATTCCCAAGGAAAGAGATTAAACTAGGGAACACGGAAAGAATACACAGGCTGAGGGGGTGGCGAAAGGTTCTGTTTCATGAATTTATTCTGTGATAACAGAGTAAGAGATTGAGACGGAAAGGAGACATGATATCTGAATAAAGATATCAATGATGGGTGCCAAGTCCGTCACGTATCAGAACTTCTGCAATTATTCCTTTGTTCTGTGTCCATCCAGAACGTCTATAGACGTGTCACCGTCCCGCCAAATAGCTGACATGGTGGCACTCGTGTCATAGACACCAACGGCTTTCGCGATGACCCGGTGAACGTGACGTCCCATGGTGACCCTCAGCCTCGATTCCGTGACCTGCGCTGGGAGCTCCTCATTAACCAGAGGGTCACATGACCGACAGGACCGGGCACCAAAGTCCAACAAGATGTCAGTGTCATTCCTGATAAATAAGCCGATAAAAGAAACGGAACGTGAAAATGCGCAACACATGGAAAGAAAGGGGGGAAAATGAAAAAGGAAAAACAAAACAAAAACAAAACACAGATGTGCAAATAGAAAACTAGCAAACAGTGGGTAAACAAAATAAGAGAATCAAAATAAGATCACAGAAACATAATAGAGCCATATAAGAAGAATATGGCAGAGGGACAAACCCATTTCAATCTAAATGAAAGGACTAAGTAAGACCAATGCAGGACAATATCAAAGGAATCACACAGCAGAAGCTTAGTATTCCACCCATACACTTAATCTGTGTAATTTTGTTTAGTATTAACAAATACACAAACAAAACACAGTTATCTGAAGGCGCAGTAATAAAATATGATTGCATTTCTTGGGCCAGGTTTTGTATTAATGGACTATAAAAGAGTCCAGAAAGGTCACAGTAATGGCACCATTTTGGGAAATGTTAGTCAGAACCAGGTATCCATAAAGCCGCTTCAAAGCAGCCTGGGGACATATAAGGGAATAAAATTTGGTTAAGATGCTTGAAACGGCTGCCTGGGATGAGCCAGGCTGATCCAAATCTCTGGCATATAGGTAATGAGAGCAAACAGATGATATATACACCCGAAAAGAGCCATGTTTCTGGTTCCAGAATGACACGTTATAGAGGGACCTCTTTTTGATCAGTACGGATCGATATTTACCGGGTCTGGCTGTGCAGCAGGCTCACGTAGCAGTAATGGATGGAGCCAGGCCTGGCTGGGCACACGTGGTTCATTAGATTTGTCCCAGCGAAAGCCCTCCAGATGTGGGACTGTGACTAACTGGCACAGCAGAAAGCCATATGTGTCCTGTCCTGTACCTGCCCTGGCAGCGGAGCCAGATCTCATTTAAAATCTGGGGGGCACCAAACACCTTGACCAGGTTTTGCATTTCGACCGTGACGCATTCCAGTATTAAGCTAGTTTCAGATATTTATGAGGCGCTATGTTACCGCTAGATTCTCTCAGTAAGTAGCTGCACCTAGGTTCAACTTTCTTCCATTCATTTACTTGTCATTTACTGGATGAGGAAAAACAATAACAGTTGTTTCAGAGAACAGTGTCAGCAGCTTGCAGAAGCTTTCAGCTAAATAGTGTCATAGTTAAGACCTACCAATAATACACAGAGATTTATTTCTTCATTTCAAAAACTGTACTGTGCAGATGACAGGAAAATGAAATTTTAATATGCAAAGAAAAGGCTTTCAAATTCAGCACTGGTGTAGCAGTGATTCATCCTCCCACACCAGCGTGTTAAAGACGTCCAGGCTTGATTTTTCTTGGATGGCTCCCCGTCAGCAGTAATTGCTGTATGTTTTTCATGACAGCTTGCTGGTGGCTTGTTGTGAGATCGTCGTCTTCCCATGAAATTCCCACTCTGAGTTATAACTGAACCTATCCTGTTAGCGCCACGCTAAGCACTCATGATGAGAGCAGGCCTGTGTTTCCTGTTCACTGGGGTCTGTTTCTAACACAATATTATACGCTAAGTACTGAAAGCTATCTGAAACCTTATCTGACCACATCATCCTTGATCACACTCATACTACTTTGGTCACATGCTATGCTTTCACTTTCTACCGACCATGTGGCCCAGCATCGCTGCTAAGGTATGGATCCCATAAGGAAGATAAAACCTTTATAAGTCATCAAGTCATTGCTGTCTACATTGGGTACCTCACACAACCATTAGCTCCCAGCTCAGGGGCTGCATCCTTCTGCGGCTGCAGTCGAAGACCGCATGCGTCACAGTGGCATGTCAAGGCTGCCCCATTTTGAAGGCTCCTTCAAATGCAGCCAAGAAATGCTTCCTTCTTTTCCCAGGTCACTTAGGATGAACCCAATGGATCCTCCGCCGCCCAACATATCCCAAGGTTCACTGCACAGATTTTCAGAAGGACGTAGCCTACAAGGGCTACATAGGTAGCGTCCTATGAAGGATGCAGTCTCCGTATTGGGACGCAGCTCGGAGTTCCCCCTGTCCTAGGAACCCCATCCAGAACTGGAACTTGTCTGAGCTGATTCTGGGTGGCACGCAGCACACTGTGTTTTGCCAGGAGCCACACAGCTGGGATAATTAGCAGCTCTGAAAAGTTCTGGTAAGCATCTCCCGGTCCGCCGTTTCTCCAGACACGTTTCCAGTCTGTTCCGCCGGCGCTGTGATCGCTGAGGCTGATTAGCATTTTGCTCCGAAGGCAACTTCTTTATGTACAGAGAGAAATTATTTTAAATAAATTGTGTGACCTTTTAAGATAATGATTTTCACCTGATCAGATTTGAAGTTGTTAGGGATGGAATTTTTAATAAAACTAAGGGCTTTATATTTAGAATCTGCTGTAATCAACTCTGCCACAATCATGGTCTCAGACAATCTGAAGACTTTGAAGGTTGGGGTGGTGACCACGTCGCCCAGGCGCTATCAGCAACATTGTTGCAATACTATGATAAGGCATAACCTTTGAAGTTTTTTTGGTTTTGAGTTTTGCACCCTAAGTTGGGTCCTTACCTGAAATAGCCCAGTAATTCTATCAGACTATAACTTTCAAAACCACATCTACCCCCAAACAAGAGGTTTGACAAAACCAAAGCAAAAAAACAGAAGCAGTCTTACTATTGTTCAAAGCTGATTAATTGTGATCTATTGATTCCTTGACTCTATAGACAATGGGTTGACTCTAGGTATCGGATGTATAACCCAATTCACAACAATGCAATGCTTGCAATATGAAAGTTTAGTGTCTGGTTTGCAAAAACAGGTATCTTTTTTTTTTTTCAAAGAAATAATGTGTTATTATATTACATTGTACATTTTATTATTGCTATAAGAAACACTATAATAATAATCAGCCATGTAATGAAACAGAATAAAGAGCAGAAAAAATGCCTCAAGCCTTGATTTCTATGGCCATTGTTGTAGCCAGAATAATTAATCTTTTACATGCTGTGCTCTGCTGCAGTGTAATCAATTAGCAGATGACAACTTGGGCTCCTCCAGTGTCCCTCCCTGCTTCTGTAAACCAGCATGAGGGACCCCCCCGTCCGCTGCTCCCATATAGCTTGTGGAGAGGGGGGGGAGAGGGGGTACATGCATTTGAAACACAATAACCAACAGTGTTCTGGGCCACAGGTGATAACAAACATGACGGCGGTAACAAATTACCCTTCCCTCCGTCTGATCTCAGTTGCTGCCTCGCCGCTTCCCCTGAAGGCCGTCCAGGGAAGTGCAGGGAGCCAGGCCAGTGCACCGCTGCGTGTTTGGATGCGCACCTACAAACACACACAGCCACGTATTATGGGGTCGTTTCTGGGGGAAACATCCCCACAAGGAACATACACCTTCATAAAACAGACCTCACGAAGAGATTCCCACAATTTTTCCTTTTTAAAATTTAATTTACATTATTTAGCAGACGCTTTTATCCAAAGTGACATACATCTTTTGTTTTTTGAGAAAGCAGTGTCGGCCAGTCCCTGGAGCTAGTGGGGGTTAACGGCCTCGCTCAGGAACCCAACAGCAGATCCACTGTGCCACCCCTGGGATTTGAACCAGCAACCTTCCAACCATAGGCAGAGCGTCCTAACCACTGAGTCACAAACCATTGATCAGCCTTGCTTTAAGTGAAAGTTACAAAACTGAATTTTCTTATGAGGTTTTATTTCTTTGTTTGGATTTGTTGGTGGAGTTAAGGCAAGTTAATACACTGAATTAAAGTGAAATCCCCCCAATGACAGCCAAGCAGGTGTGCATGCGTATGTGTGTGTGTGTGTGTGTGTGTGTGTGTGTGTGTGCGTGAGTGTCCCCCTCCTCACATGTTCTCCTTCCAGATCTCGACAACCCTACACATCATAAAAGTTTTTATTAGTTATAAGTGTTGCAGTTAATATACATATTATTACTATATTGTTGCTGCTGCTTTTATGGCTGCCTTTTTATATTTTTTATGCTCTCGTTTTTCTCCCTGCGTCTGGAGACGGTACAGTCTGCTGTTTTCCTTGCCTTGGATAAATGCCTGAATTCGAGGAAGCCTTAGGGTCTGGCCCGTAAGTAGCTATTTATTAGTGGGGAAGACAGAAAAGGCCCGACTCCGAAAATGAAGAAATTGAAATCGGCGCACTGATTAAATGTCAGCTGAGCTCATCTATACGAGACGCCAGCCGTAAATATTGCAGCCCAGATTGTGTTTCACTCAATGATCCCACCATGACATTCCCGTAATAGCTTGCACATTTATCTGTTTGCCACTCCAAGCCCCCCCCCATCCCCCACCCTCAATTTTTGTCTTATTCCCAATTTAGGCAAAGTATTTCACCTTCCCTCGGGGGGCCCAAAAAACATTCGAGTTAATCAGAGTGCTGCAAGTAATTATCAGAATAGATTTTCATCTGATATTATTTTGTTACGGTGCTTCACAGGATTTACATTTTTTTCTCCTTCTGTACTTTTCTATTTAATGTTATCGATCTGACTCACGCTGGTAGCCGAGGGACAGGAATTCCCGTGGCGTGTCGGGGAGGTGGATGGAGAGAGAGAGAGAGAGAGAAGAGAGAGACAGATTTAGAGAGAGTGAGCGCATGGATAAGTAAAGGACAGGGGCACAGGTGCAGCGAAAGGGGTCATGTGAAAAGTGCAACCAATAAATATTCTATAAAAAATATAATAAAAATACAGAGACGATTAAATTAACAAAAAAACAAGTAGGCCTATATCACTTAAATGGACAACTGGTTCCACTGTGATCCTAAGATTTTTTTACACAGCAAAGTTGTCCGCAGCAGCGAGACACAGGCAGAGCCAGTGAGCGGAACACCGAAGGTCAGATGATGGTCGGTCCCAGTCATGCAAGTGACGTGTGCTCCGTTTCGAACACGTTAGGCCTAGGGAGGAGTGCTGCCACTGAGCTGCCGCCCCCCCCCGGAGGTACGGGGGTGGATAATGACCTTCCCTTGTACTCCCACATTAAGATCTCAGGCACTTTCTCTCTGTCCTTGGCTTGGCGTTAAGTGCTTCAATCAGATGTAATCTCTGTCTCTCAGCGCCCTCCTGACATAGCGTTCATCAAAAAAATAAATAAAGAAAAAAAGCAAGGGGTGTCGGTGAGAGCACAATTGTACACATCTACCCCTCAATTACCCCCCCCCGCCCCCCAGTGCTCGCAGATACGGACACGAAACTCCGACTCCATCAAACAAGAAGGACGACATCCAAGGCAAACGCCTCTTCACTCTGAAGCCAAGGTTCTCACGGGCCCGACTCCTGGATCCCTGAGGCTTCTGGCCGTGGTTTTCCGACTCCGCATCTGAGAAATCCCACTTTGGCGCCCCAGCTGGCGGTCAAGCCAATCAGCAGCCCCCCCAAAAAAACTCACTGTACACAGTGTCGTGCCATTGGCCGGCTTTGATGCGGGATGGCACAAAGGGCCTCTGTGTCTGTCACCCGTGCACCCGGGGGGCAGGATTGGGGTTTATTTTGGGAGTGCCCCTTTGTTATTGTCTCTGGAAACCTCTTTATCGCACCCAAGTGCCTGGTGGCCTTCGCGATCACGGCGCGCCTTTTGGGGGACCCGGCACCCGCCACACATGCCAGGGCACACCGCCACGATCCCTGTGGAGCCCCTCTCACTGCCCCTGCTCCCCCCAGTCAAAGTTTATGCCAGGATTAAAATGTGTCACTGCCCAGTTTGCTGGAGGCAGGAAAGAACCCTTATTGCATCTTACTTTAAAAAAAAAATTCAGTGTGGTTGTTACAGACAAAGGAACTGGCACTAGACCCCATATTCTAAGAAGAAAAGCGTGCAGATGGTTTTATTATTAGGTAACTGGGGGGGGGAGCATTGCTGTCTGGCTAATTACAGGGAAAAGTTTCCTTTTTTATTTTATTTTCTACTTTTATTCAGCTGTGTTCAAGATAAAACATCTTGGAAATACATGGACTTTATTTTTATCTCCTTTCAAACCCAAACGCTGCATGGGAAAGGAGAGGCCTGCTTTGCACTTCACAGGACGGTGACTAACGCGGGTTTATCTCGCGCTGCGTTCCGGCCCATTCTCTGTGAGCGTCCGTCCCTGTAAGTGCGAGTTTGTCCGCACGAGTGACGCTGAAGTCAGTATCAACAGCCGTCACCCGGCGCTCAGCCGCTGCAGTTCTGCGTCGCCGTTCGCTGGCCATCACAGGAAACGGTGTCGTTAAGAGGAAGGAGAGTGAATAAAGTGCATCGCGAAGGAGCTGCTTGGGGGGAATGTCTACTGCATTTGCATTATAAAGTGTTCAACCAGAAGACATACAGGGAAAGAACAAAGAAAAGCAGAATTATATGGGTGTTACTGAAACAGCGACTTCAGTCAAAATGACATTAAAAAAGCAAAAATTGGTTGGATGTCTTACCTGCACACTTAGGGCTTGACGACCCTCATCCACCATGTGCTAACTATCAGCACAGGTCACTGTACATGCATGCAGTGCATGCATACTTTATTAGACTCATAACATTATTTACAGGTAAACAAACATTATTCCAGATAAATAGTCCATACCAATGGGAGCATACTGGATTAATAACTGTTAGCCATAGAGTCATTCTGGATTAATGATGGGTACCCACACAGACATTCTGGATTAATGATGGGTACCTGCACAGTCATTCTGGACAAATGACGGGTACCCACACAGTCATTCTGGATTAATGATGGGTACTGGGACAGTCATTCTGGATTAATGATGGGTACCCACACAGTCATTCTGGATTAATGACGGGTACCCACACAGTCATTCTGGATTAATGATGGGTACTGGCACAGTCATTCTGGATTAATGATGGGTACCCACACAGTCATTCTGGATTAATGATGGGTACTAGCACAGTCATTCTGGATTAATGATGGGTACTGGCACAGTCATTCTGAATTAATGATGAGTACCCACACAGTCATTCTGGATTAATGACGGGTACCCACACAGTCATTCTGGATTAATGATGGGTACCCGCACAGTCATTCTGGACTAATGGCAGGTACCCGCATGGTCAATCTGGATTAATGATGGGTACCCGCACATTCTTTCTGGATTAATGATGGGTACCCGCATAGTCATTCTGGATTAATGATGGGTACCAGCATATTCTTCCTGGATTAATGATTGGTACTGGCACAGTCATTCTGGATTAATGATGGGTACCCGCACAGTCATTCTGGATTAATGATGGGTGCCTGCACACTCTTTCTGGACTAATGGCAGGTACCCACACGGTCATTCTGGACTAATGACGGGTACCCGCACAGTCATTCTGGATTAATGATGGGTACCCGCACAGTCATTCTAGACCAATGGCAGGTACCCACACGGTCATTCTGGATTAATGGTGGGTATCTGCACATTCTTTCTGGTTCCCATGGAGTCATTCTGGATTGATAACTAGTGGCCACAGAGTTATTCTGGATTAAGACCCGTAGCTAAAGAGTCATTATGGATTAATACCTGATAGCTATAGAGTCATTATGGATTAATACTTGGTAGCTATAGAGTCATTATGGATTAATACCTGGTAGCTACAGAGTCATTATGGACTAATATCTGGTAGCTGCAGCAGCATTCTGGATTAATCACTGGAAACCACAGAGTCATTCCAGATTAATGACTGGGATCCACAGAATCATTCTGGATTTAAAAACTGTTAGCTATAGAACAATTCTGGATTAATAATGGGGAGTCACAGAGTCATTTCAAATTAATGACTGGAAGTCACGCAGGTTTTCCGGATCGTATGCTAATTCCACTATTCCCCCAAGGTTACTTAATGCCTCCTGGAACTGTGCAGTGGAGAGCATGTGTCGAGACCTCTGCTCAATGTGCTGTTAGCATGATTGCTTGGAGTCCAGATGCTCAATAAGTGCTGGATTAGGCTGTGTAAATAAAGAGTTGATGGGTTCCTGCAAGTCCCAGGGGGCAAGTGTGAGCTCACATTTCAATCTACCGCACAGGAGCATGGAAACAGATAAAGCCAATAAAGCAGATTTTTTACATGTTAAATGCTTTCTTCCCAAAAGAGATCTGTATTCCAGTGCTAATATACTTGTGGGAAAGTTCTCTCAAAGTTCTACTACAGTGACAGCTCGCGACACGGCCCAGCAGCCCAAAACCACAGAGCCAGGAAAATAAGCAATTATGTTGTGCTTAGCATTTCTGGTTGGAGAGGCACTGACAGCACTGCGTCGAACTTGGCCGGGACCACACTGCGTTTCGTACACGTGGTGAGGGGGGGGTCTAAGGTCAGTGAGTCACGGAGACAGAGGGGTAAGGGATCGTGAGCTGATTCATATGCAATATTGCCTTTGGATCAAGTGCAACTATAATCCATACCGTAGGGAAAATGCCCCCCCCCCCCATCCACGATGCACGCGTCATGTGACACGGTTCATCCAATTATTGCCAGCACAGAAAATAATTTCATTGATCTGGTAATACGGTGCTACAGTATGGCTATGTTCTTTAACTGGTCTAAATTATAACATTTCTATAGGAATAAAAAAAAAATAACTAGTTTACCGGAAACAGTTCTTTCACAGATGAGTACGAACTGCGAAACTGATGGTGATGTTGCACTAACGAGGCAGTTTAAACTGGAGAGTAAACCACAGAGCTCTCATGAGGATTACCGAAGTAGTACCCTAAAGCCCACAGAATCAGCAAAATCACAAAAAGGCTAACAGATTTAGCACTGCTAACATACCGGGTTGTCAAGTCACATGTCTTTAAACTATTGATTTTTATAAATACTTTGGAGATCCTTTACATACAACACATACTTATTAAATGATATTACCAAATGAGTAATAAACATAAATTAATTTATGATATCTATAATAACTTTATTTTCTGCTCATTTAAAGATCAATGATTCATATATATCTTGAAATAAATGCGAATCCATTTTCAGCCACACAGAAATGTACCCAACTTTATCTAAATCACGAACAGCAGAAATTAGTTGCAGGAACAGTTGGAATTCATTTGTTTACTTAGAAAGTTAAACTTATTATAAAGCTTCAACTGAAGTTTTCTTTAAAATGAAAAGCTAAAACAAATAAGCATTTTAAGATAATTATCTTAATAAAAATTAAAATCTGGAGTTAACTTCTGTTCAAAATCGGCAGCGGTAATCAGCAGCTAGAAGCTTAGTAGTTAACGTTTGTTTTATTGTTACTGTTGACAGAAAGACAATGATTCTAAAATGCATCATGAGTTCTTACACATTTCCACTGAGTACCAGCGACTTCTCTGAACCCACAACGTGAACCGGGATGCCGCTCCCGCTTCACTGTGAGTCAGCAACCGGCGTCAAAATTAGAATGTAAAATAAAAAGGAAGGGGAATTAACCTGTTAACCGTCCGTACCACCGCTCGCGGGAGATCTGTTTAGAAATAATTATTATCACAGTAATGACAAAAACTCTGGATGTGCTGCTTTCCCTGCAGGTTACATGACGCCGAACACGCAGCGTGGGCGCCGTCCCCGACGAGCGGCGTAATTGGGATCCGCTCTCGCCGATAGCCCTGCGCTTTGGGCTGCTGGGGTAGGCGGTGCGATTAAAAACGGTCCCCGCAGGACCGTGACCAGTCACACCACGTCCTTGTTTAATAACCCCCAGCCCCAGTGCTGCTGACACCCACTCCACAGCCACTTCGCTCTTTGCATTAATTACGGCAAGGCAAACAAAGGACTGACTGCGAACGGCAGAAACCGTGCGGCGCCTTGCGTGCTCACATCTCCGGATTCATATCGCAGTTAGCTGGACCAAACCAGTTACCCTCAATGGACGTCTATCTTAATAAAGAAAGATTATTAGTATTGATGACGATGGTAACAACAACAACAACAACAATAATAATAATAATAATAATAATAATAATAATAATAATAATAATAATAATAGGCTACGCACTCAGCCGTAAACCCGACTAGGATACCCAATCACAAGGCAGTAAAGGCGAGCCAGAATTCTGAAACGCCCCTGAGCACTGGGATTTCATTATACTGTAGTTGTAAAATACAAAACAGTATTGCATAACCAGCTGAAGGGTGGATGGGCCACACAATGGGTCTCCATGTCTCATGTCTGTTAGTATTCAAAGAACTGGATTTGAACATGATATCAAATATCTTTTGGTTCTTTTGTAAGATTGCTAATTAGTTAATAAATATTCATTGACTCAGCCATCAGAGCAAGGTGTGCATCTGGGAGACACTACTGTAAACAGAGCTACAGGGCTAGCTGATACGTCACAGGAATGGTGTGTCATTATCCTCATTACCATTAGCACCATTCGTAAGTGTCCACACCAGGGGCAATTCTAGGATTCGGCCCTTAGAGGGCCTCATTCGTCAGTAGGGGTCCACTTTCTAAGGCAGCGGTGTCAAACTGCAGTCCTGGAGGGCCGGAGCCCTACGCATTTTTGGATTGCCCCTCATTTAACACACCTGATTCAACTCCTTGCATCTCCTTGTGCTAATTACCACACAGCTCTTGAGCTGAATCCTTTGTGGTGGAACAGGGAAAGAACTAAGCTATACAGGACTCCGGCCCCCCAGGACTGGAGTTCAACACCCCTGTTCTAAGGAGTATGGGATGCTGCCCACAATAAAATTTTCCAAGCACAAGGACTATGAAATCTATACAAAATATGGGACAACTCATTTAATGGATTGATACTAATCATTTTTGAGGGGGGTTGAGACAAAAATAGTGTCTAGAAGCGCCTATGGTCCACACTACCAAGAGGCAGAGGGCAGAGGGCAGAGGGCAGCAGAGAGCCGACCCCTAACTTACAGTAAGAGGTGGCAGAGGTGCCTGCTGATTCAGTGTGGCATACACACCCCTCTGAGAAGTAGCCCCCCCCCCACACACACACACACTGGGGACAAACAGAGCCACACACCCCTGATAAAAACACAGTCAACGCTGAGTGGCAGCTTCAGATTACATTTACATTTTGCACATTTACATTCTGCATAGCTGACACTTTCAACGCGGCATCATGCACATATCCGCAGGAGAACTACAGGAGCAGTTCAGTTTATGCCACTGCTCTCTAATAGATAGAGAAGTGACCTTCCTGGGAGCCCAGCCCCTGTCATGAACCAGAGGTAATGGACTACACTACCCAGAATGCCACGCTGCCCCTAGAGGTTTACAGCTATTCATAGTTATGCAATTATGCTGCTTTCTATTTCCCTCTGAGGTCAGAACTCGGTACTGGGAATGACATCACACCTGACTTAACCGTGTTCCAGTACAGAAAGTCAGAATGCCATTTAGCAATACTAGGGACCTGTTTCAAACTTGTCAGAATTAATTTACCCCAGTTTCAATGTCTTTTATCATCGTTCACTTATACTTCGCTCAGCCTACCTTAAATCCGTCAAGTTATCCAGCTAAGCAAGAAATCCTGCTTTCTGAAGCAGGCCCCAATTCTAGCCAGGTTCATTGTTAGCCGTTGTTAACAATATCAGTTGATAACAACACATGATGTAGTAGTTTGTGCATAAAAACACCATAGCAACACGTACACAGATAGCGATTGGACAGTGCTGTGTGTACGACCGATTTAATGAGTCACAAATAAGATGCAAGTGCTAATAATCAGTATAAAACTACAGCTCTAAATTCTGTTGACAAACGACGCAGCCATCCTGCATTCTGAGCTCAGTGGTGTGTTCCGACTTCAGGAGGTTGATCCAGTTGAAATTTCTGACTAGGAACTCGGAATTTCCGAGTCACAAGTTCAAATTGAATGCAGCATTACCCTGTTCACTGAATCATTATCCACCTTTTTATATTTACCTGTTTCGCCTGCTTCTGTCGGCGGTGCTGATAGCTTTGTCTGGCTCAGGGTTTCGTGATCATGGTCTTGTGATCGGGTTTTGGTGGCTCTAACAACTAACATTTTTTTTGCCTGCCGCCTCTTCAACAATGACCACAGCTTCCCACTCCCTATGATCATCTACCAGCTCTTGTTGCTGTCCATCATATTGTTCAATAAACTGACTAACGGTCAGCTTGCATGTAACTCCCTCTTTTCTGCTATGACATGTATCCATTATTCTTACAGTATAGACACTTCCATGACCTTTTTGCTACGGTCCATTCCCATTAAGCATCCCTTTCCAACTTGACTTACTATATGCCTCTCATGGTTTGTATTGTTTTGCTTGTCTCCTAGGAAACAAGGTGTCTTTGGGCAGCATACGGGTAAAGGCATTTATTTCTATAGGCCTGTCCTGATCAGCAGAATTAGCCTTGTGTTCTGGTTTTGGAACATAACAGATGTATGGAATGGCTGGAGGTCTCAGAGAAGGTATTAGAGAACCACAACAATCCACTGAAGCATTTATAGAACTGCGTGGTCCATTACCTACAGCAGGCAATGCTGTCCCTGTCAACCTGGGGCAGACTAGAGGAATTTGTTGTGGACGAATGAAAATGGAGTCCCTGGCTGACTTCTCAGTCTCCTGATGTCCAGTGCGTATAGAACAACGGAGCTGAGAGAGAGAGATGCTTGTGAAGGAAAAAGGAGAATGCCACACAGACAAATGCTCAGAAATCTGCGAGTGTTGAGAGGGCACTTGCCACAAAGCTAGTGTGATGTGAAATGAAAATAGATGACTGAGAAACGGCATTATGGGTTTTTTAGAGCTCGTGGCCGGAACACATTTATAATCCACTCCCTCTATGGATCATAAGTTATTTTGACAGGGAACAAGGAACAGTTCAGGAAACACAGGGTTTAATGATGTATTTAACCTGCGAGTCATTGACCTCAGAGCTAGAAAGAGGGTTGGGAGAAACGGTGAATCTCTGAATAACACAGGTGTACAGTATGGTTCCCCGGTCTGTTACACCCCACATTACTTTGGATCAGAGTAGAGCCAGGAAATTGCAAAAATAAATAAATGCATAAATATAAGAACACATTTCATAGATGGAAATTGATGAGCTGTCAATTTATAAGTGCCTTTCAAAAGTCATGCTAATTACTGGCCTGCACCAGACGACGAGGTTTGCTCACGGTCTAATGAGGATTGACTGGCGAGGAGCTTCTCCGATTCGCATCACATATGCATGTATATTATATAAAGCATCACGTTCATTTATAATTCAGTGCAGGGGGATGAGGATGAAGACAGGAGGGGTGAAGGCACGTACTCAGCTGGTGAGGATTCACCCCAGCCTGCAGGAACACGGATCACAGAGTGCTTGTTTCACTATAATTAGACTGGTGCATTGAGGATTGCTGTTTAACTGGGGGGGAGGGGGAGTAGAGTGAAGCAAGACAGGATGTCTACCATATGCCTGATTTGGGTGAAACCTCAAAATTGAATTCTCTACTTGGGTAACCTGGCCAATAAGTGGGAATATCTATTGTGTTGTGTGGGTTATGTATATATTACGTTGTGAGGACCAAATGTCCCCTCAGGGTGATAAAAACCTGTTATTATGATGTTGTGGGGACCATTTATCGAAAAACTAAAAATGCCGAAAGTCTTGTATTTAGTCTGATTACTTATTGTTATGGTTAGGGGTTAAGGTTGTCATAGCTGGGATTAGGTTTAGGCCCATAGAGATAAATGAAGAGTCCCCACAAAGATATACAAGGGTTGGGCAATGAAATTGAAACGCTGGGCAAAATTGTGTTTGAGGTTTCACACCTAGCACATCTGTGACCAGGACAGCAAGTCTTTGTGGTGTATCGAGGGCCACGGTGCCCAGGGTAATGTCAGCATACCGCCACGAGGGATGGACTACATCTGACAGGAGTAACTGTGGATTGTAGAAGAAGCCGTCTGAAAGGGACGTCCGGGTACAAACCTGGATTATATCCAAAACACATAAGACCACAGCTGCCCAAGTCACTGCAGAATTAAATGTGCGCCTCAACTCTCCTGTTACCACCAAAACTGTTCATTGAGATCGGCACAGGGTCGATATTCAAGGTCGGGCTGCTATAGCCAAACCTTTGGTCACTGGTGCCAATGACAAACGTCAGCGCAAATCTTGGGCTGTGGACAGTGTGAGACATGCATTGTTCTCTGATGAATCCACCTTCACTCCTTCCCACATCTGGGAGAGTTATGGTGTGGAGAAGCCCCGAAGAGGCTTACCACCTGGAGTGCAGCCTGGGGGGGGGGGAATCAGTGATGGTTTGGGCTGTAATATCATGGCATTCCCTAGGCCAGCTACTTGTTCTAGATGGGCGCATCACTGCCTAGGACTATCAAACCATTCTGGAGGACCTCATTCACCCAACGGTTCAAACATTGTACCCTGAAGGAGGTGACATGTATCAGGATGATACTGCACCAATACAGACAGCAAGAAGGGTGACAGAGTTGTTTGATGGACATGGAAGTGAAGCTGACCATCTCCCATGGCCAGCACAGTCACCAGATGAATATTATTGAGGGGTGTTTTAGAGGAACGAGTCAGGAAACGTTTCCCTCCTCCAGCATCGCGTAGTGACCTGGCCACTGTTCTGCGAGAGGAACGGCTCAAAGGCCCTCTGTCCACTGTGCAGGACTGCCATGTCATTCCCAAGACAAACTGATGCTGTATTGGCTGCAAGAGGAGGCCCTACCCCATACTAATAAATTATTGTGGTCTAACCCCTGAAGATGCCTCATCTGTGTGTGTGTGCACATGTCACAACACACTCCGTAAAGATACCCTAACATATCTCAGGGTGTGATGTCCTGTCTTGAGCCTGAATATGAAGGTAGATCATTTGCCCCTCCATTGGGGAAGAGGTGCACCCTGGGAAATAAGCAATGATTAGTCCATTGTGGTAATGGCCCGGTGTAACAGTACTAAAGACGCCCCATGTCACCCAGTCTGTCTATCTGTCACACAATATCATGACCAGAAACTGTCACAGGTTGGTAGAGTTTTCTGTTGCTGAATGAAAATGAAGCAGTTAAAAATCATTTAATCCACAAACTATAATTTTGGATCATATTTGCAAGAAAATCTGGAAACTGGACCAGTATTTGAAGTATTACACACAGCATTAATCGTGAAACATACTTTTCTTCATATTAACAACCCATTAAGGTGATTTAAACCAGTCAGAACATTACTGGGTAGAATGAAGTGTATCATTGTCATTGATTAACTGTGTTTCAGCAACAAATGGAGACCATTAATAAACTCTGGAGAATTGTGTGTGTGGTTAGAGGGCTTTGAGACTAATTTTCTTACTTATTTGTCTTGTCTGCAGGGCCAGTCAGCCACTGAGGCGAGATAGGCGGCTGCTTAGAGCGCCATCTTCTGTGGGTTACCGACTTAACTTTCAGTTTCAGTTGAACCTCCGAGATGTACTCACACCCTTCGCACCGCTGGCACATCTGGGCGATTAATCACGTACAAGCAGCTCTGGACTTACATAAAACCAAAATCAAATGAAGAGCAAAACTATCCGAGATACATAGACTTTACAGAATCGGCATATGTGTTTTGCTATGTGGTGTCTTGAATGGTATGGGAAGGTATTCAATTCAATTCAATTCAATTCAATTCTTTTATTGTCATGTGTACAAGTACAAGTACCATGTACAATGAAATGATTGCTTGCATGTGCTCCTGCAGACAGTGAACATAGACAACAAGAAGGCTAGACCACAGGACGACAAGTGAATGTGAAGGTAAGTCCGGTTTACATAAAATTTGTCTTACGTAAGGGTTTAGTGGAACAGATTACTTATATAAAGAACTGCTTGTACAGTCATGTTGCAATACCATCAAAAAAAGATTTTATAGTCTGTATATTAAGTATAGAAATTAACTTCCACTAAAAATCTTATATCCTACTGTCAGTTTCACCATGCAGCTGTGTTTACAGAAGGGTCTGTAAAATGTTGTGGATTTTGGTATGTGGAAAAAAAATGTATATCATTATTAAGAGAGCGAACGCCTTGAGGGAGTAGAGGTACGGTGCTTTAAATAGCAGCTCTTCCTAAAATGGTCTCGGATTTGTGTGTCAAGCTTTGGAGCCTTACAATCCAAGGACCCAGGAAGCTGAACTGCCCAGCAGCCTCAAATTAGCCGCCGGTTTTAAGCTTTCTATCACACATCACCATTCTGCTAAAAACGAGTTTCAGGCCAAAACAATCCTGCCAGTATGTCTCAGCAGTAGGGGAAGGCTAGAACTTATTTTATGTTTTATGGGGCAGTGACTCTGGGTCCATGATCGTAAGGTCACTGGTTCAAATCCCATGGTTCGTCGTTGGGGCTCTGAGCAAGGCTCCTACCCCCCCTTGCGCTCCAGGGCCAAGCTGACCGTGCTTTCTCAAAAATGCACATCGCTTGGGATAAAAGTGTCTGTTAAATAATTAAATAAATGTAATGTAATATAGAATGTTTCCTCTGACCAGTACAGGTCTCAAATAAGCTCTCATAACCAGTTCATTCTGTACGTCCCACACTGGCTACAGTGATGCTACAAATGGTGTCAATTAAAAATGTAACAAGGTATCTGTGTGACAGTCAATCTGGGTACTGTCCCTTTAAGAGCAATCGGGCCCACTTTAGCACTCGAGCCATGTCGCTCGGCCTGCTGGGAGTGGGAAGAAGATGGCGGGCAGTGTCTTACGTGTGTGAGCCTGCTGATGTATATATCGGTAATGCTTGGAGCTTGGATCGGTGCATACTCCTCTGAAATGCTACGCAACCTGATTTGGATTGCATGGCCAGCAGAGTGTAACCATTAAACGGCATTCTTGCATGGACACCGTCAAAGTGTGTATGCGCCGCTCTGTGCCATTCGGGGGTCGCTGCAGAGACCGCATGCATGCATCAGGCATACAAGTGTCACATACGCAGAAATGCAGTTTGATCATAATCCGTTTGCAGGTGGTGGGCTTTTTCAATCTGCAGAGTCTCGTTCCTTGTTTTCCGTTGCCTTCTGACTGGTATTTCATTGTTATGCACAAGATAAATTGCAGCTAAAATGCTACTGTATGCGCAGTTGCAATATGGCCCTGCAGTGCAGGAAGCCTCAAGCTGCATGGGACGCCTGAGGTAGGAAGGGCACTATGCACGTATCAGTCAGACTTAGAGTAATGCACTTCCCTGCAGATGTGAACTTTGAGTCTGTTTGTTAATGTAGGAAACATGTTGTCAGCATTTCTGCAATACTGTTGACACCCGCCAATCACCAGATTTCTCAAAGCCACTGGTTGGCTGCTTGGCCACACCCCCTGCTCTCTCTGATCAGTGGCCTCCAGTTCCCAGAAAGCTTTGCTCTAGCATGTAGCTGAATGGTGGTCCAGCAAAGTTAGCAGCAAGTGACCAGCCTACGTCCACCTGGTCACCCCCATGTATACCCCCCCCCCACTACATCCCTTGTCCCAGCTTTGATGCCTTTTGATGCTTTTTTTGTCCCTTTTCTCATCTACAGCTGTTTGGCTAACCGGAGGATGCCAGCGATTATCTGATTAACAGACAGCGGCCTCAGCTTCCACCAGCATGTTGTTTTTCACCCAAGAGAAGAAAAGAACCGTAGGAGTCGCTCATTGTCAGTGGATCTTATACAATCCTCCGGTCCACCAGGAGCAGGGCCAGATTTGCCTTAGGTGTGAAGAATAATTACCACAAGCCAGGAGCCCGGCGTGGACGGCGCATTCAGGAGATCTGGTCATTTTTTGTGCCTGACGCCACCATGTGTTTGGCAGGGGGGGGGATCCACAGACCAAGCCGCATTAATTAATTTAGCGCGTCTAGCCGTGAGAACTCGAACCGGGCGGCGGGCGACTCCGGCTGTGAGTCGGTCTTGCATTTCTCCTGCACACCCAGGCACAATGTGCGCCTTGTCAGTGCCGACGGCAGCCGGCTACAAGCTAATAGTGAGGACTGTTCTCATTCATTTTTCCTTCTCTTTGAGTGTCTTTTAGTCCATTCCCTCCGCAGAGAACATTTCAAAACAAAGGGGGGAGCACAAAGCAATGATTCAGATGTTTTGTAAAGGCCCGCAGAAATCTGAGGAAATTCCAGATAGGGTGAAATTATCTGAAATGACTGAACCACCAGAGATGGATTCATTATAAACTCAAACTAAGGCGTCTTACTGGATTATCAATACCCATTCAATCCAGCATTTCTTTTTTTTGTCTATATATTTGCATGTGAATCCTGTTTCGGACACTGTCCTGCAGGGTGAAACAGCAAAATTAATGTAATTATCAGGTTAGGAGATTAATAACACTCGCATTTAAGGATTTCTTTTCTGATATGTGAAGTAAGCGACAGCCACGTAAATGAATTTGTGCTGGCTAACTCGCTTCATCCTTTTTAAGCCTCGTGCGCTTTAGCCCAAATTGTTCCTTAAACCTTCTGTCAAGGGCGGAATAAAAAGGTTCCTGGGAAGCAGAGTGGATCGTCAGCAAGTGGAAAGTCCTTTCCGATCCGAGGCGGACTTATTTCCCCGAACGCGGGTTACCCATGCGTAAACCCACTCTGGAAGGAGACGCCGTACTAAAGGCTGGGGGGTGGGGGGGGGCAAGTGAGGGTGTCCGCCATACAAATTGGTGGAGGTCCTCCAGTCTGGGACTCGGCAAAAAGGACAGACTGTTAGCAACCTCCGAACAAAACCCAATATGTCAACGGTGCCCCCCCAAACACACACCTTATTTGACATCCCATAATCAGCTTTCCCGGGCACCAGTGGGGCTCTGTTTCCATGAGCTCACACCCGGCTGATGGGAGGAGGCCGGCTCAGTCTCCGACTGCGGGCAGCGATACCCGCGGAGGCCCGGTGAAGCTGGGACACGCTGCGATCCGGGCGGGGGGGGCCTGAGGAAGAGGCCACCTACGCCTTCAGCCCCAAGGGGGCGAGGAAGTGTGAGCCAGGAAGCGAACTGGGAGTCCGCTGGGAGGGGGGGAAAGGCTCAGGGACTGCAGCTGTCTATCTCCGGCAAAACCAACAGCAGTCGCGGCAGGAATCCCACCGGCAGGCCTGCAGACGGCCGACGGCCGGGAACTAGCAGAGCCGCTTCCGCGGTGGCCGGCGCGACTCCTCACCCCGACAGCCATTTAACGCAGCGGCGGTTAAACTGGGGACGTGCGCGCTGCTCGGAAAGCTCTGCGTCGTTCCGGGGGAAGCGGCGACCTTGAACCCAGTGAGCAAGACCATAAATTAGAAGCACCACTAATCACAGAAGTCATCTGGGGGGTATCAGGAGGGTCAGTACATACTGAAGAGGACAGCTGTGCTGCTAAATATGAGTAAAAATGCATGTAAATGTGCAGGGAGCCCAGGATGTGTCAAGAGGTAGAGTCAGATGACCAGGTCTGAGTTGCCCCAGTCCGTTTTGCTTCAGAAGCCCTTTACTCATGGGTAGGAAACCCCGTACCCCAGTAAGCTAGTCTTTCCTTATGTATCACATGGTTTTCATCACCATAGTGACCAGAGCGCTTCTCACAAGGCAGAAAACAGAAACACTCTGAGTATTAATAGGAAATGAAAGAGAAACGTTATGAAAAGCGGGACAACATTTACACTTAAAATTGAAAAGTGTCTAGGGAAAAAGTTAATGACGATAAAAATAAGATATTTTAAAATATAGTTTGGCATGACCATGTAATTCCATCTACACCATTCAAGGATCGTGACATAAATTGCACATATGTTCCCCATTTTTTTCATATGATAACAATATTTCAGTTCATCCTTTTTTTCTGCACATTTGTACATTTCACTGTCGCAAATCAGGTTAAGTACTTTGGCTCAAGGGTACAACAGCAGAGCACATTCCTGGGGTTATAAACAGCAATGTATAGGTCTATGTCCTTAACCACTGCACTAGAAAAGAAGCAGCTTTCCTGCATTCCCTAGGGGGAGGCTTCACATGGCCCACCCCCACCCTGGCCATCAGGTTCAGTTGTGGCGGTTGAGTTCTGAAACCACCATCCCACATCCCAAGCCCATCCTGGCATGCCATCCATCCTGGGCCCCACCGGACTGTCATCTCCGGCGCCTTAATGAACAGCACTGGGGGGGTGGACCGGGGGGGCGGCAACTCTGCCCCAGCTACAGCACGTCTGCACAGGCCTCGTCACCCTACCCCCACCCCGAAAACGCTGTTCCCGACTCAAGGTGACTGTGCCAGTAAGAAAAATTGCCAGCGAACTGACATCCGGGTTTCTAGACTGTGCATAGTGATCAATCTTACAGGTTAAGCAAACAAAAGCGTTTGTGGTCACGCCCCAGCTAAAATGGTTTATTCCAAGAGGAAAGCCTTTGCCTACCTGGAATCTTGTGGTTTATTTTTAACCACTGGGCCCGGTATGCGGTAATGGCGGTGATGATTGCGGGACTGCAGTGCTCTCTGAATGCATCGGCGTGTAGCTCAGAGCTGGGGGAGTCTTGGGGGCCACAAAACACAGAGCAGGGCCTCCTGGATGCTAGTGGCTTTGTCCTCCGCTACATCGACACCCACCTCTTCCTCTCTACTGGCTTCCTGCTGGACTCTTCATCACTACACATATTCTAGCAAGTACCTAAAGCAGCTGTAACAAACAGGCCTTCCCAAGCGCCATGGCAACCGTCCCTTACGTCTCTAATTTACAAATACGGAAAACACTGACATTTAACAAAAAATATTTTTTTTCCTCTTTAATTTAATTTTAATTAACAGGACATGATCAAACATTACCATTAATAATAAAAAAAATAGGATTAGGGCATAAACAAATACTTGTAATTAAATGCTCATGATTACAAAGCGACTGTTAAAAAAAATGAAAGAATTCAGCAGAAAAGGAGGTTCCAGCTCTCAGCACCCTGAAGGCACCTCCTTACGGTGGCCCGACGAAGGAGCCAGCCTAACGAGGCCGCGGATCTCATTAGACTGTCCTAACGACACTGTCTCACAAGGTCACATCATATTTTGCCAGGACATAATGAGCAGTGATGTCATCACTGTTTGTTTTTCTTTGTTTTGTTTTATACTTTAGCTTGTCACGAGGTCAAGTGGCACACAGAGGATTTTGGATCAATCTGCAAACAACTTAATTAATGCCATAAACCATGCAGCCAAAAATGTCTTTTACACAGTTTTTTTACCCTTTAATTCTGGTATTCCATCAGAAGGAAGCTTTTTTTTTTTTCTCTCCCTGAATTGTTTTCTGCAGATTTGCTAAAGTGTGTGCCTCTATCGTGAAATGAAATGAAATTAAATTAAGCTTTATTTGTCACTTGCACAAGTACAAAAACAGGTACGCTGGGATCCATTTTTCACATATGCCATCTTGCTCTCTCTCTTTTTTTTGGTCTTAGTTGTACATGTCTTATATTTACATTTAACTGATGGAATTATGTAACAGCTTACAATTATAGCTGTTTATAGCACAGGATATTACTAATTATTATTATCCCCTATAACCCAGTATTGAGTAAGGTATTGGCAGACTGCAAACATTTCACGCCACAGCATCTGCCGTCCAGCACTTGGTGTTAAAGTCCTTGCTTAAAATGGTGTTAAAAGGGTTAAAATACTGCCAGCAAGCCAAAGACATGGAGACAAGACAGAGGTACGCTGCATATTTTAACAGCCTAATCAAAAATTCGGAAACCTTTTCGAGGACAATCGATAGGTCATTCACCGTGAAGGGTTGTGGGCAGCGTCTGAAAAATGGCCTTTAAAAAAAATCTCAAAAATGACTTTCCTTCCCTCGCATTACTTAAAAATAAATCGTAGCAGGAAAAACAAAATATACAATTAATTTGTGGGCTGAACATGATCGTCTGTCTTGTGTAGGGGGCCTTTGATTTTGAATGGATGAATAAGAGCCGCAGTAAAATTCCCAGCATTCCCGAACCGCTGCCAGGAATGTGAGCTGGGACATATATTTCATGGTCTCCTGGTCACATGCCTTCTGGTACTGCTTGTAGGTTTGGGGCCAAATGCCCAGTATGCCGGTGAAGGTGAACACATGTGCAAGCCAGTCTGATAGATTAGCTGTAACAGAAGAAGGTAATGGCTAAAGTAATCTGCAGAAAGATATCCACTTTCAGAGAAGGAGGTGGCAGAAGAGAGGAGCAAAAGGGAAGAGAGTCCCCAAGAAATGTGAAGAGGAAGCAAGAAAAGTGGATGGAGGGAATGAAGAAAAAAAAATGAAGAAAAGCCCCCCAACGGCATTTCAGCTTCTGCCCTCCACGTCCTTATCAGTCCGACACTCGCTTTCATCCCATTTTCCACGCTACAGAACTGAGGTTTTGACGGCAAAAGAAAAAAAAATCTCACCCAGAAGGCCTGATTTAGGGGAACAAAGAGCACTGGGGGTTTTGCTGGAAATGCTGGTGGTGTCTCTGTCGTCAGGAGGAGTTCAGGGCAACGATGGGAAGATGCCCTTCTGGGGCCTCTCTCTGCCCCGAACGTGGGCTCCAGCCACCGCGAGAGGCAGAATTCCCTTCTAATCCTGTATTCCGGCATGTGGGATTATAATGATTTGCTGAGATTTATGACAGCAGAGCAAGTTCAGATGGGCTTACTGGTGTAATTCATTGGGCAAGTGGTTTTTTTTTTTTTTTTTTTAATGAAAACCCAACGAGTGTGGTCACTTAAGCTTGTCAAGTATTTGAAGGATCCACATTCTTCTTTGAACATTTTAAATAATTAGAAGCATACTTTCACGTTCTTCTGTAGAGGAGGATGAGCCAAATGAAAACGGTTGCAGGCCAGCAGAGACAGCACTTGACAGTGACCTTCTGACCCGAAGGGGTTAGAGGTCAAAGTAGGAAGATACACCCACAGGCTCAAGGGCGTTCCACTGACAGGAACCAAACCAGCAGCCTCTAAGAACGTAACAACCTACAAGCTGGCATGGTGCTGCCCCCTTCCTGTCTAAAGACCCCCCTGGAACCATGCAGAAGCAGGTTAAGAAGCAGGTCAGGAAGCAGGTTAGAAACACGAAGCTGTAGATCAGCCAGCAAGCTTCTTTATCATTGAAGGTTGTGGGATATGTCAAAGATCACAGCAGGGGTGTGAGGCACAGCAGGCATGAATACCCTGGCAGATTCAGGGGCCCCAAAATCTACTGTCGGGGCCCCCCACCTCAGCAAAATCTATCTACTGTGGGACCCATATTTCTTCAGACTGAAAGTTGAAAGTGCCAACCCAAGCAATTGGCCCAAGGATTTGGTCTGGGGGGCCCACAATACCTTGCTACACCCCCTGGTTACACTGCTCAGAACATCAGCCTTGCGGGGACGTGCAGCTGCGAGGGGGGGCTCAGGCCAGCCCCACCACGCCTGACTTATGACCGTGTCTTATGGCCCATATCAGGAAATGTTTGCAATATTTAGCTGGATGCCACCTTTCTCAGGTGACTCTCATGATTAACAACCGTCTTTATCTATTCAAATGATCTGGGTGTGTTTCATCCCACAACCAGAACCTGAAACGACGCGGAAGGTTATTCCGGGTCCGCATCACACCGCCAGCGCGTCGACCCGGATCTGCCCCCCCCCCTCTCCCATCCTCGAGCCCCCCGGTGCCGTGATCAAACGGGTGCCATCCTCAGATGTACCGCGGCCCCACAGATGACCCGAGGCCCCCCGCCTTATCTGCGGCAGACACACGGACACTGGCGGGAAGGGGGGGGGCACCTCGGCGGCCCTGCATGCGGACGGAGCGCGCATGCTAACGCGCATCCCTGAAGGCCGCTTCCAAGCTGCGCCGTCCTTCGTGTTAACCGAGGATCAAATGATTCCTTTCCCTACCCGCCCCGTCCCCGACGCCATCCCCCCCCCCCACACCCGACCTCGTTCTTTTCATTTTCATTGTTTTTGCCTCCAGCCTTGTGGGCCTTGCATCATTCTCAGAAGGACGAAGCCAGTCACCCCAGACTCGCTCGGTGGCGCAACAAAAGGCAGAGAATTAAAAAATACTTACCCTCCAAAGACATCAGACTACAGTCACACATTTATGACCCCTCGACTTCCAGGATTATTGCAATGTTTTTGTTTGCAATAGCAGATCTCAGAAAGCATGCATGTGCGATACTGATCATCAGGGTCATAGGAACCAATGAGTGTAGGGGAGACCTGTACCCCTAATACTTTATTCCATGTTCCCCCCCCATAAATTGACATTTGATTTTATATTAGTAAAAGTAAAATAGTAGTAAAATAGTTGCTGCCTCCAATGTCAAACTCTCCTACGCTGTTGCTGTTTACACATTTGTGAATAACAGGAAGTCTATGATCCGGCTGACAGAATCGTGGTGGGCGTTCATTTCCGACGGGCAGCCATTCAGCTGCTTTACTCCTGCCCAGGCGCCTCCCCCAGGCCGCTTTACTCCTGCCCAGGCGCCTCCCCCAGGCCGCTTCGTACGGGAATGTCATCCTCTCCCGCCATCATCCTCGCTCTAATAGCCAGGAGGGTCATAATCGTCGGCGTCACCTCAGTCGCCGGCAGCTCTCCCCACCCTTTCTGGCGAAGTCGCCGGGATTCAGACGCTCTTGGGGTGGATGCGGGTCAGCCGTCACGTCACAAAAAGCCGTCACGTGCTCCGCGCCGCATTAACGCCTTGCCTGATCCCAAGGTCAAGTTAGCTGAAAAAAAAACACGTCACCCACAACTCCAAGCTGAGCAAAATCTCAAATTAAAACGGAAAACATGCATCCATACCCGGGTTATTAAAAACTAATATGTGCATTCAGTTGCCACTCTAAGTACACTGGCTCATTAACGCATTAAAGGCGGCGTGTCCAAACTGCAAATCATGCGGCTGCGGCTGAATACATACAGCAGGCAGACAGGACCAGGAGGTTCACTTACTGTGCAGCTAAGAATCAGGGCAGCGAAGATCCCCGATCAAAGCCATTTTGAAGGTGGAGTGGCTGTTGGTGCCGAACGTGGCGGTTCCAGCATCTTAGAAGCAGCCACCCCCCTGGGGTTTCACGCATGACAGCGTCTGCAGAGAATGGCGAACAAAAAATATCCAGTCAGCAGCTGTTCTAAGGGCAAAAACACCTTGTTAATGAGAGAGGTCAGGGGAGAATGGCCATTCATTAAAACTAACAGGAAGGTCACAGGTGCAAAAATAACAGCTCAGTACAGCAGTGGTGTTCAAAAGGACACAGCGTATATACCCTTGCAGTGGTATACAAAAGGACGCAGCGTATATACCCTTGCAGTGGTATACAAAAGGACACAGCGTATATACCCTTGCCGTGGTTCTAAAGGGGAAAAGCGGGTCTGTTAGGAACTAGTTAACTGTACCTAATAAAGTGTCCATGAGTTCATGTAATATATTTAAAAAACATGGCAATGGAGTACTGGTCTAAAAGGATCCCCGGATGAAGAAACTGACATAGACACTGTCCACCCCTCCCCCCCCCCACCCATCCCCACACAGACACAAACACACACCGACCCCTGACACACAGATACACACACACAGGTTTGTAATTATCTTTGTGGGGACTCTCCATCCATTTCTATGGCCAGAAAACCCTAATCCCAACATGACGACCTTAACCCCTACCCAGCCCTAACCTTAACCATAAGTAACCAAATAAAATACAAGACTTGAGGCATTTTTAGTTTTTTGATTGCAGTGAGATTTTTAGAAAATTCAGTTGACTGAAAAAAATGTCCCCACCATGTAATCTGCACATGACCACGCACACACAATTATTTAGCATAATGTAATTAATGTCACTTATAGACATATACAGCTTTTGTGAGAGTCGTTATTGAACAATAAATTTTAGGATTCCTTGCAAATTAAAACGCTGTGAATTTGAAAGCATGCAATTAGGGATCATTAAAATGTTACTTTTTTGTGCAGAAGAGAAGCCTGCCACGAGCAGCCAGGGGCCGTAGGGGCCAAGTCAGCGAGGAGGGGCGCTGCAGGAGATGTAACTGAGGATCCACTGCAAAGCTTAATCAGTGCAGCCATTCCCTTTCAGCCACTGATTGCTAAAAAATAAGCCAGACGGAAGTGCTAGCAGCCGTAATGTTCGTAATACGCGCTGCTCCATCGTTTCCAAGCGCGGCATTAACGGAAATCGAATTGGCGAGGGCAGAATAACAATGAGTACCAAAGTGAGCTCGCCATTTAGCAACAGCCCCCCCCCCCCCCACACACACACACCCTCGACAGGTCACCAAACATCTGCACGAGGCGTGAAATATAAAAAGAAGCTGATTACGAATTCACACAGGAATTGATGTAAAATGAACATGCGAGTGGGTTTTAAGTGCTGTGGTGAAAAGTACTGCGTCGGTCCTACAAATGCCTTCTACCTCCTTCCACGCTATGAACGTGACCGGATCCTTCTGTGCTCTGGTGAAAAGCAGAGGCAGAGAGGCTAAAATGACCCCTGTTTTAAACATCCTGTGTGCTGCTTCTATTGCAGTCAAACACAGTCACTCTGTCACATCTGACTTAATGATCAACCAAAACTTATGTGCAAAAAAATGTTTTTTTATTTTTCCAAAGTGTTGACTAGACAGCCTAGACCTATTTCGACTTGAATTAGAACAAAAAGGTATTCTATAAATGGTAACTTCAATGCTGTTGGGAGGGCAATCTTTAAATGGAAGAAGTTAAAGATATTTAACAGCAATAATACCTTTCAGAAACAAGCACTTGGCTT
The DNA here is from genome assembly GCA_026781145.1 of Hippopotamyrus pictus. Classification (NCBI taxonomy): domain Eukaryota; kingdom Metazoa; phylum Chordata; class Actinopteri; order Osteoglossiformes; family Mormyridae; genus Hippopotamyrus; species Hippopotamyrus pictus. The sequence continues at coordinate 683,790 of JAODLC010000117.1, read as the reverse complement.
TTGAAGGAATGTCTTTTCAAAGTTGCATTTCAAATGCATTAAGCAGCCCAGCAACCAGATGAAAACCAGCTTTCACAGACAAAGTCAGAAGAAAGCAGGCCTTCTGTCAGTCGCTTTCTTTGGAGCGAGAACGTCGCCCCAAGTCTGAATCTTTCTACCTGTCATCAGGCTACAAGGCTGCGCTGATGCGGCTTCTGATTTTGGTTATTACGGCTGCATGAGGGGTCGCTCTTCCAGGAGAATGCCGCTCGCACTGGCGGACGGCCTCCGGAGATCTTCCCGACGGTCTTGACGTTCCCGCAAAAGTCACACCGGCTTGTCATTTCACACGGGCAGCGCACAGGCCCAACGTGAGCTGAAGAAAGTGTTCCGAACACGACCGGAATGCAAACTCATGGCTTCAGAATTAGAAGCAAAAAAAAATTAAAAAATGGAATTTCCAGGCGTCCCTTTTCCCGTTTTAGAAATGTGCCGTCCCTGTGCTTCCCGGGTCGTCTCCGCGTCGAGCTCGGGTTGCCAACGCCTCCCTCGGCACGCCCCTCTATTGATAACGAATGCAGGAGCCCCTTGGATAAGAGGAGCAGCTGTCTATAAAAAATTGATTCCTCTCAGCTACCGTCGCCGCGGTGATGGACAGCTTAGTCTGCAAGCCTGCTCCCGCGAGGTTCTGCATGAAGGTTTCAGGAGCAGGTGGGGAGGAAGCCCAGTGACCGGCGCGGGGGGCCTCGCTGTAAAGCCGGATTGCAGGTGGCTTATTGTTGCGGCGTCCTGATCCGTCCACGGCTGCAGCCATTCCCAGGCCTCCTCGGAACGGGCCGACCTACCCACATGCCGCTGGCTCCCCCCCTGGCAATTTCTTAATAAATCCGTCTTGTTGCCGTAGATCCAAAGCTCATTTCGTGACAGATCTAGAATGCCAAATATATTGGGAAAAAATAAGGCGGGTCCAGCAGGTGTTACTAGACCGTCACTGCCGCCCAAATGTCCGAAAGTCTGCGGCCAAAGCCAGCTCGATAACACAGGTGTTATCTGGAGATACAACCATATCAATTATATTGGTTCAGACACCCTGTGCTTCCTCTGAAATAAAATCACTTATAAGAACTCATGACCATTCCAGAGAAATGTCACAGACTACACTGTCAATTCTGCTGTTAACAGGAATATCCATCTGCCATTGTACAGGCACACATATTAAGATAACAGGAATATGAGGAATGAACGAAAGCCGTTCCTTGGAATGGCACCTATAAACAAAGCAATGATACTGAGATTCTAAAGCCATAAAAACAGCAAACCAGAAGTATTCAGATACAGGTCTAACACTCGGCCTTATTCACTGTCCACTTAGCGATGCCTGGAGGTAGTTTTCCCTTATTAATTGTGACTAGGTATCTCGGACAGCCCAAGACCTCCGTTACCGGAGCTTCACCTCAGCATAGACACACCTGCTAGCTGTAGAACTCACCTGCATGACATTAGATTTGTTCTTTCAATGATCTGCATCGAACTTTATGAAGCAAATGCAAAAACGATTAAACAGCTGGGTTCTATGAAGGACAGATTTTTAAAAATATAAATAAAGAAATCATATATTTGGAAAAGACATTTGCAAGTTAGAAATCATCCGTACATCAAAACGTTTGTGGTTCAAATAGTCTCTGCTTTCTTGGTTGCTTGACAATGATTGTTTTACTATAAGAGGCTTGCAGGGTGACACAAGTCCTTTCATGCTAACACTCTTCAGGACCACTGGAAGCCTCCTGAATGCATGAAGGACACAGACTAATCCCAACCATAACCATGCTTGTTGCTCACTTATGCTTCATGTCATCAAGCTGTCTAATAAATAAAATGACAATAAAAGTTTTTATTTGCAGGTACATTGTAATGCTTTTCTTGGCTGAGCCCATCTTACTCTCCATAGCTTGGGGGTCACTGAGCAGGGTCAGCCAATGTGCAGCACCCCTCGAGCTAGGGGTTAGGGGCCTTGCTCACGGACCCATGGACATGTGACTGTTCTGCCAAAATCAGGTTCACACTGGCAATCTTCTGATCATGGATGCAGAGAACCTGCTGCCACTCACCTCTTCCTAATGGGAACATTGTTCCCAAACGGACAACCCAATGCAGAGCTTCAAAAGCCCAACAGCACAGAGGTGGTTCTCATGAGTGCTGAGAACCATCAGAGATGTAGGGACTCGGGTAAAGAAGGCAGATGTGAAAGGCGGACGGACAGACGGACAGACGAACAGATGGATGGATGGATGGATGGATTAGATGAGCTGTGGCTCTTTCTTCTCCAACTGTCCCACCCAGTTGGCCACACAATGATGCCAAGAACCTGTCACAGGTTTCACCCCAGAGTAAATAAGACCTCGAACACAAGCACAGATCTTGCTTGAGTACATCTGCTGGCTGAGGTCCCAGGGGCCGGAGCCAGCAGAAGCCAATGAATAAGTCATGAACCCGACCTCCCTCCTCGTCTGATCCTCCACGAGATTTCTCAGGACGTGTGCACTACTACAGCATTTCTCCACGTTAAAATGTAATGAAAATCTAAATAACTCCCATTTAAAAAGTATCGATACATTTAATTTCATTTTGGCAGCATGTTCCTGAATCGGTGTTTGAAGAATGTCTATCAGACATTTTATTTTCTTTTGATTTACCTTAAATGGCATAAAAATGTACAAATTATGGTGTAGCAAACTTTTTTTGTAGATTAATTAAAAAAAGGCATTTTTAAAGTGGCTTAAATCAACTGTAATACAATAGTTTTGTTGCTTGGGGAGATCAGCCTTTTTACTAAAAGTAGGTATTCCTGCAATTCATTTAGGTTTTAATGTATATTTACGATTAATAATTAATATAATAATAATAATTAATAGACCCAAGGCCAAGCTTCAGGATGACCAAGAAATGAAGGGCTCGACGCTTACGACACAACATTCTTCAAAATCAAAAACACAGAGTTTGTGCCAGCATGTACTTCATCACCCCTCACGTGTGAAGGGGGGGGGATCTGAAAATTATGCTACTGAAATTCTCACGTGCGCCTGTGAGTGTACATTTACAGTCATGAAAAGCAATAGAATCAAAGGCTGAGCAGATTCTTCCTGAGCCCTTTTCACACTGAAATTTTTTTAACTTCACAGCTGAAAGGAATTCATGGAAAAATGAGAATATTTGTGAACAGCACAGCAAGGCTGTGCGTGTAGTTCGCATGTTCAACCCATGTTTGTGTGAATCATTTTTTTTTTTTTTTTAAATCTTCCATTTGTCCAAATGTCTCTGAATTGTTTGATTTTATGAGTGTGTGTCCCTGCTGTGGACTGACCTCCCACCTCTCCCTGGCAAAGAGCTTTGGAGATGAGGTCAGATGGAGAAATTAAATATAGTCTGAAAGGGATATGGATACATGCTTTGATTAAAAGTGACATTTGTAATCAACAAAAGATCTGGATTCTTCACAGTAAGTACTCCCCAAGTGTGCTGAAGTTCGAAAGACACTCATCGCAGGTCCTAACTGTCCAGGTGACTGCAGAGTAAATGTGACGTGACCATTATCCTGACAAAGATGGAAGACCGCAGAGGCATGGCGAATCCAGAAAGGTTATGGGACAATTGCGGGGACAATAATGACCATTTTTGCATCGAATGGCACTTAGGATTGCAAAGCTCTTCTCTCATCTAAAGGCTGACACAAGGAGAAAATAAAACAGGAAAGACAAGGAAATGGGATCACAGCACTAAGAACCAGCTTTCAGACAGAAAATGAATCTTGTTCTGAAAACTGAACCTCATTAAAATTTCATACAGTAGCTTCTTTTAACACTCACATTTGGTCTAGCTACATTAGCATGAAGCCTCGCGCTCAGTTGCTCTCACTGAGCATGAGGTTCCCCGCATCTTGCATTTATACTCTTATTGCCGTTCTGAATTTCTCTCAGTGCGGGATGACTCCTCAATTCTGGTGTCTCCTGGCTTAGGGGTGAGTGTCAGGTTCAAAACAGTTTTTGTTCTACCAGCTCGAGGGAATATTGGAAGTATTATCGGATGCTCTTTAGGGGGAAAAAAAGCTCGATCTCACATGCCTTTTAATTGCAGATTTGCCTGTCAGACACACGGAAAAGCTTATGTCCGAGGACAACCGTAGAGGCAACTTGGATGTTTAACACCGAGAGTTCAGAAGCAACACTTACAACAGACATCAGCCATCAGACAAATGCTGCATAACGGTGGTTCCTTCATATTCCTCGTGATTTCCTTTACAGAGATTTACATATTTTTTTATTTGAGAAAGAGAGTCCACCTCTTCTACGGATATGGTAATGTAACCCCCAGCCCTGGAAATATCCAAACAGATTTCACTGGGGAGAACCCAGGTTTTCGGTAGGACTGTTTTCCAGTGACAGACGTTTGCTAATAAATGAGGAGTGTTTTCTGGAGCTGCGACAAGCAAACGAAGGGATGCAGGCAGCCCAGCACGTTTGCCTCGCCAGGCAGCAGTGCGATTTGCAAGCGACTCTGGGCAACGCTGGCCCTCCCGACTCGCCGCTGAAGAGGAGGAGGGTGTTGTGAGCCTCTGGGTACCGCGAATGCTGCTCAGAGCCAAAGGAAGCGGCTGACAAATTCAAACTAGCAGGGTAAATGAAACTGCGGCCCTTTGTTGTGTGTAATGAATGCGGGGGACACAAAGACACACACATGCGTATGTCTGAGATCCCCTTTCATTCGCTTCCACCCCTGTCTCCCTCCCAGCCTTCCAGACAAAAGCATACGGCAGACCCCTTTAATACGTGATCGCCCCAGCTGATGCTAAGAACCGAGGCATCTGACAGCAACAAGCTCGTGTTATATACGACCCAAATAACACTCGGTTTTATGTATGTATAAAACATAACACGAACTTGCGTGGTGATTGCAGTTCATAAAATATAAATGTGCTAAGTGGAAAACTCCAGAGGCCAATAAAAACAAGCCTAATATGGATAAAATGCACGGCTGGCATAAGACATACTTAAGGCATGCATTAAATTGTATGAATCATGTTTGTAACCAAAATATGCAAATAGCTAAATAAATTGAACTATGCAAATAGACTACGAACTAAATGACACAATGATTAAGCAATTGCACTTGTTAATAAGGTTGTTATAGCAGCAAGTTAAATTTGTTTTTGTTTGTTTTTACGCCTTTTATTATTATTATTATTATTATTATTATTATTATTATTATTATTATTATACAAAATATACATGCGGCTAATTTGGCGAGAGTTCCCTGACCGACATCATGCACGCGCGTATTTTAATTAATGGTTTTAAAACGAGCAGCAAATCCATTGATTCGGGAAAGAGTGCGTTAAGCCTGAAAAGAAAATGTTCACAAAAATACGAAAATGAATGAGAATGAATTTCCCTTGCTCTTTACAGAACTTGTATAGCATGTTATTTTCATGCCGGCAAAAGAGACATTGTTATATTCTAATTTTAAAAAGCATTTTACGAAACGACAAGCCAGGCTGCTAAATATACAGTGCTAGACTGCGGTTATTTTCATGCCCATCTGGGAGTCCCGGCTCTGTGCGCTAAATGATGGATAGTTGGATTACTGAAAATGAGCGTCCCTATTTGGAAGACAAAATTAAGTAATGTATCGCAGGGTTTGCGCTACTGCCATGCAAGAATGGGCTAATAACCCATCTACGGTGTACCAAGCCCCATGCCGTCGTATATGGGTACAGATCCCCGTGGCCACGATATAGTAATGGATGGGTTATTTATTTTTGCATTCCTAGAATCCCGGTCCACTAACAATGACAAAAACAACGACAGCTCGAGCGTAGCCTAGCCAAAGGCTAGCTAAATATGAAGGTGTTTAAATTAACAATGACGTTCCCTACATATGCAGCATTTTTGACGTTATAATCCAATGTATGAATAACGTCAGACTCCGATTACCACACCGTTTAAGTTTCTGCATGCGGACCAGCTGCTCTTGGAAATGTACCCCTGTATGTGATATAATATGTAGCCATTCAAATAAACCCACAGCATTATTATTATTATTATTATTATTATTATTATTAATAATAATAATAATAATAATAATAATAATAAAACATTAAATCGGCATCAGAAAGACTATTCATATCACACAAAAACGAATTACATGAAAACATGTTATCAAAGAAAATTATTATGAATAATAAAAAAAAAATGCTATTCCATATTAACAGCTCGTTTCCAAAACTTCATTTTGCATATTAAGCGGTGGGTAACTAGTCTGTGCATGTCGTCTTCTCTGGTTTTTAGATGACTGCAAAGAATCAAACTTCAAACAATGTTTTAAGAATTAATTATTTTCCAGCAGCAGGGGGCGATGTTTTACATCCTAGTGACAAGGCAAAAGCAAGACGTAATAAAGTGTAATAGAGTTTACCCATATTCATTAGAGCATAACATCGCATGTCACATAGTTTATATTTTAAACCAAAGTATCGTTGTACCATTTGCAACTAAATTCTTGTATGACATTCCTAATGACTAAAACGGTCCATAATCATATCCATAACACACCTTAGCCATATTTTAGCCCTGTTCAGCACCTATAAGAAGCTCAAGATAGTCAAAAACAAACAGGTAACCTACAGACTAGCAGGTGAGTTGTTCTGAAGTATTATGTAGGGTGAATTCGTGCACCAATTTCTGCAGCAGTGACATCACATCTACACTGCGATGCCCAACATCGCCAGCGTGGCTGAAACAGAGATTACACAAGAGTGCACAAATGAAGAAAATGCAGTTTTTACTTATTATTACAGTGAGGGCAAAATCAATCCACAGGGGATTTTCAGATCAAGAAGGGTGTTACAACTTTTGGGGTGACAGCAACCAGAGCTCTGGTTGTAGATCAAACCAGTATGCCTCTGAGGAACGTGGCAAAAAAGTGAGAGATAGAGGGACTGAATTTGATCCAGACCACCTAAGCAGCAACATCTAGACAGGGTTTACTGTGAGCTTTGATGCTAGAGGGCAATAACACAAGCAGTCCAGATGTCGGAACAAGCAATTACGCCAGGCTGTGGAGTACGGAAACACTTTAATAGACCATTTACTAAAGGGCCTTTTTCAGCCCGTGTGAGAAGGAAACCAGGGAAACTGCATGAAGCCGGCAATCCAGCAGTATCAGGTGGTAGAGAGGAAGGGGAAGACCAAGGAAGACCACAGCCAAAGCAGAGGAAAGTCATGGAGGATAATCACTTCACTTCAGCTGGAAGCCTATTCACAAGGAATCCTGTTGACATCCAGGGTGTCTTCTGTCTGATGCCTAGTGCTTTCTGTGACAGGACTTAAGTTAACTAATCATACAGCAGGTCATTAATTGTTTTATCATTCATTTAATTTAGCAGTAACAAGGTGGGAAAATGGAAAAACAACAAATAGGTCAGGTGACTTAAGCTTGATTAAGCAAATTGTGTGTAATAGTTATATGTTAAATACAACTTCACCTACAGCAAAAGGAAAAAAAGATGTCAGGTGACAGAGGTAATACACACTTGTATTATGGAAAGTATTAAGTGTCACAAGTCCACCTGGAGTGGTGAAAAAGAAATGACCCCAGTACACAAGACCACTGGTCTTTGGATGTGTACAGGTAAGTGCATAAGACAGAATAATACTGCAACTGCATGTATTGCAATGCAACTGCAGCAACAATGTCCGGTCTTAGAGGTCCAATTATAACAACAGTCATTCCCCAGCAACATCACTTTCTAATACCCCCACCAACAATTTCATTTCCCCTTTTTAGCAGAAACGCAATCCCTCTCTAATTCAAGCACCCCCGCCCAACTCCAGAGGGATGGTGCGGGCCAACGTGACGATCCCATCCTGACAGCGTGTCAATACAAAGCAATTTACAAGCACATGGAAAATCGACCCTTGGATAAGAGGCAATTTCTCTGCTCCGCCGGTTCAGATGGAGAACGGGCCAAAGGGGGAAATGGGGCAACGGAACCGGCCCGGCCCGATCGGGGCTGGCTGTCAGGCGGGAGACACTGTGGGGCGTGTCATGGATGTGAGAGGCAAGAAGAGCGATCGGGGTTAGCGTCCTGCCAGCTGACAGCTCACGATAACATCACACAAAACGCAAACATACCCGGGGCAAGAATGTGGAGTATGAGCTCAATATGTGGGCTATTAAATTTGAAATACGGGCTTTTAGGCAGTTCTTGTCAAATGTGCCACATGCAGAGGGAAAACTAAAGAGGCAGCATTCCTTCAAAAATTTTTAAAGAAACGATCTGGTTCAAGTTTTATTCTCTCCGTAGCCAGCAGGCACCAGGAAGCACAAGTGAGCACACAGGTTAGTGAAAAGATAATGACCTCATTTCTTTCTTCCTGCGCAGATAGCCTTCCTTGGTCACAGCCATTCATCACACTCTCCTCTTGCATCACCAGGTCATGCCCGAAAGCCAGCTCTATCGCACATGGGCGCTGAGATTACCACTGGAGTAAACCTACATGCTGAAACGACCACGCAGCCCCTCAGAGGTGTGTCAGACCCTGATCGAACCCTAAATCAAAAAAGAATTCACTGAATGAATAGCGGGGTCATTGATTTTGTAGCTTGGTGTTAACTTCCAACAAGCAATAAATTTTCCCTACTCTGAATACATATAAAAGGTTATCTGAAAATCTCCTCTGTCGTTGAGGAAATGAAGGGTGTGGGAGTTTAACTTACACAAAAACCTTCTGAGGGCAAAACGAAAAATGATTGGTTCAGAGAGAAAACCAATCAGATTGTACAGGAGACATCTGACTGGTTGGTCCCACCTTCTCCACAATCTGATTGGTTCAATGAGAGAAACAATGATTTTTCATTCTGCCCTCAGAATAATTTTGTGCAAGTAAAAGTCCTATGAACGGAAAAGAAAGGCAGTGACCTGCAGGCTATATTTGGTGGAGGATCTGCAGAGAGGATGACAGAATGACTGGAATAAAAAAAAAAAAACATGAATTCTACCTCCATCACACGTTAATTGTCAATCTGAATTTGTTACATTTTATTAGCCAGAATTAATATTACAGAGAATCCCAAAAACAGCACAGAATAGGAACATGGCCTCATAAGACGCCATGTGACTCTACTGCTGCCACTCAGACATCGACAGAATGTCTCTCTGTAAGGCCAGCAGCGACAATGAGCAAACCGCCCCCTCCCCCCCCCCCGCCGCCTCGTTATTAATCAGCGTCGTTCTCACTTCTCTGCCAAAATCGAATGCTGCGCATCTCGTTATGATAGAAGTCGGAATGTATGCAGCGCGAAAGTAACTTAATGAGTGATACTTTTCCTGCTTTCTAGGGCAAATCTGTGCCGTGTCACTATACTAGAAACACAAGGCTTGAGGTTGTCATTGTCACTTTCTCTGACCGCATTTAGCCTCCATGGATACATTTCCGGAATGTCCTTCCAGGATGCGGCGCCGAAAGGCTGCTTGGTGATGGATAGTGCAGCCTGTACGAGCACGGAAAAGGCTCATTCAACTTCAGGCTTGCTTAAGGGGCCACACCTGCCTGTGCAATCACACTGTTCCTGTACGGATTTAACAAACAGGAAGCAGAGAGGTGGAGATGGCATACAGATGTCGAGTGAACGGGCCAGAGAGGTTCGTAGATATTGCAGGGTATTAGCTACAAACGGGTTCATCCTGGTTTAGCTGCATGCACGTGAATCACCCTTCTGGAAACATCTTCATGCTGCTAGGATCCCCTTGTCACATGCTCTGCCCAGAAAGCGACCTCTGGGTTAGTTATCTAAACGTACCTACACAGTTCATTAGTCTGCAGCAGTAGCTGCATGAGCTCGAACCTGATGCTTCATTGTCTTTCACCCTTCAGCTCTTGCTGATATTTCCAATCATTTCTGGACCATCTGTGGAGCAATTTTTTTCCCCAGGTTGCCCAATGAGCTGGAAATGATGTCTTATCTGAAGGGGTGGAAAAACATTCAATTAAGAGCTTAATGAACAGTATTTAATTAGGAGGTCACTTGAAGCACAGCTGACAGGCACAATCCGTGAATTTAGTCTTTGTTTTCATATGTAATAAATTTTATCAGCATAAAATTTTATCTCTTCATAAATGGTTGGTGCTTTTGAGGAGTACGGTTAAGAATTTAGTCATTTCTTATTACTCGAGTGGTCTGGCTCTGAAGGTCTGGTTCAGAAATGTTCCTTCCCAAAATGAAGAATAGACAGAGAGTTTGATGATTGCTGTTGTGTGGGTGTTGGCTGACGGCAGAGGAGAGCAGGTGACGTGTCACGGAGCTGTCCAGGGGTCCCTCTCTGTCATCACGTGACCTCCTTCCTGCTGGTATCTCGAGAGACTGTGGCAGAAGGAGAACATCAGCACTTTTTTTGAGAACAATAGTAAGGTCAAGATGGGACCTCGCATTAAGCATACCGGGTTTGTGCTGATTTGATGTGTATACCCATCTGGGGGTCCGGAGAGGAGATTACTCAGAGAAATGTTCTGCTGCACTGGAGGACGGAGTTTGGACATCCATCATCACTCGGATAATGTAATGTAGCACACAGTGCTTAAGCATTCGCCCTTAATATCTTAATTAACAGCCAAAGGACTCCGTAAATAAGACTGAAAGTGGTTTACGATGGCGAGTAGGAAATCCCACAATGTGATCTGTTGTCCCATGTCACATAAACTCCAAAGGCCATCTGAGGCATCGCTTTACCCAAAATGCACCTGTGTTCAAATGTCTCAGACCCCCGCGCCCCCCTCCCGGGAAACGTCGGTGACAGGGGCCAAGGGTTGAGGGCCTCCTTCCTCTTCCTGAAGAACATCATGTCCTCTCTTTCACGGCCAATTGGCCCCTCCGGGCAGAGATGGAGCCACGCTGTGATGGATTGACAACGCGGCGCAATCAGGAAGCAGAATGAGGGTCAGCACCATGTGGGGGTGTGGGGGCGGGGGTGCTCGGTGCAGGACGGTGGGGGGGCTGCAACTCTGTGGGACGTGGGAGCCACGAGGGCTGTACAGGAGGAACGCCAACGTGGCAGTACCAGTGCCTCCCCCCCACTGCCGCCCCCCCCCAACACACCTGAGATATTTCACAGGTAGCTCTGATGTGGTGATTCATTCACACTCTGGCTTCAGGTGCTGCCTGTAAATATATGTATGTATGTGTGTGTGTGTGTGTGTGTGTGTGTGTGTGTGTGTGTGTGTGTGTGTGTGTGTGAGAGAGAGGGATAGAGACATGGGGGGGTTGGGGGTGGGGGGCTCTGTGTCATTAATTCAAAGCCTGTGTGTGTCACTCAGACAAAAGTCAGAATTCTCGAGCTGTAGCTTCTGGAGATATTAATAAGTAATTTAGCTGAAAAGTTTCTCATTTTATTTTATTCTCAGCCTCTTCATGAAGTTCTTTCTCCTATTTCTAATTCCATCTGAAAATCGTAACGAGGCCCTTTGATGAGAAGTTCGGGACTCCCTCAAACTGCGGTCCCACACACCATCAAGACTTTCACTCTTCTGTCCTTCTATCCCTCTTCCTCCTCCTTGTGTGCATTTCCCCCATCCCTTTGTTTTCCTTCCTCATCTTTGCCTCCGTTTCCCTCTTCCCTGCCCCTATTCTGAACCCCTCTCCGTTCCAGCCTTCCTCACACTCATTTCTTTTTCTTGTCTTGCCTCTTACTCCTGCCCTCCTTCCTGGGGAGGTCCCCCCGTCGCTGCCAGTCCCCCCCACTTTCATGCTCTGCTGCAGCTGCGTTCCCCTCATTCTGAGATTATCACGCCCCAGCAGCGTCAGACACGCGGCTCCCGCCACAGCCGCGACGCCAGCGACAGCCGCCCCCCTTCATCAATGGCATCGTCATCCCGTTTTCACTCTTCCGCAACGTTCTTATGCAACACGGAGCGAAACTTTGCTCCCCATTAACAAGACTGAACGTTCGAGCCAGACATTCCTGGAGGGCCGAGGAGGGGAAAGGCTGCATATCGTGGTTAGAAAGTAAGAAACGGTGCCTATGGGGAAAGACTGAAGTCATACTACAAACGCTAGACAGGATCTGAACGCAAGAAACTGCTGTGATTGGTGCCGGAGCGAGAGAGAGGTCCCGCCTAAACACGGCTTACATTTTCAGCGTTACGTCACCTAACAAAACACAATATACTCCTACAAGTGAACAATTCTCCTTGCATGTGTTTTCACTTCAAACTACTTTTTACCTTAATGTGTAACAGTTATCCTTGAGAGGCAGCCGTGACTTTTTACTTTAACGCTTTGTCTCCCTATCGCTTGGCTTGCCGTAAGTCGCTTTTAATGCAGGCTCTCATCAGGAATATAAATCACGTGGGCATGAACTCAAAGAACAAACATCCAGGGATTTCAAGGGATTTCTGTTGTTTGTTCTTTATTTAGAAAACCTAACATAAGAATCTGTAAATCTCCACACTGGTACGTCAAAGATAAAAACTGTGCAGTTACAGTGTTTATATGTTTATAATGTTTAGATTAACCTGGGAATTATATTTAGATTTGTAGTGAGACAGAAATGTTTTTAGATTGTGGGAGGAAATTGGAGTACTTGGAGGAAATCTGTACGAAACGTGCCAGCAATGCACACAATGGAAATGGCATTCGAACCCTGGCCCAAGAAGCATAAGCTAACTGCTACCCACTGAGCCAACATGCCACCCAAGATCTCAGAATCAGCTCATCGAAACAGTTGTTCTTTTTCCATTTCCCAGTTTTGTAGGTGAAAACGTTATACTAGATTAGCTGAACAGAAAGACAAACTGACGTGCGTTAATTACTCAGTATGCACACATAATTATACCACTCTGTTGTCTGAAATCCAGACAGGCCCCTCTTCTACAGTATGGGGCCCCTCTTCTACAGTATGGGGCAATTTTCCACCAGGCTGTGGGCAAAGGGCCCAGGGATTGCAGGTATGACCTGCTCCCGCACACTGCCCCGGAAGGACCCGGAAACAGCAGGAACAACTGGACAGTAATGATCACCTTAGTGCAGCACGTGCCGGAAGCCCATCTATCTACATCCTCCCCCCATGCTCATAGTCACTGCCCCAGACTGAGAAACAGGGACTCCATTGACGCCCATTGGACCGCATGACACACACAGGGTTGCCAAATCTTGCATCTGGCGTGACACACTTCCAAACTATCACGCTCACGCAAGAAATCTTACAGCAAATCTATATTACTCCATTATAAACCTACCATTTGCTACATCAAATGTGTTGTGGTAGTTTGCAAGCCATACAGACCATTTACCAGGTAATAAACCTGTTACATAGATGTAAGTATGCGAGCAGACTTGCCTTGAATAGAAAACCTCACGCCAGCCAATCAACCAAAGTTGGCCACCCTGCACACACGACAGTTCAGTTCAACTACACTGCTCACCTCCAGCAGCAAGGACACACTGTGCTGTATTGGGGCATCAATTTGAGGATGCTGAAAAGTGTGCCCCAGCCCCCCCCAAAATTAGCTGTACCATACCTCCAAGTTTGAAATGAACCCAGATGGCTGCCTGCTAATGACACCTGCTCATTTGAGATGTTTAAAGAATACTTTCATTAAAATTATTAATGTAATTAATTCTTTATCAGGGTAACACCACTCACAGAGGGATGAACCATGCAGTAGCTGGCCCACAACCGCGACTCAGAAAGGCTCACAGATACACTGCTGTCTCCTGCACGTGGAGGAGCGTGGAGGACCACATGACCACAGGCAGACGCAAAGCCGCACACTCAGCCTCCCCCCCGAGCCGCTGATCGATGCCCGTCTCCACACGCTGCCGTCTTGTCTTCCTCGCACCTTGCGAGTCTCCGCCCGTGACCCGTCATCCGCCCGTGACCCGTCATCCGCCCGAGCGTAGCGGATTTTCCGCGCCTGACGCTGTCCTTTCCACGCCCTGGGATTAATTAGGAGAAAAAGTCGTCTTGGGCGCGGGTGCCCCAGCTGACAACAAGACGGATGGAAACGCTGAGCTCCTGAAGTGCCTTCAAATAAACTGTCACTGCAGCTCTTACAGCATTATAAGGTCTAAAAATGTGTCCGGGCTTTAAAAAAAAAAATAAATCAGGAAGGAGGATTTTTACCTCACCAACTTCAAATTGGCAGCATAAGATTTGAACCATTGTTTGACATTTTCTCACAATCCATCAATTTTTAAAAATAATAAATTTCCCAGTATTTTATATAGGCCTAGTTTATGCCCCTCGACATCAGCATTGGGGAGACTTTGGTCAATTTTTGAACGGACTTTCATCACACTTCAACAACTAACCACGGCTACACATTCCTCTACTTCTGCTAACGTACAACCCCTAGCAACAACTCAGACGTTTATGAAATATGCAATTTTAAAAGCACACAGATGAATGACTGAATAAACACTTGATTCAATTCGACCATTTGTCCCGGATCTCCAGCAATTGTGGGATATTGGTTCAGTAGTGGTTTCTGCGTTTATCTGTATGTGTCTTGGACTAATACCCAAAGAAACGCAGAGACTGTCTCTCAGAAGGCGACTTAGCCATAGGTTGCTTTTGCGAGGCCGTGACCCTGGTGAGAAGGACTGTGAATAGAGCCTCTAGTGACTCTAATTTTATCAGTTTGGCCCAGTCCCTCAGGCGAGGCACATCACTAAAACACTTAAAACTAGGCCTGTCCCTTAGCCAGTCACCCAGAAAGTCAAGCTGAAAGGGACGATCCGATTCAAATCGAAATCGCACAAAGCCCATTGTACTGTGAACCTACGCATTGGTTCTTTTTTGCACAAATACATCATTGTGGCAGAAATATAATCCATATGGGGAATTGCATGACATTATGCAAGCAGAAATTTCCTCCCTTTAACTCTTAATTTTGTGCTTTGCTACATTTAAGCAAACAATACAAATCTGAATCAGATTCTAGGCAAATGAATAACTTGTGCTTTCACTGACTAATCTGAACAAAATATATTAAATTTTTTCTTGATAAATTGTATTAAAAACTTGTGCATCTTGTGTATTAAAAACATACATCTGCGCCTAACTGGGTGTGTGTCTCTGCCGTGACTCTGTGTGTGCAGTTTGCATGGTCTTCTCGTGTCATCATGAAGTTAATTAGAGTTACCAAATAGCCCATAAGTGGCCATGTGTGAGTGAATGACGTGCGAGTGACTCGTGTGCGAGTGAATGGAGTACGAGTGAATGTGGTGCAAGTGAACGGTGTGTGAGTGACTGGTCTGCGAGTGACTGGCGTGTGAGTGACTGGTCTGCGAGTGAATGGAAGGCGAGTGACTGGTCTGCGAGTTACTGGCGTGTGAGTGACTGGTCTGCGAGTGAATGGAGTGCGAGTGACTGGTCTGCGAGTTACTGGCGTGTGAGTGACTGGTCTGCGAGTGAATGGTGTGCAAGTGACTGGTCTGCGAGTGAATGGTGTGTGAGTGATTGGTCTGCAAGTGAATGGTGTGTGAGAGACTGGCGTGTGAGTGACAGGTGTGTGAGTGACTGGTCTGCGAGTGACTGGAGTGTGAGTGACTGGTCTGCGAGTGAATGGTGTGTGAGTGACTGGTCTGCGAGTGAATGGTGTGTGAGTGACTGGTCT
>JAODLC010000117.1:650169-662722 GCA_026781145.1 Hippopotamyrus pictus | reverse complement strand
CAGGAACAGGATTGAGAACCACTGTCCTAGTTTGTGTTGCTGTTGCCCCACAGCTCTTTAGCGTGAGTTGCTCCAGTGAATGGTGAGCTGCATTAAAAGGCTAATGGGTGTAATGGAATGGAAGGGAAGACGCGGCAGCACTTAAGCGTTTAAGAATTTCCAAACAATTCTGACAGTCGGCGACGGGCAGGGAGCGCTCTTTAGCCCGCTGAAAAGGCGGCATCGCTTTTCTGTCTGACGTCCCGGGGGAGGTGCTGGATGGCGATGGGTTCGCGTTTGAGGCTCCGCCATCCCGCGGCCAAGTCGTGCGGAAGCGGAGGCCAGCGGGAGGCCGGCGTGGATGACCTTCCGCTCTCCGAACTGAGAGCAAACGCCTCAGCTGCTTACAAGTCCTATTAAAACACACATTGGGCTAATTTGGGTAAAGCTCTGGGGAAAGGAGATGTGCAATTACCACCTAAATGTGTTTTTCTCTAATTTACATCCAAACCTATGCCACAGAAACAATACTGCTACCCAAATGTCAATCTACTTGCATGTGCCTTATCATAATATAAACTAGTGTTTAAAGAACTTGTTATATTTCAGTTTCCTAGTTCTCATTTATTTATATAAAAAAGCGTCACTGGATGGTAAACATTCACTTACTGTAGAAGTAAAGTACAAAAGTAGCAAAGACAAAAAAGTTGGTTAAATTGTAGTGAATCACATCAAAATCAGTTGTGCTTTTTTCACAAATGCTGATTTGCTCTCCCGTAAACAATGTTCCCCGTAAGCATCTACAGATTCTACGGATATGAGAGCTTCCTGGTCAGCTAGGCCCATAAACAGCAACACGGGTGTCCCTTATCCTGCAGTGAAGTGAGACTTGCAATCAGACTTTCTCTGGCTCGCAAGCCCAGCTTAGCGGAACAAACTGGAATTGTGGTCTGCGGGGAACTTCTCACCAGCAAGAATGAGAGATGGAGGATAAGAACATGAAGATCATGAAGGTGTCTCCCTGGTCACTGGTTCTCTGCAGTCTGTCAAAGACAGGAGAAAAATTACTTTTCTAGGAGACAGATCACAGGGCATTAGCAAAGACATTGCTGATCACGAGGTCTAGAAAAACCTGACATTTTCAGTTAAAAGATGGAAAAACACATCCAGCCACATGACCTTTGACTTTCCTTTCTTTCATCAGTCCTTCAGCGGGGTTTAATGTTCACATAACACAGTAAATGTTTCTTTTGAGGCTACAGAAGCATCACAAATATTCAAGTTTCAAAAGTCAACTGGAAAACGGATACAAGCTTGACACTTGTTTCTCCAATCTAATCTAAACTGATGACCTCATCTTCGTCACTGACTTATGTTCTAAGTTGAGAGACACGTACAGCGTATCTGTCAAAGTGCTTCTTTATGTGCTCCACAAAAACCAGGCCATTATAAAGCATTAAGGGCTCTTTGTTACAACTTTATCGCCCTCGTATCTCTCACTATCGTCACTGTTAAGGGCAGGTCAACCCGACTGTTTTGCTGACATAATCCCACAATATAATTGAATGAGTGCTTCTTGCAGATAAAAGGTAAAAATATTATTGGAGAGAAGCCTGCAATGATTTATTGTGAAGGAGTCACTCTCGTTTAACCTGAGAAGGCATGTGTCCCCTCAGATTTTTCCTGATCTAGTGCAGAAAAGTGGACATTTAAGTTAATTGCCAATTAGTTTGGATCGCTTGTTCTTTCCAGTATTGATTTTTTTTTCTGGCAGTTAAAAGAATGGGCACTGGAATAGCACCAAGTCTAGCGAGCAGTGAGGGGCAGTGCGATAAATATCGGTCTTGCCCCGATTCCCTACGAATGGCTAGATGCCCTTAAAAAGAAAGGTTGAGGCGACTCATACTTTCATCATTCGGAAGGCCAGAGTGATGCCGGTGTGCAGGACAGCAGAGAAAGGAGTCGTTTTCTGACAGCTTCTCATTCTGACATGAATCTAGGCTGTGCAGCAGAATGAAATGACAATGTTATGTTACGCTTCTTCATCGACAGGCACCATGCCCAGCTAGCTGAATAATGCAGGCTTCGGTTTGTGCTTAGCTAACTCAGCTAAGCTAATAATCATCAAAAGAATGCCATTACTGTGTGTATTTGTAACAGACGTTTAACTGTTAAATAATTGGAAATGAGATGCAACGAGCAGTTATTATAGCTGCCCCTGGAAATTACTTGGTCCATGAAGCCTCTTGCTAATTTCAGAGCTTATTAATGAAGGTCCAAGGTTCAATTACAGAGGCAGGATTATTCTGTGCTCCAGAGGCCTGTTGTCTTTAATGTCAGTGACCATTTAAATTAAAAAATTTAAAAACCATTCAAGTGAAATATACTAACACTCTTGTTCCAGTGAGATGCACAATGAAACCTTTATATTGGTGCCAGGACTGAGAAGGCATTCAGTATGTGTAACATACGAAATGAAGAGCTACAGTATTACCTATAATGCAACATCCATCCATCCATCCATCCATCCTAAGGTGTTTCTTGATTCCAAGAATGCAAAGAATGTACTGGTATACTTGGGAAGAGTGGTCCAGTTAAACTTGGGATGCAATGAGTCATGTGACTGCTCTAGCTGGCAAGGATGCAACCGATGTATTCTTGATATCTGGGGTACGGCAAGAACGGCATCTGAGGATTTTTACCGTTATCTACATTATCTGCATTATCTGATCTTGAGTATGTGAACTGTACTTTGGCAATGGAAGGTGACATCGAACGGATAAGTGAGAACATAAGAATGGTCAAGTGCGGATATTGATAAACAGCCCTGGCCAGTGTTGCTGAGGGGCATCAAGCCAATCCTAAGCAGCACAGGCATGGGATGCCAGTCCATCACTGGGCACATACAGACACACTCAATGGGCAATTTAGAGATACCAATTACCCAAACAGCGTGTCTTTGGAAGGAACCCATACGTCACGGGGAGAACATGCAAACACCACACATGCACAGTGGAGGTGGAATCCAAACCCCCGACCTCTCATAAATACACCCACCTCGGGATGATTACACAACAGATTTCACTCTGGGGGGGGAGTTTAATTAAATTTACCTGCATGATTGGGGGGGCGGAGATAAGATCACAAAAGCATGCAGGAAAAACAATGGCCCTTCCACCTTGGTGGTTTTCATATTTCACATGCAAAAGTTGCCATGGAAATAAGATTTATGAAGGGGATAAACTGTCAAGTAAATAATCAAAGCGAGCATATCACTACAGGCTGAACACAGACAAGGCGAATTGACCATGAATAAATCGCGTGCAAAAATATCTAGTCAACCAGACTACAAATGACGCAGCTTAACATTAAGTCAATGAGCAAAACTACACACATTCTACTCAGAGACTGAACGATTGGAAAAAATTGGGAAAGGCAGCAATATTTAGCAAAAAATGTTTAATCTCTTCTTGATGTGTGTTTATTTACATGTAATAAATCAGCAAAATAGGAAATAGCAGAATATTTACACAATGAGCGTTTCGCAGCCAACTCGTCACATTTGCATCAAGTCTGAAACTCTTACAAATGCATCAGAATTACTATAGTAATAAAATTGCTTGGATGTCAAACATGTTGAACTGACCCCTCCTCCACCCCCACACTCTTTTTGTCCCCATGTATAAATGACAGCTTCTCATTTTGGCATAACAATAAAACAAAACAAAACAGGGGCGGGGCTGGGGAAGCCTACGAGAACAAGATCGGATGTTGGCAATTCTGGAAAGTTCTATGGGCGGCCATGAGCCTGTGGTCTTCAGGAAGAGAGCATGGCAGGGCGTAGATTTAAATTGGGGGGGGGGGGGGGGGGGGGGGGGGGGCAGGAGCTGGCAAGGCACAGTGTGCAAAGCGAGAGCTCTTGGTAGTAAGGGAATGGGAACATCTGCCTGTTGTTCTATCTGTCGTGTCAGAGCTGACACTGGGGAATGTTGCACCATTTCAAAGAAATGAGCTGTACAGTTAAATTACTGTCTACCTCTATACAAGTGGCGAAACACAAGGCTGAGGGGATGGTCAGAAGCATATATATCCAATGAGTCACTTGATCTACACACTTTAGAGCAGTCATGCAAACAACTACACAGGCCTTCCCTCACCTCACCCCGGCAGCCCTAACAAACAAGGCTTACCGTCGTTCCGCCCCTAGATAACCTACACAGAACAGCAAAAACAACAACATTCAAGCAAGAAAAGGGTAAAGATACAAATCCTGAGACTATGGAAGTCAACCAACCAAAATTTAAATCCTAACCAGCACAGCCTCGGGGTGACCCATGCCAAGAGGCCCCCCCGGTAGAGCTGTCGTACAGAAGTGAGGTCTACATTCGCCGGTAACATCCGTGGAGGTGGTCCTAAGCAGTCTGCTGGAAGATGACATGGATGGAGTCTCGGATGTGTGGCTGCCGGACACCATCGAGGCCAGCAGCATAAAGCTCCAGTTTGGCAAGGCTCTGGTTCAGAGCCGACCCTGTGGAGCTTCTTTGCCGGGGGGGGATGTTAATTTTGACCAAGTTTTAGGGAAATAAAGATGATCCTGAGGGATCTAAAAGCAAGTAACCCTGTGGCACCTGGCAATGCTGCCACTCAGTCCGGTTTATCCCCGTCGTACGTGTCCGTGAAAAACAAACATGAAATTCACATTGCTCGATGATTTTTTTTTCCCCCAAAGGAAACAGGCCAAAATACAATTATGGAGTTCATTATTCCTGTCATGGAGACCTGTTATTAAATATACACACATGGGAGTAGAGAACTGCCTAATGAATACAATGATCAGAACTTAAGGATTCATCATCAGTCGGACGCTGGCAAAGAAACTCAGATCTTCATAACACAAACATTAAAAATATTCAGAATTTTTCACCATTGATGCAAATAGCAAGTACTGAAAATAGAGGCACATAAAATATAGAAATGTTTTTGTTATATGGGAAAAGTTAGATCTTACAACTTTTGTTTTGCCCTAAATTTTAACAAGAGAACAAAAACTTTAAGATGACTGTCACATCTCTTACCGAGGAATAGGGGATCAAAACCCTCTTGATCCAGTTTAAACCAGATATACTGTATTTCATTTTTCAAATTTCCAAACCTGTATTACTCTCGAAGGATTTGGTAAAAAGAAGACTAAGATTTTTCATCTGTTTTTGAGGAAGCAGGCAGACAGTGACAAAAAAAACACACACTAGGTAACAGTTTAACAAATCAGGTAAACGGAAATACTTAATCCACTTAGAGATGTAGTAATTTACTGTCACGAATACAAACACGTTATTTGAATGCCTTAATATTATGTCAAAAGCTTAGGTCTTAAAAAGAGGTAAACAAACAAAAGGGGTCATATGTTTATCTATGGACTAGACAACCTAACCAGTAAACGAAAAAGCAACGAAAACAAACTAGCTACATTTCACTGCACTCCACTTCAGGATGGAAACATCTACAGCCCCATAAAACATATGGTGGGGGTGGGGGGGGGGGGAAAGGTTAAAGCATAAGTTAAAAAAGGTAAAGAAAAAACAGACTAAGAAGCATGGAAAGCTTCTGTAGTTTACAGTTGTTCATAACAATTTAGCATTTGCCTGCAGCTCCTTCTTAGGATTGTTTGGTCCAAATTGTGATTTTAAGGGCACCTCCACTGCTGACATCTGTATTAAAAACCTAAAATAAAAGAAATAATAAATAATTTAAAACAAGGGAAAAAAAAAAAAAAAAAAAAAACAGAGAAAAGGACTGTGGGTGGCAGAAGGAACGACAGTGCTTTGTATCAGCCAGCATCCGCTGACCCGGCTGACCTCATTACAGAGTTCCATAAAGAGGAGGACAAAAATCACACTAAGCGGCATTTAATTCCACTGGCGAGGCTTAGCCAAGGAGATAAGGGGTACAGAAAGAGGAAGGCGAACTCAATTCCACATACAGCATCTTCAGAGGTGGGAATCTCGATGTGCATTATGAAGTTAAAAGCTACCTCACTCCCAGAATGAAGGGATTTACCGGAGAGGTTAGGGGTGTCAAATTATGCAGTGGTGTTCATCCTAGATTAAAAAAAAAAGAAAGAATAAAACATTGGTCGGACACCAGGGTTTTGGGGAGTGGGCACTAATGCGATTTTCTTCAAGTAATGCGACATTCTTCATGTGACACCAGCGCAGACCGCAATCTTCAGAGGATGCAAACAAACACAGGTCTCCGAGACGGACGACAGCTGGGAGGCGGTCCCATCCTTATCCAGCTGAAGTCAACCCGCTCATAACTAGGCTGAATGCAGCTTTTCCTCAGGTTAAAACCAACAAAGTCATTTCTACCAGTTTTGTACAGACCCCACATCATCATAATTTGTCCATCCAGTCTTTAATGCTTTTGTTCCTTTCCATTCTGTTGTATTTTTTTTTGACTGATTTCATCCTTCCAGTCCTTAAGCATGGTCATTTTTAAATTAAAGCACATTTTATTTTACAAAATGCTTTTGCACTAAACAACATTCAAATAAATCATGGCACAGGACAAGTTTTTGTTCGTTTCTCCTTGTTTTGCTCGGAAATATCAGTGACGTCCGTCGTTCCGATAAAATGGGCCAAATGATTTTTGTTTTCCCCCCCACTTGTCTCTTTAAAAATGTAAATGTATCCATACATCTATAGTTTTATTTCCTGTAAATTGTGCAAATTCAGCAGTAACACACTTGGCAGGAGACCGGAGGAGTGAGCAGTTGTGTAAAGTTATTGGGGGAGGGGGCGGGAACACACACACACACACACACACACACACACACACACACACGCACACACAAAGGTTTACAATTAAAATAATCCCAAAAGACAGATGTCCAGTTCAAGGTCTGTCACATGGTGTCATGCGGCCCACAAGGTCTTCTCCAAAAGAACATTTCCCTAACCCTATACCACTTTTCGTTCCTCCTTCATGGTTCAAAGACCAACACAGCTTATTCCAGTCCTGTCTGTGTAGGACATGATTTAACACACAGACAAACACGGGGGGGAGGGGGGATCAAAAATAAAACCACAGTAACAACAAGCGAACGCGTTCCATGATGTGACTCTCGCATGAACTGAGACCGACCCCCCCGGGGCCCAGCTCCACGGGTTCTCCGGTGCACTGCTTCTGTCCTCGCAGTCCCAAAGTCTGTCGGGTTTCAGAACCACGCCGTTAATGGTCCTCAGCTGGCCAGCGCCATGGTGTCGATGACCTGCTCCAGCCTGCTTCGTAGCCTCTGCCTCCGGGCCTGCTCATCCTTCTCCAGAGCTGACAGGATCTGTGCGGGGGCGAAAGAGCGGGTCGGTGATGGCGCAGCGACAGGGAAGACGGTGTGATGATGGCGCGAACGCGAACTCGGGCATTGAGATCACGCCGCTGACTTCAGCCACAGGAGAGAGGCGGTTAAATTTAAGCGTTTAAATGAGCACGAGCTGGTGATAGCTTCAGAAAGCCGTCTACGATTGTGCTGTCATTCCATGCAAGCTCACAACACGAGGTTCCCTTCGCGTTCCATCCTGGGAAACAATGTAACGAACCAGGCGGGATGCCAAGCCACACCCACTCAGGTAAATACGCATAACAAGGGAGACACTCTGCTAAGTGGAGGCAGCTGGGGTGCATTAAGTAGCGGCTGGACGGTATTCAAAGAGCACGCGGCACTGTGTAACACTCTGGAGCGATCTCTAATTGTGGGCCATTTTTCCAGCCTCCCTCCCCCCCCCACAGTGCTTTGGAACAAAGATGGAAGCCAACCGGGAACGTTAAAACAGCAGCTCACTGCTATTTCCACGTCGGCTTGAATGCTAAAAGTGTTTCGCCGTTGTCAGCGAGTCGCTGGGGAGTCTGCTCCCCGCTGCGTCCATTGCGGGGGCTGGACGGAAGGCTCTGGCCCCCACTCTGAGCTGCTGGCTTGTTTTCACAGGCGGCATCATGGGAACTCGCTCAAAGTGCAGGATAAATAGACTTTATAGGCGTACTCAGTTAGAGCCCAATTTATTTCACGGTAGCTACATCTAACTATTTCTGGTTACATAAGCGACACGCATCGTTCTATGACGCACAAAAACACACCCTTCACGTCGATATCCAAGCCTTTAGGCATACCGGTGTCAAACAACAATGATAAAGCTGCACACGCCAACTACTTTATTCCTAGGCAATGAATGGACGCAGTCTTATATCTCGATTTAAAAGCTGAGCGAAACCCGAGGGCGGCGAAGGGGGCCGGCTCACCTCGTCCTTGTACTTGACGATGTAGGAGTAGATCTCGTGCAGCGCGCTCATGCTGTTGAACTGGTTGAGGTGAAGGCGGGATTGCTCCGCCAGGTACGCGCTCATGTCCTGGTCGCTGATCGCCGGCATCCGCGAAATGTCAGAGTAGTACCTGTGCGGGGGCGGGCGGGAAGGGGACCATGCTGTTGACCAGTGGAGCTCAGAAAAATGTGCCGTTGAGACTAATAAGGATTCACACTTCAGTCTGGGTTTTGAACCAACGCTGGTCAAAGACTTGTACATTGCGCATCCAATTAATTTGTTTAATTTGGATTTAGCAGATCCTTTTATCCAAAGCGACATACAATTGAAAGCAGGGCAAACCAGTCCGTGGGGCAATTGGGGGTTCATAGCTTCACTTAAGGGCCCAATGGTAAAATCCCTCTGCTGACTCTGAGATTTGAACTGACAGCCTCCTGATCACAGGCACAGTGCCCTAACCCACTAAGCCACACACTGCCCCTGACTAAATTCAACCAAGCCAGCTGAATTTTAATGGAGGTTTGGCCTCCTAATTAATGTGAGGAACAGCTGGGGGGGTGCGAGGCGGGGGTTCCAGTACCTTTCCACCCAGTTCTTGTAGTTGGGGATGTCTTTCGCGTAGAGCAGCTTGTTGGAGGGCGAGTCCTTGCCCAGCTTGTGCTCGGAGGTGGAGCAGGAGTCCATGAAGGTCTGGGCCACCACGGAGAGACAGGCATCCGTGATGCTGTTCTTGTGGATGTCGAAGACGAACTGCGGATTCTTGATCACGTTCACCCAGAAACGCAGCGGCAGACTGAGCGGCGCAAAAACAGAAAATGCGGATGGATGGGGGGGGGGAGCAGTCATAACACAACTGCTCTGTAGGTCCCTAATCAAGCCCATTCTTCAGCAAAAGTACCAGAGAATAAGAGCTAACAGAGCCCCAGAAGCAGAACCAACACCACAGCGTTAATGGGGAGGATCCAGTTAAACCAGAATACATACAGGGCACATTAAAGAAACAGCCTGACACAAGCACACCTGACTGCTATTAATATCAGTATTAAAACATAATTATACTGCAATTAATGGTAAGCTCATGTGAAATGCATGTCGCATTATATGAAAACCAAAGCAGGGAAAATGCTATAATAGAATATTAAATGTTAACCTCTCACAGAGGATTGGGGGAAAATGTAGACAGCCCAAGGAAGCAGGGGGAGGGTTGTGCCAAGCTGAAGACACCGCATGGACCCAGCAGCCAGATGGGAGACACTTTGCCCTCTTCCCTGTTTAGAGTTCACCCCACTGGCCGGCACACTCACCAGTTGCTCTTCCAGGTGTGGCGCACGTCAGGGTCTGAGATCTGGTGCTTGTCGGCCTGCTCGTCCAGGAAGTCAAACATGTACTTGATGGCGAGCGGCAGGGCGCTGCCGCGGTGGGCCGTGCTGAAGATGGTCTCAAACAGGTCGTCCACGAACTTCTGCAGTGTGCCCTGGGGGGACAAGGTGCCCTGGTGACTGAACGCGGCTGCTTGGCATCTAAGGTCTGATTCCCTGTGACGAGCTGAAGCTGTAACAGTCATTGGTTCGGTACACCCTCCGTCTCGGACTGATTTTCATTCGTGTCTCGACACAGAATGTCCTCTGACTCAGAGTAACGGTAACACCACACCATCCTACAGTTGGCTGTACTGCCTGGCGATGACCAGATTATGAGGCTCCATAAAAGCTCACAGAGACGCAGAATGGTTGACGTCTAATGGCCGAAAAGGCTTTGAAGGCACCACTAAATTAAGCACGGAGCTGGGGGGTAGGAACCAGGGGAGCATGTACCCCTTAATTAATTTGGCTTCATTTATCCCTCCCCCCAAGAAAATAGGCCTTCATATTTAAATTATTGAGTTACCCGCCTCCCCCCCAACCGATATCAAACGCTCTCCTGTGACCTTTCATGGAGTGACTTAACCTCCACGTTGACATCTGCCAACGTTTGTTTAGCGTCACAGAACGGCCTCATTAACAATGTCATTTTTGTCGATCAGGGTTTGCACGCCCATTTTTTGTACTGCCCTAACACCTGACATGTTGAGTAAGTGCGACTTAACGCCACTAACCCTCCCCGTCACCTGGAACGCGGCTGGATCCTGTCTACCTATCCAAGAGCGGCAAAGATGGCGTTTTGGGAACTGAACCCATAAACGCTAGCTACGCTTTAGCGAGCGTAAGCCCACCTGCCCGCCCTGCACTCCGGCCGCACCCGCGGCTCCTCGTTCCGTTTCCGGTCACCGACACGTGCGCTCATCGGGGGAACAAACTCAGGCGGCCGGAGCAGCGGGACGCAATGGATTAACTGCAGTGACGACGAGCGGCGGGCTAACGGCGTCGGCGCTAATGCTAAATCACAGCGCATTAGTGGATTAGCGGTGAACGCGACGGGGGGGACATTAACGATGCAGGGCCCTTCCCAGTTTAGGGGCAGGTGGCCACATTCTGTGAGCAGAGATGCGTTTTAACGAGGTTCTCCTATTAAAGGAGGCCGTCTCAGCAAAGTCACCTTCAGTTTGGCTTTTGTTTCACTCATAAAATGAAGTGCGAGTGCCAGGCGATTTCTACAACGACGCGTTTCCCCTTAATGTCTGGGTAGATTAATACAGCTTCTCAAGGTTTTACGGCACTCACTCACACACGCCGAGTGAATTTTGGGGATGGGCACACTTTAATAGTCTGCTTTCCCTTTCAAATCGTAACTGCAAGCCACCCCATCAGAAAGGCAGCTACGGCTAACTGGCAATCTTCCCGTCTGTCATGGGAGGACAGGAAGGTTCTGCAGTTACCTTGGTGGCCAGCAGGCGGGTCAGGTAGATCTCGGACACCATCTTGCTGCCACGGTCACCCTCCCGCTGGTCGGCATGGTCGTGGTTCTTCACCAGGTGCCACAGCTTGGTGCCGCTCTCCAGGTCAGGCGTGATCATGGGCGTGCGGGAGCGCAGGCTGTCGGGGCTGCTGGCCGTCCGGAGCATGCTCTCTGTGTCCAGCAGGGGGCAGGAGTGAGAGAGATCTCATTCAGGCAAATCAAAAGCAAAATGATTTTCAGGATGAGAAGGACGAGGACACAATCACCCCCCCCCCCCAAAAAAAAAAAAAGAAGAAAGAAAATGGAAGCACAGCATGAATTGTGGGAGCCGTCTGAACATCTGTTTGGGTGGGGGGAGGACGGCAACCAGACACACAAAACATCAGAAGCCATTTTTAACGAGAAAATAAAAGGATTCCCAAGGATGCCATTTTAGGGGAAACGTTCATTAAATAGTCGCTCATTCTGATTACGCTCATTTCCGACATCGCGCTAATTGGCGAAGTGGAAAGAGCACGCAGCACGAGCCGCACATGCGATTAACCATCAGCGGCTGGAACCAAACTTCATTCCCGATGATTTGATTTTGAATTTATTGATTTTATTTCCCCCTCCACAATTATGTATCAGCTGTAGAAATAAAACAATTTAGCATGGCATAGAACGGTAAACACTGAGCATACGAATATCACAACACGATCAACAGGAACACAGCCAGCAATGTGCAGTTGTCAGGCCACTACATAGGCCGTGTATACAGGGGTGGGTGGGGCCACAGAAGTCCTGGCACAAGCTAAAACCTGATTGGCCCCTGAAGTGCCCCCTCCCTCATTCACCAATAAAAAAAAGATATCATTGGTTAATGATTAGGATGGTCCCTCATCATGAATTACGGTTCCTCCTTAGAATCACTCACGTGCCTTTGATCTGGTGAAGTGCATCACCAGCGGTATGGAAATCCAATCTTATTGCACGAGGTCAAGGAGTTCATCGACACAGTGGGTGTGTTGACAGAAAGAGCACGACGCCCCATGAGAAGGGGGCGCCTCTGGGCCCAGGGCGCCTTATTCCAGGAACACTTATGTAACACAATCAATGCTGCAAAAAGTAACCAACTGCGCCCCCCCCCCGTCGCCCCCTGCTCCGGAAATGTGAGCAGGATCATAACACGCAGGAGGAGATTAAAACACACAGACTGCTCCGTCGACCTCAAGCTTCCTCACCCCAACCAGCCGCCCACGGTGGACACATATCGCAAGCTGGGAATCAAGAGAAATTATGCTGCCTAAGTGCAGTTAGCAGCAAAATCATCCTCAAGAGGTGGGTACAAATGAGGCTGCAACTGAATGGGTGGGTACAAATGAGGCTGCAACTGAATGGGTGGGTACAAATGAGGCTGCAACTGAATGGGTGGGTACAAATGAGG
>JAODLC010000117.1:627133-640535 GCA_026781145.1 Hippopotamyrus pictus | reverse complement strand
GGGGGGGGAGGGAGGAACGAGCTCAGCTGGGCATGGGGGGTGGGAGACGTGGTGCCAAGCCCCCAGGCACGGGCTCGACACGCCCCCCCCCCGCCCCCCGCCGTTCAGCCATATGTAGGTCAGTTTGTTACGGCAGCGCAAACAGCTGTGCCCTTCCTGCAGAATAAGAACAGACGGCATGGGAACGGAAAGCGGGGGCTATTTTTAAATATGGCTGACGGAGGAATAAAAATGACTGAAGACTGAAGGGGGTCTTTGCATCACCTTCAGATCCCCCCCAACCCGGCCACTGATCAACTGGGGGCTCAGAATTCCCTTGTAATATTACCAAAATCCTGCAAAACCTGGGTTTTTGTTGGGGGAGAAGGGGAGGGGGGGGGGGGGGTCACGACTAGGCGTAGACTGCACCCGACACAGTGCTAGGATCTCCTGGGAGTCTCCAAACAAGCAGGCGTGTGCAAACGAAATAATTGGAAAGAACAGTATGCGTGTTGCGACCTTGCTGTGAGGGCGGGAAGGACACGCACTAGAGCCCCCGTACGCACCGTGACTTTGTGCTGGCCCGTCAGGTTGGGCCACTCGCACAGCAGCTGCGTCTCCGACAGCGTCAGCACGCAGGGCGTCTCGCCGATTAGCACCGTGTAGTTCAGCTTCGAGTTCCCTGGTGCTGATGGAATCAGGTTCCGGCCCTTTAAGACAGAACAACCCCCCCATCCCGACTCATTAGAGCTTTTCACAATGCAAAAAAGGAAGAAAAAAAAAATGGCACCACCATAGACTACAAATAAAGACCTTTCCTGTTTGCACCCCTTGCCTGTTAAGAATCTATTTAAATGGGACAATCCGTCTGCTGGTAATCTGGGCCGTGAAACATCGATTAAGGCGAACTGTGACTCTGTTTTTCAAGGAACGTTAACAAGGACAATGCAAATGAACGATGGACGGCTTCTGCGACAGGAGGGCCGCCGAAGCTGCCCAAACGTGTGACAGCGTCTCCCAACAACACACCAGCAGGGGAAGGGAGCGAACGTTAGCATGTCTGCATTATCCACTTAACAGTTTTTTTTTTTTGTCTCCCGAAGAGCTCAGGTCTGGAACCCATTGAGTGTTGAGCTCTTTTGGCATCAATATGTTGAGGAACCAGGGGAATCAATTACATGGGTGAATAACCATTAAAACGTACATCTTAATTTCAAGTGGGTTACAATTTACATTACCCAAGAGATTCTACTATGGAAAAATAATTGGATAAAAAATGTGATGCACACCTAATGTAGCCCTGATTATTTTATGGAATTTCCCCCTTTTCTTTGTATTATTTCTCACTAATGTAGTGAGTTTGCTGGCAGAGAAATTTGAAAAAAAAGAGAGAAAGGTTTCATTACTGGCTTCTCATTTTAACGGAGAAATAATGAGTCATACCCCCCCCCCCCTCCATTTTTTTTTAATTTGCTCATAGAAATAAAAGGCTTCTTTTTTCATAAAGTAGTATGGTGGTTTTAAGTACAGCTTTGAAGTTCAAAGAGCAGAAGAATGCGGAATTCATAAGAAATATTAGATGCAGCAAGAGACTCAAAAATGGATCCATTAAAAATAAAAATGCAGCGCTAAACATGTTGGAATTTTAATTGACACGGAAGTGAAGTTCACATTCGGAGTTGCGCGGGGAATATGCAAGAGCAGCTGTGTGCTGTGTGCAGGGAAATACTGACACTAATACAGAACAGGCGTGGCGGCCAAAACCAGGCCGCTGTCTCCCTTTGAGGGGGACGGGAATGTCGGGTAATGTCAGCCATATTGAAAATTTCACTGCTTTACAAACAATAGCAGAGATACAAAACCAACTTATTATTCTTTTCGTTGGCGACACACAAGGGGATTGTGACTCTTTGCTAATTTCCAATACAGTTTGCCCAGCTATTGTGTCCAATCATCCCACTGCTAGTAGTATTTAGCAAATGATACAATTAGCATCGACACCAGGGCTGAGAAATGGAAAGGCCTTTTCACAGCTTCTTCCCAAAGGAGTGTGTGGACCGGGGCGTCTTCCAGCATCTCAGAACATCATTGTTTAAGCCAATTGATCAAATGGACCTCACATGGTGACATGTCCACCCAGAACCAGCCTGAGGGATACAAAAGAATACCTCAAGCTGCCCATCATTCAACACTACTTATTAATGACTTGAGAAAATACAATACTTAACTACATTTCCTATCACAAAAGTGAATGGTCATTGTAATAATTATTAATATTAAATATGTATCACTCATGTGATGAAGCTGTATGAATAAGCAAGACGGATGGATCTCTCTGATTGGTGCTGTGATGTTGGCGGGGGCGGGGTTATGTAACCAGTGCACCGATTGGATTGGTTAGTTCTATTCCTAGTTGTACCTTCAGGATTAGTGGGGAGCTGGGTTTCAGCTCAAGGACCCCAGTCGGGCTCAAGGGCTCGAAGACGGGGTCCGGGTAGTAGCTGAACGTCTCGTTGACCACCAGCACGGACTGCACGTTGTCCATGATGAAGCCGATCTCGTCCGGTCCGGTCCCCAACTCCGAGATGCTCATCTCCGAGTCCGCTACCGACGGCGCCAGGCACACCATCATCGTGTTATTGTAGACCGTGCAGTTCTGCGCGAGGAAGGGAAGTGCGGTCTCAGTGAGCGTCTCAGACTGACCAAAGTTTTGCATGCTGTGGATTAACGGTCTAACTGCTCCTTGTGGCTGAAGCCGGGCTTGAAGAAATCTGCTTCTGAATGAGTTTGTGGTTAACAGATAATGTTTGAATAATTAAGTGCTATTTCACTACTACATTATGATTCAGTTGTAGAGAGCGACTCAAAACACAAAGCACATTTTCCAGTAGAAAACAGCAGTTCGTTCAGCTTCCTCGGGCTCTCTGATTAGGTGAGCCCAGGTAGGAACAGATCCATCAGTTTCAAGGGCAGCTGACATTTCAAAGTTTAAACAGCCAGGATCTTCAGAGGCCACAAGCTGTTTAATAAACAGACCGCCTGCTATCATGGGTCATGTCGTGTGTAGGTAGGTGTCTGGGTTCATACTCACATGGACCGACTTGGCAGAACCGTGCTTTGCCTGCATCTTGGGCTCCTTGATCGTGGCCAGATTGGTGCCGCTGATGGTCAATGGTGTTCCGCCACTGAGACGACAAACGGCAGAGTCAGTCAACAGACCGCGACGGTTCCTTCGAACCATTAATCGACTGCAAGGTTTCGCAGATGCTGCCTTCTGAGGGAACAAAGAAAGCAGAGATGAGCGCAGAGGAAGGCACCCTGGATACAGTCAGCTGAAAGACACTCAACCTCCCCCCCCCCGCCACCCACCCCCCGCCGCGCTGCCTTGCCGTGTCTCGCCACACGTATGTGCAACTTAGCAGTTTTTGGACGCATTTCATTTCACGGGTTCCGCAAGTCTTCTAATGTTATTTATGCTGAGTTTCAAGCCTTCGGCCCTCTGCCCGGAAACCGTGCAGAGTCGGGTAAAATAAAAATAATAATAAAAAAACAGCACGGAATAATGAACAGGATTTCCAAAATAGATTTTTCTTCCTTTCGAATCTGCGACAACTACATCTGTGGATCGCATCTCCTGCATCAATACAAACCTTTCTGTGGGAGTGTTGGGGTGGGTCTTATTTATAGCATTGTCAAGGGCAATGGTGAGTAACATTGGCCCATGTGGACCAAATGAAGTCCTCAGACCACTTCAAAACCTATAACTTTAGAAGACAGGACACACGCGAATGCCTGAAGTCATCAATTTAACCGACAGACTATCACCCTTGAGGCCTAAACGCAGAAAATGAACGTATCAATAAACACCAATTTCATCACAGTAGATGCTAAACCTACAGAGGTCACCGTATATATGTGCTGAGCAACTGTGCCCGTTAAATCCGGGAAATCTGAACCAGAGGGAACCATGGTGACATTTTGAAGGACACACAGGGGTTGAATCCTCCCCCTCTTTCTCTCTCTCGCAAGATGAAGTCAGGACATGGCCATTCCAGACACCAGCCAACTTAATGACGGCAAGTCACTGCGACAAAACGTGCAGAGAACTGGCTCTTCTCGTTGTTAAATCTAAAAATGCAACCATACTGTCAATTCCTGCCACTCTAATCTGAGAGCCTATGGGCAAAATCCAAAATCTTCAAAAAATCTCAGCACAAATAGAGTTGTGTGTAACTTGTAGCCTGAAGGGCTGAGCTTTAGTCTTGACTGCTGGGGCAGCCTAAATAGGGTAAACGTGTTGCTGGGAATAACCATCCAAAATTTTCAGGTCAGATTGTTTTGTATTTTTGTTTTTTCTTCTGGGGAACACGTGACCTTTGATGGTGAGAGATATGTGATCTTGGCTCTGGGCCACCGTTCGGGTCTGCCAGCACCCAGTAATTAACAAAAGCTTCAGCTGTGGAGGAATTATGGTTCTTGAGCAGGACCCTTGGAGGCCTGAAGCCACGCCAGTGGAGATCCAGGGATTTGGAGTCTGCAGACAGCCAGATGGAGGCCGATATTTAAGCCGAGGTGACAAACCTGTTCGGGGAACGGCCGCTCGTCCGTGTTCCGTTAATAGGCTGCTCAGCCCAATTCAACCCTGGCACCGGTTGCCATGAAGTGATCGGTGGGACGGCGAAAAGGAAACCATGCGACCATCCCTCAGCTCAGGACACAGAGAATCAGGAAAATTCACCTCCTTGTCCCACCATGCTGGGGAAATACCCCCCCGTAGCTGGCAATGTGCATGCTAAATAGCAGTGAGCCTACAGGGAGCAAGGAGAGGGGAAGATCTGAGGAGGACAAAGGAGACAGGCCACTTGATGGTACCGTTTGTTGGTGGGTATCTTCCTTCTGGAAAGCAGGTTAAAAGCACCTCATTGTGACACTTAAGAGGAAGTGCTGGGATTGTTGGCCTTTCCCACCCCCCACAGATATTTCCAACAACTGGCTCTCTCTGATCTGTCAAGATTGTATTTTTTTGGTTTGCTGTCCCAGTGGCACTAAAGGGACACAAACTTGACATACAAAAAAAATTGACATGCTGGTTCGGGAACTAGACCTGTTGTCAAATGAGGTCCCATTTAAGCACGACGACGACAGCCGCGCTGTACCCCGAAGCTAATCGTTTTCATAATGCGCCGAAAGATCTCACGTTCCTCACACAACTGCTCAAAAGGAGTCTCCTCACACACACCACCCCCCGCCATTTCACACCCCATGGACTCCCAGCTAAGTGCCCGTTTTCACGCCATGTGCTGGTTGGGTCGTTTAGCTCCCCACAGCAGGGTCGGTGCCCACCCGGAACGCCGGCTTCCCGCTTCCAGGATCTACAACCCCGAAGGAGGACCCAAGAGGAACTCCAGGTATTCAAGAGAAGATAGACTTCAGAACATTGATGCAGATGGAAGAGAGGGGCCAAGCAGTGGGAATTAACACTGGAGGAAACAAGACAATGATAAAGTCATTTCTGTATAAGATGTAGGGTTCTTTTAGGGGTCTGAAGTAAACACAACCATCTTACTGCAACTCAGAGCTGTGCCACTGGGAAAAGATTCACAGCCAAAATATTAACATTTTACATTACATTTATTTTATTTAGTAGGCACTTTTGTCCAAAGTGAGGCAAATAGCAAATTACATACAGTATGTGCTGTCAAGGAGTTGAGTAGGCAAAAGCACAGCAAGGCTGAGTTTCCAGTGAATGCCCACTTACAAGCGTAAGCCATAGTGGAGCAACAGCTACATCTTCCAAAGCGAAGCAGGAACCTAATAAAACTACTATTCATATAAGCAGAAAATGCAACATTAAGAGCATTCAGGGAATATGGAGTAGTGTTGGCTAGTAGCGGAGTTCCTGGAACAGATGGGTCTCGAGGCCTTTATTTAAGGGAGGGAGGGAGAGTCTGACGGCCGGATGAGGTTTGGCAGCGTCGGAGAGCCGCACATGAGAAATGCTGGACCGTATTACCTAGCGATGCTCCAGTCGGGGTCGATTCTGAGAATGGTGGGGTCCTCGGTGTAGTTGAATTTGACCTCTGGGTTCCGCAGCTCGGCCCAGTTGATGTCCACCATGACGGGAGCGGCACCAGGACTCAGGCCAGCTGGAGTCACGCACACGATCTCCTTGGCTCTCCTCCTAAACCGCAAAGCGACACGTCAGCTGCCGGAAAACACTAAATGGATGAAAACGGGGACCTGGGGAGACCGGTGCACCAGGGCAGTTTGACCACACCTCACATCCACCGGCATTTTTACAATCATTCTGCCCCCTCTGTGACCAGTCCCGGACTCCCCATGTCATGTTTCTCTACCCTACTGACCCCGCCGACTCCTCCCAGGCGACATTACCCGGGACCGCAAACCCCGCCCCTCATAAGCCAAGCTCAATCCACAAAGTCACATGGTTCCGTCTGCTGACCTTATTGGAGCAGTTCTGTATTTCACCCACCAACGAGTCTTTCCATTTATGCCTAGTGAATTGGCATGGATTTGCAAAAAAAAAAAAAAAAAGCACATTGGACAGAGTGCAGAAGGGCGAAATTTTGGCTTTCTGTGCGTGCGTGCGAGTGTGTGTGTGCGCGCGACATGTACGTGCGTGCGAGTGTGACAGCCACCTCCAGTGCATCCCTATGCAGCTGTCAGAAAAACGTAGGCCTACATCAAGGCAGCAAATGCCTTCCCTGTTTCCCAACATGCATGCTGCATGTAAATCAATTGGATCCACTGTGTGCCTGAGTGAGGACTTCGCGTGGCGTACATTTAAGCAAAACAAAAAAACAAAAAAGAAGCAAAAACTCCTAAAGTTTAATAAATTGGAAATAAATTTTTATTTTCGCATTCATACTCCTGCCATCATGTAAGAGCAATTTTATCTTGCCGGCCCTGACGGGAAGAAGGGAAAAGGCGAGCGCGGTGTTTTCTTTCCCCCTCACCGATTCTCCTCTAGCAGCGTTTCCATGGGAACCTCTTTCATAACGCTGCTTGCAGAAGCCCAGAGAGAGCAGTACATATTTTGACAAGGTGTTTGTCGCAAACAAAGAATGAGGAGAGCGAGAGGGAAGGTGAGAGAAATGGGGGTTTGTAAGCACTGATAAGCTACTGAATTCATTTTCTTCCCTTTTTTCTTGAAATTTTACGCATGTATGAAAATGACACGTTCTGAAATGAGAAAGTCTCGATCGCTTAAAGATGAGCTGGGGTTGAACACTGGGAGATGAAAGCCTGTCTTAAAAGCTTACTTTAAGCTACCTTGAAACAAAAGGGCATTTCACTCTCCAGTAATACCTACGTAAAGATCACACAAAAAAAAAAAAAAAAACGCAAAAACACAAAGTGTATTAAAAACAGCATGTCAGAGCTGTCTCCTAAGTAAACAAGCATTCTGTGTTAAAATTCAGAATACTTAATTTTTTGCCATCTGCAATTACAGAGGGCTCTCAATTTGCACGAGAGCTGGGTTCTGGAAACACGTGCGTATTTCAAATGTGTATTTTAAACAGTCTTCCCCTCATTGAAAAACAAATACCAAATGACATGGAATTCATGTTATTCTGATTCCTGCCATGTATTTTAAAGAATTCTCGAGCATATATGGTGTTATATTAAAATCACACATTTTATACTTGAGTAAAAAGAGAACCCAATGTAGTGGTGAACAGTTTCCAAATTTTAAGCACTAAATTCTTTCAAAATGAGCACCATAGTCTCAGCCTTACAAAGCTCGCATCAAAACTAGAGAAAGAAAATAATAATAATTAGGCTAATCGGTATACTGCCCGGCTAATCGGTATACTGCCTAGGCTCCAGAGGTGGGCTGAGCCATAGTCAACAATCCCAGTACACTGCGGGTATCAGAAAGATGACGAAATGCTCCACACAAAGTCCAGGTTTCAAACGTGGCCAGCAAGCAGGAGATCGAAGTAGAGGCAGTTATCTACACACATCATTATCCTTCGAAAATATCCCCCGTCAGGTGAACAGCACAAGGATACAGGAAGGCTACAGGAAATTCGGGACTCTAAATCCAAGCATGAGGTAGAGTAAATCTAAGTATTTACCATGCATTGATATTCCATAATGGCTTCGAGTACAGGGCCCTAGTGAGACTGGAGTCTGCAGGGACACACTGGACCCCAGCCACACAGTCACACTGTCACTTACTATGGGCAATTCAGACACACCAATTCATCTAAACTTCATGCCTGTGAGAGGGTGGGAGGACGTCATGGAGAAAACCCAAGGAACCATGTAAACGGCACACATACAGACCCGGGCGCATTCAAAGCCGCCTAGAAATGTATTCTAAAAAGAAATTCAAAATTCTCAATCTTGGGTCACCCTCCCTCCTCACAGACACATACATATTCTGACGCAAGAGAAGATGTCAGTCGAGTCTATGAATAATATCCGGTGTTTAAAAGCAGTCGTCTCGAATCATTCGAAAAATTACCAATAAGGGATGAAATATCAAGTTTTCGACTGCCAAGTTAATTCCTGTATGTTTATTCACGATGAATGCTGCTGAGGGCTTCTTGCATTACCACCATCCTTATCTGACATTTAGCTCCAGAATGCTCCTCCTAAGAATATGGTAATACCCAATCAGAAAAAACAGGCTTCTTTATTAGATTTTTGCGCCGAAGGTACAATGACATTTGGCGTTAGCTGGGAACGCACCACCTTCTCAGAAAAGAGCGGGACAGAGGATATTTCATTGGTCTATTAGGCTGGCTTTGGCCTTGGGTATCATCACACGCACATGTGTACCATTTTCCAGCAAGAGGCAGCAGATGTTCTGGCCTGTTAAGCAGCTGGTGAACCTCCTGAGCTTCAGGCCTTCACACGTTTGCCTTTAGCTGCTAGGCTAACGCGGTTGTTTTAAGTCTTGCAGTTTCACCCATTTATATCGCTGGATACTTTAGCAAGGCAACTCAAATTGTTCATAGGTGCGACGGCCTGGGAGTCGAGCCAGAACCCGGCAGACTGACGCGCCGACGCGGTCATGCTCGTCGCCACCTGCTGGCCGTGGCGGGAGGCGGCAGTGAGCGGGGAGACCCACCTCTCGAAGCGGCACGGGTGCAGGCCGATTTTGACCGACACGGCGCTACCGGCGTTGAGGTGGTTGCCCTCGATGGTGATCCTGGTGCCCCCAGACAGCGGGCCGTGGGACGGCTGCACGCGGGTGAAGAAGGGTGTCTGCGGGCAATCAACGGCGGGACCAGTTTCAGAATACAGTGGGAGCGGTGTGAGATGCGCACGTGTGTCACTCATGCAGTGAGAAAGAGATTCTGGAACTGCGATGTCCACAAAGTGTGATTTAGCGTCGTTCATAAGGAATAAAACAATAACTTACAAATTAAGGTTAATCCGTTTTTAGGGTGTGAGGAAAAAGACGCAAAGAATGGAATTGAAGAGCAGAATTCAGGGGTGCTGCCACAGATTTCGGGCCCCATGAAAGCATATCATATTGGGCCCCCACCAATCCAACTCTGTTCTAAATTTTTTGGGCCCCTTGTAATCGCCCATACTTTCCTTCCCCTTTACGGCGCCTTTGCCCACAGTCGTGCAATCCCATCACCTTATGAACGGGCTACAATCCCGCAGCCCTGAGCTTACTCACCACGAAGGTGAAGGCCTTGTGGGACAGGGTGCGGTACTCCGGCTGACAGTCCCGCACGCACACCTCCACCGGGGCATCCTGCACCCGGTAGCCCGTGGCGTCCATCAGCTCACACACGACCCTGGGGGAGACATTTCACAATTAAAAATTCCTTAGTGTGTTTTTGTTAAGTCGGTTCTGGAAGAAATTAGCGCATCAATGCAGGGGATGAACAAACAGCAGCAGCCGCACGGGACGTTTAAGCGATTCGTGAACCATGGCAGAGCACTGATCAGCACAGTGGTGGACTTCTGTACCATGTCCCCACATTTTTGACACACCGAGCGTCCAGATTAAGACCTAACGGCACGGGCCAAAGGTTAACGCCTCGGGGCTTCGTCTCACTCTGCCAGTCGCACCCGGCCCGCTGTTCACGTGGCCCCCTCCCGCAGCGACCCAGTCACACTCTGCTGATCACAGCTACTCCAGGGACTACAGCCTTTGCGTCTGGAAGAGTAGATGTGGCTTTGGGTCCCCCTCTAAGGTGGACATGTCAAACTGGTACTTTGGAAAACGGACGACAGATGAAAACTGCATTCGTGCTAGAGATCAGGTCCTATTCTTCTTGATAGGCACAACAAGGAGATTTTCAGCACAGAACTGACACCTTTTAGAAACAAAAGATCTTGCCTGATTTGTATCTGGAGTGAATGTAAAGCCTGATTTAAGCTCTCCCAATTGACTTTATTAAGCGGGCAAACGGCCTTTTCCGTTTTTAAGAGAAGCTGGGTGAACACAGGACACCCGCTGATAACTCTCTTGATGTATGGGATGCTTTCAGTCAGCCAAATTAACAGCTGTCTCCTGGCAATGCAGAGCCACGGTACAGAAGACATGGTCCCTTTGCAGGGTCCCAACGCACGTGTTCTCAGCCATCATTTGTCAGGTGCAGTGTGCAGAAAAAAAAAGTGTGACTTCCCAGAATTCCCGTCACTAAAGTGGAGCCAAAGAGAACACCTATAATCAATCGCCATTTGAAACTGACATGTATACTTTAGACATGCTGAGTCCGAAGACCACTAAATGTGAAAACGCTCGCTTTATTATTGTTTACACAGAGAGAACTGTGGGCCCAGAACGATCAAAGGGACCTGAAACTATCAGATTTCAGCAGATTTTAAGGCCTCTTTCAATCATTATCGTTAGATTGACGAGTGAGACGAAATGAATAAATGGTGAAAATCCATGACAGGAGAAGAAAAAGAGCGAGTGCGCAACTCTTCCTGGGGGGTCTGCTAAGCAAGTAAAAATGATGGTGGATGAGAGACGGGCATGGGACGTCGCCCGTTGCCCCCGCCACGCACAGGAGTGCCGCTCTGCCTGCTGATTACGACGGCTGCCTTAACCTGTGGGGCCACTTGATTAAATGGATGAGCTCACATCCTTTTCGTTTCACCCGCTGCCAAGCCCCACCCTCTCCCTCCATTGTGAATTATTAACTCCCACCTCCCACCCTCCGCTAGTCCCGTGCAGTGCCAGACAGCAAAGGGCGACCAATTCTTCCCGGATACCGTGAATATATCACTGGCATAACAGGTCAACACGAGACTACAGGAAAACTAAAAGCTCGATGCAGTTACGGCACCTGGGGTACACGCCCCCCCATGAGACCCCTACCATCCACAGCACCATCACCCGGTCCACTTGTGCTGGCTGCTCCATCACAGACACTGCTGCCGTTCGGGGGGGGGTGGTAATCAGCCTGGACTGTTACCCCCCCCAAGATGCATCACCTTTAATGGGTACCAGCATACGTCCAAAGCCAAAGAGTGCCATACCAACGAGTGGGGGGCGGGGGGTGGTTAGAATGAGTTACGCGGCCAGTGAGCCGCAGCTATGCGGCCAAAGAGGAACGAAAAATAAAACTTCACAGCGAATAAAAACATCGACGCGCCGTTATGGTTGGTGCCGGACCGCCTCGTGCTGTGGGGTTGGACCAGGCGCCGTGTCAGTTAATCTTTGCCTGGTCTATTTCGGCTGGTGCCATCTGAAGACACTCGCAAATCGACACCGTGCACGAGCTAAATATTCACCGCGAGGAACCATGAGGCCGGAGGAGCTCAGTGTAAGGGGACAGGGGGGTGGAGACCTGGGGAAGAGGACGAGAAGGGGGTGATTAACGCTGAAGGGTATGGAGAGGGGTCAGAGAAGGCAGGGCGGAAAGCGCACAGGAGTTCTGCTGAAAGATGGCAGAGGAGCAGAGGCTGGCCGGGGTCACCCAGGCGCGGAAACTCACTGCTCAGCGCTGATGTACTCCTCCTCTATGGGTTGGCAGAGCACCTTGCCAAGTCGGACCCCGTTCTGGATGTCCCGGAAGTGCAGGCCAAGGTTCTCCCCCGTGATGGTCAGCCGGGTTCCACCCTGTCTCGGCCCCGTCTCCGGGAAGAGCTGTGAGGAAGAGGAAGAAGATTGGCATTGGGGGACAAAGAAAGAGGCAGAAAATCACGAATAGAGCAGGGGGCCGTACAAGGCTGTAGGTTTGGTCCAAATTGGGCAAATATGTGCCCAAATTCTCCGTACTGTGAGAGAAACGTCTGTGGTAGAACCCGCCAGAAAAGAGAACAACAAACCACGCCAAGCTCTAAATCTACCAGCTTTCATTTTAATAGAGAGAAATGGCTCCCGTCCGCTCTGGACTGCACCGAAAGCGCTGCCTTAATCTAAACGCATTACCCCCGCGCCCACCTCCCCGGGCCACAGGGGCCGGCTAATGCGATTTGTTTAGGGGAATTATTCCCCGTGAATTGGACAGGTGTGGTATGACAAAGCAGACATCGTGAGTGATGTGTGGTACAGAGCAGGGCCGTGATGAAGTAATTATAGGTAATTTCTGGGCCCTGGCTCGTTCCGCTCACTGGAGCCCGTCGACATCCCGGAAATAGAGCCCAGCTGGACTTCTGCAGTGGAACCAACAACTGAGAGTCTGTTACTGCAGTTTGTGAGAGTTCACCGCAGTGGGAGGGGTGAATATAGTGAAGTGATCAGAAAGCATGAACATCAGGGGCCGTATAAAAGGCATGGCGTGAAAATATATGGCCTATCGCCTTCTAGAAGCTTTCACTGCGCTCAGTTTACGGTCACTTTACTGAGGTGTGCGGCTTTAACCGGACTGCATGGTGCTCTGTGGAGCGGCAGCAGCAAAGAGCCATTATACATGGAACGGAAACACACTCGTGTCACAGGTACGCTGCATTCAGAGGACACATGAAATGTTGGGTGCCTGCCTGCCTGCCTGCCTGCCTGCCTGTCTGTGTCTGTCTGTCTGTCTGTCTGTCTGCCTGCCTGCCTGCCTGCCTGCCTGCCTGCCTGCAGCTACAGGGGGCTTCGGACAGCGACGTTGCCCCCAGCCCAATGAGCCACGCAAGCCGCAAGCGAGTGGGGGGCAACAGACAGACCTCTAATTGGTTTCAGAGGGGTCGTCAGGGATGGAAGCTCACCCCAGTAGTGGGGGATTTGGGGGCGGGGGGGGGCAGGGGTGTAGGGAGAACGGGTACACAGATGCCGAAATGAGGTGTTCTCACTGAAGTGGATCCTTCACCGACTGCATCTGCTGACGGTTCAAAACTGGAGATTCAATAGAGGCAGAACAGGATAGAAGGGCGCGTTAGGGCGTCACACCGTGCGGGGTGAAGGGCGCGTTAGGGCGTCACACCGTGCGGGGCGAAGGGCGCGTTAGGGCGTCACACCGTGCGGGGCGAAGGGCGCGTTAGGGCGTCACAC
>JAODLC010000117.1:608532-619013 GCA_026781145.1 Hippopotamyrus pictus | reverse complement strand
GGGGGGACTGATGTTACACAGCATTTCATCACAGAAGTTCAATATTTATGCCTTTATATCTTTACTTGGTTTTACCATTTCCACATATTTTCGTTTAAAGTGAGAGTCGGTTTTCATTTGCACAAACAAACGTCGCCTTCCTCTTATTCGAGCATCTCGCAACTCGGAAAAGCCACTGATTATCAGATGACGTCGCTTTTTCTTTTTAATTACAGACTGCAGCTAATTATACAGCAATGGCCTCCATGCTGTGTCCTTTCAGGGCCACCGTAGTGGCCTGGAGAATCTGTGAGGGGAAGGGGGCGGCAGCAGAGACAGTCTGCTTGGAGAATCCAAAGCCTTAAGCACATTATAAGTGCAATTAGCAATATAGACTAATTAACATATTATGTACATAGCTAACTGAGTATGCAGTTTACAGTGCATCTGCAATGTGATATTTACATTTAATCTATTTAGTCGACACTTTTATTCAAAATGACATGCATTTTTTGAGATGCAGGGTCAGCTAGTCCCTGCAGCAAATGCAGGTTAAGGGCCTCGCTAAGGGGTCCAATGGCGACATCATTCTGCCAACCTTGGAATTTGAACCAGCGACCTTCCAGTCATGGGCACAGGGTCCCAAGCTGCTAAGCCACACAGCTTTCCCAGTATCGCCTCTTATGCCTCAGCGTGCAGTTTAACACCATCAGACGGCAACACCCGACTACGATATTCTCTGTACTGCTTGGAAGGGAGACAGATATGATTAAGTGGCACTGACCAAAAGCCCCTTTAAGGGGGATGACTGCGTCGGTGACCGTAAACACGCAGACAAAATCGAACACAGCAGCAAGAAGAATCTGTCGCATTCTCGAAACGACATCGCCACCTTGTTCATTCTATGTCACAGCACAATCCTAGAGGGTGCAGAGTGTTTCCAGTGCAGCAGCCCCACAAACAAACAGACTGTGGAGTGTGCGAGTCATTTTAATACAGGAGATGACAGCTCATTTAAAATGGAAGTTGCCGTCTTTATTAACAAGCTACTATCGGTTTAATACTAGTAGCGGCACAAACGGGGAAGCCGACAATTTAATTGACACTCACTGCTACACGCTAACAAAACATCCATTTCAAGGCAAAAATTACATGGTTCTGACATTTATAAATATACAAATACATATATTAATTTGCACTATTGAGGAATACGCACAGTGCAGTGCGGTGCAGAGCATGCTGGTGACTGCATAATTAGTCCCACTGATCAACCCTTTGACACCAAATCATGGCATCCAATTGTGGACAGTGGGCGGGATCAGAACCAATGACCCTGCACGAGCGGTGTGTGTGAACGGTAATTACCGTGGTGATTACAGCTCTAATAATACCGTACTGCGAAATCGACATCGATTCCATCAATTTCGTTTGAAGTATATGACCACCTTTAATGGCTTTAGGAACATTCGGAATTTCCGAGGGCAACCACTGAAGTCAGCAGGGGTCACCAGCAGATACTGGGAACCCCAGCTGGCCTCCCCAACCCACCCGGTGTGCGTAAATATACTAGTATCCCATTTAGATCTGAGTTCAGTGAATGCTCCTTTTTCCAGACACGAGCTCTACAGGAACAGGACCATTTACTCCCTCATAACAGGGCGCCATCCTTACATGTGACTAATGACTGATCTGAAAATCCTGGGGGGATTAAAAAAGAAATCAAAATTAGTAAACATTTAAGGGAAAATTTAAAGAAGCCTCTTGGCTTTTGGGGGGGGATAATGGAGGATGAAAGGGGATAGACCAAAGCAGTGCAGGTCTGCAATCAAACGACATCCTGCTGCGAGTGTCAGAAGCATAGCGAGGAATCAAAGAACGATTGGGGGGGGGGGCAAAGGTGGGGAAATAAAAGGAAGAAGGGACAAATTCTGGGGAGGGGGGTGGATTCAAATCCATACTTGTCAAGGAGGTTGTGTGTCACCCGCAGTGACACACAAAAAAAGAAAGTAAAGCAGCCCCCCCCACACCACAAAGGAGGCCCAATCCATCATCCACCCTGAGCCTACAGTTGAGGAAGGATAAACC
This sequence comes from Hippopotamyrus pictus, assembly GCA_026781145.1. NCBI lineage: Eukaryota > Metazoa > Chordata > Actinopteri > Osteoglossiformes > Mormyridae > Hippopotamyrus > Hippopotamyrus pictus. The sequence goes on along the minus strand of JAODLC010000117.1, from coordinate 616,949 downwards.
CCGATGTTGCAGGGATGAGAGCCATCACCCCCCCCACACACACATCCCTGCGTCTGCAGCCCTTGTGAAGTGAAGCAGCCAGTTCAACCCCCCACCCATTCAGAGCACGTGAGAAATCAAAGGAAGAAAATATTTCATGGGCTTTATCCCCGTGCTTCCCCACATCAGCAGCAGCAGGCTGACTTCAAACGGCAGGCGAGGTGGATCAGGGCACCGTCCACAGCGGGACTCCAGCTGGCCGCTAGCACATCACCCAAAATTTAAACAGAAAATTGACTGAACTCGAACTCCGTATTTACTTTACTGATAAAAATAAATGAAGGAAGAAACTAGATCACAGATATGTGTGCTGCCGGCCACCTGCTCTGTGTTCCCTAAACAGCAGCATCATCTGACATCATGACTTACAGCTTAGAGCTGAGTGAGAAATACTACCCCAAACTTACCAAGACCTCAGTATGAAGACTATCCCCCTTTACTCTCATCATGACCCCTGTATGAAGACTACTCCCTCCCTACACTTATCAAAAGCTTTGTATGAAAACTATTCCTCCTCACACTCACCAAGACCCCTGTATGAAGACTATCCATCTCCACACTAACCAAGACCCTTGTATGAAGACTATGCCTCCTTACTCTCATCATGACCCCCATATGAAGACTATGCCTCCTTACTCATCATGACCCCCATATGAAGACTATCCCTCCTTACTTTCATCATGACCCCATATTAAGACTATCCCTCCTTACTCTCATCATGACCCCCATATGAAAACTATCCCTCCTTACTCTCATCATGACCCCCATATGAAGACTATCCTCCTTACTCTCATCATGACCCCCATATGAAGACTATCGCTCCTTACTCTCATCATGACCCCCATATGAAGACTATCCCTCCTTACTCTCATCATGACCCCCATATGAAGACTATCCCTCCTTACTCTCATCATGACCCCCGTATGAAGACTATCCCCCTTTACTCTCATCATGACCCCCGTATGAAGACTATCCCCCTTTACTAGCCCGCATAATGAAGACCCCCATGCCATGGCACTGCACTCACCGTGGTCTTCTGGCACTGGATACTGGTGCTGTTGAAACGCAGGGCGGTGACACTATGCACTGCTCCTTGGATGCGGAAGATGCACTCGTAGTTTCGCTGACCAGACTGCGGCTGCGGCAGGTTGCGGGCCGACAGAGTGATGGGCTTGGTGACCCCCACGGGGATGTAGATCTCCGTAGATGGTAGGATCTGAGGACAGTCCTGCAGTGGAAACAAGAAGAGTGTCTTCGTTCAGAACGGCATATATACAGTCCAAGGCACCTGCACATCACTTGGGCAGAATGAACCAGTGGCCTTTCAACCTCAGTCAGGATCAATGGCGTTTCCTGGAATGACCAGAGGCACGGAGTAACCAGTGGGGGAAGGTGTGATTCAGAGGGGGCTGTCACACCCAGCTCAGCAAAAACGGCAGCCTGTTATTTACTCATTGTGATAACTGTCGACAAAACGGGAGTTTAAATCAGCCCAGTGTTTGGACACAGTGAAATCACCCAGGACCTTTAGGCTGTACTCGTGCTAGCCGATCCGTACCGTGCCCGAGCACGTCTGACCCCCCCAAAGTCCAGTTCATTTGACTAGTGTGATCGCTCCTTACGGGCATGGTTAAGTGGCCCGTCTGAAGAGGTAAGCCCAGGCACAGTTAGTCGGACTTGCGTGTGGTTCGCATCTAGTGAGATCACTAACCGAGCCCAAGGACGGAACATGCATCACTGATGCAACTGACACCAGCATACACACATGTACACTACACATGAACTGGGCCCGGAAGGAATGCAGATCAGGCCGGCTGTAGATCAGGTAGATTGTGTCTTCTTTTTTATTTAATTTTGTTTTTGCAAAATGACATTGCAAAAAATAGTGTGTTTGGAGAGTTCTGGGGGTTGGCGGGAGAGTGGGATCAGTATGAATATGATTTGTTACATGGATTTTGAGAGTGTTCTGTGTTGACGGACAAAGAAAAAAAAAAACACAAGCACCCAAAACGGTAAAACATTTATACTGTGATCAAACTCATCATCACCATTACTCTCCATTGTAAAAAAAAAAAAGAAAAAGAAATAAAGAAATAATCAGATAATATAAGCACCCATAAAGCTTACAGCGGTTTCTTCTGCGTTGTTCTGTTCATCTGCTCAATAAACATAACATTTCCTGTGCAGCGAATTATGCTTATCTAACTGCATAAAGCCCAGCACAGCATGATAACCTGTAGATGCAGCCGCTAGTCTGATGATGTTAATGTAGCCTGTTTGCTGTGTTACAAGATTTTGTTATATCAAATGATCCCTTACATACATCTCTGACTTGAAACTCGGGAGATCATTTTCAATTAGATGACACTTTTGTGTTCTATATAGTACGACGCATGCAATTCTGACATGGGATATAACTGAGCTTGCTGTGGTTCAGATACTATGAGTTCATGGTTCGGATACGAAGGTTAGCGTTATATAGCGTTAGCTATATGTAATTAATACCAGTACTACAGAAATGTAATACTGAATAGTTTTGAAAAATGTGTTACCACAGTACCTTTTCAGTACTGGTGTCCTGTGCAACACAAGTCTTCATAAAATCAGATACTTGGTGAAAAGAGGGACTCTCTTATTGGCACAGTATGAATAAAGAAAAATCGTTGCATTGCATACTTGATAAACCTGTGTGTCATCGTGCCCAAAATGACTCCAAATAAGCCACAAAATTAGGACATTAATCTTGGATTCCATTCTGCTATATGATACTGCTTTCCTTCCGGGGTTTTCTTCAACACAATAACATCGCATGATGATGGCAGAAGTGTACCCGGGCCGGGATCGCCCAGCGCAAAGTGAGCGGTATAAAGCAACCGGGCCGAGTGTGAGTATACCCTTACCCTCTGATCATTTGAATCGAAAAACAAATACATAAATGAGTAAATAGATGAATAAATGCAGCAAATAAATCGCTGACCAGGGTGCAAACAGTGCAGCGCATGTGGCTGCAGAGAGACGTCTCTGCTCAGTAGCTCTCTGAGGTGACCACCCCCACATCGCTTTGACTTTGTATGGATTCTGAGAGCAGGATGCTTCAGACGACGTTTATTTGAAATCCTCACAGTGCAGAAACCTAGACTGTAGGTTTTGCTGGGGGGGGGGGGGGGACAACTGTACAACACGAGAGGGGCCAAATAATCAAAAAGCACATGTAAGAGCGGAGAAAGGAGCACCGATCTACAGCACTGCGCAAAAGTGTCAGGCAGAGACTTAGAACATATCCAATTTAACAGTAACCAAAAATAAAGTTACTGCAAGAACACATGCCTAAGGACACACCTCAGCTATTCAGAGTATCCATCTCAGCACCAGCTCAATTAATTAACTTAATTAGATAAATAAGTCAATGTCATTGATTAGCCAAACAAGATGGGGTAGTGGTCGAATAAAAAAATACAGTGATAAACTCGACAGATGTTACAAATCCTGGGGTAATTTTAGGAGAGTTTAGTAGATGGCTAAGCTGACACTTGGAGATATCATCATAGTTTCACACCAAACAAAGATGATTTAAACATCGTTTTCTTTGACTGCCTAAGACTTTTGCACAGTGCTGCGTAAAACAGGTTCTTCTGCTGAACTAATGAGATTGCTGTAATGAATAGCCTGCATCATCATTTATGGGGGGGGGGGTACCAATGTAAGACAATGATTTCCACATTTCTGTTTCCACATGGAGAAGATGGGGAAAGAAATCAGGGGCAACGCAAGTCATGGCTGACTGGCAGGACATCGCAGCGTCCCTGTTAAAGGTCCCGAAATCAGGCTCTTTGTCGTTTGCTTACCAACTTCCCGTCTAAATCAAAACCTCAAATGACTGTCGCCATGAATACCGAAGTTCCAGGAACACTGTGGGAGCTGCAGCCAATGAAAACACATTAAGAAGGCGTGGCTGGGAGCTGCAGCCAATGAAAACACATTAAGAAGGCGTGGCTGGGAGCTGCAGCCAATGAAAACACATTAAGAAGGCGTGGCTGGGAACTGCAGCCAATGAAAACACATTAAGAAGGCGGGCTAATCCTGCAGGCCGACCAGCAGCCATTGCGGCATCCAGAGTCACTCCATACTGTCATTCCAACATCACGGCAGACGATGCAGCGCGATGGGCGGCGGCAGAGACGAAGGGAGGTACCCCTCGCTGCCGGCTGGCCTTTCCGCCACCCTGCTTACCGCGGGACGCACATAGAGCCGTCAGAAGAGGGCGGGCGGCGGGCAACACGGACGGGCGAGAGGACGCGCGTCAGGATGAGACTGGCGTCAGCCAAGTGGAGACCCCCCAGCTATAAATATGGCAAAGGAATGCACAGAAACGCAAGGCTGCAGCTTAATCGCTAACCGCAGTGGTGACCAGAAAATAAAAAATATTTGAGAGAGAAAAAAAAGCACAGTGGGTCATGAATAAATTATCAGAAGCCTGGACACTGCAGGCTTTACGAACGATTCATCAAAAATTAATTGCAGAACAGATAAACAGAGTATATTTAAGAAAAAAACATGTATTTTTAAAAAACCAAGAGGAAGGGAGGAAGAGGGGAAGGGGGGGGGCACTGGGTAAACAGCAGGGGGGAACCTCTCAGGTCCACTGGATGAGTTAAATACATTTTTCTTTTCAGAGTTTGGTCAGGAGAAGGAAACAGAATCACTATTGTTAATGCCCTATTTAAAGCGAGTCTCCCTGCTTATGCGCTTCGGGTCCAGCTCAGCACAGGAGGGGCTGCCAGCGCCCCCCTCTAAAGCCCGGCCCATGGCCATATGTGATTGGCTACCGGCCGCCTTGTTAAAAGGTCCAGCAGTGCGAGCGTGACTGGAACAGGGCAGCGAGGCTGTGCCACATGGAAGGCGGTCCGCAGGGTGCCGGGGACCCCGCGTGACTCTAACCTTTTGATCAGCCACAGATCTGTCTCCGAGGTTGGTTCCATATGCACCCCCCACCCCCGGGGGTCTCTGAACCTCACAGCGCACGTCTGGGGCAGGTGTTTTATAAAAGGGCTGGAATGTCAGAACGGGGGCCCAAAAAAAAACTGGAACATAATTGGCTGTGGTCAAATCTACCAGGGTGGACTTGAACAAAATGGATCAAAAGTTCCTTAAAGCCATACCTCTCACACTAGCCCGTTAATGGTCCAGATTCGCCGGTCCACAGGAGCCAGAGTTTTTCACGAGGAGAAACAACTGAAGGAGGATCTGACATCCAGAGGAGGCCAGAGGAGGCTCAGAATCATGTCCATCTTCTCCAGGATAAACATCCCTCAGAAGGCAGGAGGCACCTCCAGAGCAGCGATCCGCTGTTCCCTTCATGTGATTGTTCACACAGGCCCCACTAGAGGCTCGATGAGCTGCATCTTCTCCGCCTGGATGTCAGGGTGACCACGAGCCGAGTTCCACGTTTGTGCGATTTCAGCTCACCGGGAACGCCTAGCGGGCCTCTGTTCCCAAGCGCGGGAACCTCTGGGATCACGGAGCCCTGCCCCACAGCGATAATGTTTCCGTTTACACGAGCAGAGCTTGCCATAGTGACCCCCCCCCAACACATAGAAAAAAGATTTCTTCAGCCCCCATTAAGCAGACAGATGCTAAGGCATCTGGAAATTAAGACTTAATATGTTTTGAATAATTAAAGGCAACAGCGACTGGCAGCTTCTGATTCCTACGTTCTGACCACCCTAGGGATGGGGGGGGCGGGGGTAGCGGCAGTCAGGAACCCGGCAGCCCCAGCGGGGCGACACGGATCAGATACAGAAGGTGAGAGACTACAGCCAGGCGCTTGTTAACTAATTAACTCATAAATCAATCAATTAAAAACCTTCACGCACCCCAGCCTTTTGCAGGAGCAGCAACTTTGGGAACCAGGGCCAATCAAACCACTGGGTAGGGGGCCTACCTCACTTTGGCACAGGGGCAGGACTCAACGGCGCCCTCTGGTTCAAGTAACAGTCTGCCACCCACCCTGAAACACTGGGAAGAGACCCAGCCCCATTTGGGGGGCATATGGTTCTGAGGTGTGTTAATCAGGCAGCCCGCTTCTCGTTATGGAACTCAGACTTGCACGGACACGTGAAAAGTAAAGCATCGGAGAGAAATTTCTGGGTACATTTTAGGCGTCTCACTCAGCAAACGCCTTCATCTGGAATTAGTTAAACAAACCCTCGCAGATTCTCTACAATAAAAGGAAGTGGAAAAAAAAAATTAAAATCAAACGCAGTGGGGAATCCCAGAAGGGCTGACGAATGAGCTGAACTGCGAGAGGCTCCGTCTTCTTCCTGTGACGGAGCTCATCATTTATTTAAGCTCGCCGGCATCATCCCAGCCCCCCCCACGCCGTAACGACAGGATCGAGCCAAGAGGGACCCTGCGCTGCTTTGATCCATCGCCTAATTAGCGCCAATAGGATCGATTTCACCCGGAGACCGGCGCATTATCATCTCCAGAACAAAAGCAGATTTAATGGTTATAAATTACCCCCCCCACATCCTGCCCAGCTGGACTTAACAGACGTGCAGGTTCACGTGGCGGCCGTCTGCAGTCTGATGAAGCCCCGCCGTCCATCCTTGACAGTGGCCCTTTCAACTGGCAAGTAGAACATTCCAGATATTTCTCTATACCCAGAGTCAGCTGGAATATCACATTCCTTCAGATCAAATACTTCTTCAGATGTTATATCCTTTCTGACCATGCAGCATAACACAAATATGAGGAGAGAGAAGCGGTATGGTAAACTGATGAGGCCTGACATTTGGGGCAATTAATTTCAATCTGTCAGTGGTCTGCTGTGACGGCAGACCCCACCAAGCCAGGCGAAGGGGGCGGACGGGACGGTAGGACCGTTTCTGCCCCCACGCCGAGAGAGACAGGTGCCTCTCCACATCTATCCCGCCCCGGGATGTTGTTTGAGGGAGATTTCCTGAGCACCGGTGTGAACGCCCACTGTCTGCTTCAGCGCTCATTATAGCAGGTCACACAAACCTGGAGACAAGGTTTCCTCATTTCACCAGGAGGGGAGCAGCAGCATCTTCTTTTTTTTTTGGTGGGGGGGGGTAGGCTTGTGACCCAAACCAGGAAAGGAAACACATTTTAATGCAGAGGAGGTTACACCTTAATCTTGAAGCTGACGCGTAGGTGAATGTTTGCCGTACGCCGTCAGTCGCTGCTTGGTTAAATCCCACTGGACACTGATAATATAACCAGTGGTTAGAGGATAAACTGACCAGACATCTACAGCTCATAATTCCACCAACCAATACTCTGCAGGCTTTGCTTTCCACGCTTTGCTATTTATTTGGGTCCCTTCCAGTCCTTTGTGAAATTTTCTTGGAACCAACGATTAAGATTCAGTCTTCAGTTTTAACCCAGCTCTTTGTACGCATTGAAGGGCCCTGAAGCTACCAGCATACCACTGATACCCAGTCCCCTTCTGCCGGACAAGCCCAGAACCCTCGCCCTAATGTCGAGCCAGCCCGCGGGGGTCCGATGGGGCAGATACCCCATGACAGACAGCGGGGGCTCCTTTCGGAGCACAAAAGATTTACTTTTTCCTCCCGATGGGTTTCTGAAGTGAGGATTACTCAGGCAATTTTCTGCCTGGTCGCATTTAATGCACCTCTTTGTTTATACCGACTGTCACAGCGGGATGTTGATTTATATATATTTGATTTGTGAAATGTTCTTCATTATATTCTGTGACTTTCTGTTGTCTTTTTCCTGCTGGTTTGTTTTGCCGCAGATGCAGACGTTCAGAAATAAACAGGAGCGGCCAGGTGCTCGGGACGATGAGATACCACCGCGGGCCTCTGACAACTTCGCCGGGGAAAAGGAAGAGAAGAGTGTCTGTTACCGCGGCAACGGCATGGCAGGGGGACCGCGGCGGTGATCGGGTTGGCCGGCCGCGGCGAGAAAAACTCGGGTCTCAGAGCCTCACACTCGGGCTGAGAGCGACAGTCCCCCACCCCCTAACAGCAGTAAGGCCACGGCAGGGCCAAACCGCAGCGACACTGACAGCCGTGGATGAGGAAGATGGGAGGGGGAGGTGGATCAAACAGGAATGTAGGGGATCCATTTTTAGCCCGGCCAAAAAAAGGCAGCACAGGCTGACTGAACGACTGACGGCACGGACCCTCGTGGCCCCCCCTCCAACCGCCGGCCCCGCAGTACTGACGCTAGTCACGAGACTTCCCCGCCACGCTGATCCGCGTCATTCGCTCTCCGAGGCGAGACGCAGATGCAAAAGGCCACGCTTGATTGGATGGGACCGCGTCACCCTGTGACCAGTGAGGGCCTCGTATAAATAAACAGGATTGGTGGGGGGGGGGGGGGGGGGCCTG
>JAODLC010000117.1:587173-603721 GCA_026781145.1 Hippopotamyrus pictus | reverse complement strand
GTCGCTAATGCAGAGGGTACTGAAAGAGGCTCTGAGGGTAAGAGGGTGAACTTACGACTGGTGGACGCTGCAGTTGTAGAAAACAAAATCTACGCTGGCAAACTTCTTCCCCGTCTCCTTGGATTTCAGGTACAGCTTCACCACCCTCTGGTCCCCTGTGGATGGTGGGGGGGGGTGCATTACATAGAAACAGAAAGCGGTGTTAGACCTCACTTATCTTCACTGCTACGGCACTAAGGCCACTGGTGCGTTTCCCTGAGGGTGATCCGGCTCCAGACCAGGCCGAGGGGACGCCCACGTAACACCTGGCTGCCGCAGATGGATGGTCATTTCCGGAGGGTGGGACTGGACCGTGTGTCTGCCTGGGGGGTCGCCTGCCATCCTGAGGTGTTTTGTCATGTGGTGGGTGCGGCAACGCGCTGCATTAGTGCATTAGTGCATGCTCCCCAACCAGACCAGACCTGATGGTCATCAAAGTTCTAAACCCTTGTTGGCAGGGAGGGGTACGGGCATCACAGAGAGCTGGGGGTGGGGGGTGTGACAGTACAAAGAGCAGGGACCATGCGCAGGTCAGTCAGTCAGACCGGTCACTCAGATCAGTCTACATCGAGCCGAATTGTGTAAGGCGTATGGACGGGATTCAGACACCCTCACTGCCAGTATGTGATTAACAGCCGCAGAGCCGCTCATGCGAAGACCCAATCGGGCTTTACGACCCCCCCCACCCCCCCACTAGATCCGAACGAGGCAGCTATTTACCAGACACCCGCAGAGGGACTTCCAATAAGCGCCAATAGCGACACTGATCACTTTGATCCCTCAATGTCATGAAATAAGACAAAAAGGCAAAGTGTACACCCCCAGTGGGGGGGCTCACCCTGGCCGCGGGTGATGGGTGCCACGTCGCGGGCGGCTGGGGACAGGCAGTAGATGAGCCCGTCCTCAATGCGGCCCTCACTCTCTGTGAAGTCGTCGAAGGAGCAGTTGACGCCAGCGGAAAGGTCCGGAACATTGCGAGCGTGCAGCACCAGCTGGGTGGGGGCAGAGGGGAGTTAAGGTGGGCGGGGCGAGGCGAGGCGGCGTGTGGACGGGCGAGTGGGGGGGGGGGGGGGCTTACCTGGACCTCGGACATGGTGACGGAGACGTTCCCGGGCTGCACGCTGAGCTGCACGCACTGCATCGGGTTGGAGGTAAAGCGCTGTGCTTCTCTGGCCCTCTCGCAGCGGTCCTTCCGGGAGCACCTGGGGGCGACGGTGGGGGGGGTGGTTAACAGCGCTGTGTGCAGGGCTGGCGTCTCACCTGCTACCTGGGAACGCCAAACCCCAAGAGAACTCGGTCGAACACAGTATTCCCCACGCTGCCAGCCGCAGACGTGGCTATAAGGGCAGAAGAGCTAAATTATCCCATGTCTCATTCCAGGATTTTTCCCAGTCAGCGGAACGCATTCCAAACCACTCCAGTGACATTTTATTTTCTTATCGCTATGGTGATAAATCTGACGGGCTCCGCGAGCCGGGTGACAAGCACAATCAGTCAGGCAGCCTGACAACGGACCAAACTTATACCCCAATAACAAAAGCACAGCAAGCTGGAGGTTAGGAATCCTGCTTTTAGGATGATATTATTTTTAATGGGACAGTTCTGCAGTAATAAAGAATTATGGGCACTGTGTGTAAATATGTAGCTCTCAATGCAATCAGAAACTCTGAGAGATGATTGGACCACCTCCACCTCAGCCCAATATCGAATTTTTTTTTAATTATCGGTCAGCTGACCTTGCAGCTCAAACAGTCTTACTGAGGAGAAAAGGCCCTGAACTCTAACTCCCCCATATTCCACCACCACCACCCCCCCACAGTGCATTTCAGCTGGAGGTTGCGTACATGAGCTCCCACTGTTTGGCTGAAAATTCTGGAAAGCATTTGAAAAAAGACACCCAAAAATCCCTTTTAACGACACATGGAAACTTTCTTCCAAAACATGTCTACCGCCACGTCACAGCAACAGGGTGTCATGAGCACGCGTGAACGCCGGTATGTGGTTGGTTTGAGGACACACTTACATGTTGTGCAGGACGCACCAGCCGCAGTGGGGATCCTTAGAGCCCAGACACTCACCGCAGCTGGTGTACTGCTCACAGCTCTCCACCGGCACCCGGCTCACCTGCGGTGGGGGAGGGGGACAGGAGAGAAGGGGGGGCATGTTACAGGATGGTGCCACAGCTCTATCAGGGAGCTGACGGCTAGAGGCCGGGCCGACCCCGCCCTAAGGGATCCTTCCTCACGCTCCCCGGTGCCTTGTGTTGTGCCTGAGCTCCACGGCGGTTGACAGTCTGATAGGGGTCTCCAGATGGGCAGGGATATCCCCCCCCCCCCCCCCCCAGGAAGGCCCACCCTGACCAGCCCCACAGACTCTCCAGGAGGCCCCTTTGACGGTACTCTGAACAAGCTACAGCTTGCTGGAGTCCTGTAGCTCCACAAGTGGGGCACTGCACTAACAAACAAATGCAAAGGTTGTGGGTTCAAGTCCCAGAACACACAAATTGCAACCCTTCCCTGGAATGCAAGTCGCTTTGGCTAAAAGTGTCAGTTAGAAATGTAAAATGTGTGTACAGCTTCTGCAAGGCGACGTGAGCCAGCAGGACCCACCTAGGTGTCAGCACCACCTGTCCGTTGTCAGAAACCACCAATTACGGGAGGAGTCTGGGCGCCGTATCACATGACAGAGCTGCTGGGGATTTGTCTACAACAAAGGTCCCAATTCTCAAAAACAACAACAAAAAAACCTGTCTAAAATATAGGTTCAGTGAGATTTGGGGGTGGAAAACGTGCTAATAGTCACTGCCAGCCTCACCCAACCCAATCACCACACCTGAAAGGAATGTAATAATACAGTGTGGAGAGAGGCTGAGGAAGTGGGTATTTACACCGTGCTCCCCCCCCCCCCCCCCCACGGATTAAAACGTGACGACTGGGAAGGCAGCCAACAGCAGAAAGATAAGGATCTCACTTTACAGGTGGAGATAAAGGAAGATAGATGCAGGAGAAGGTAAGGAGTTAGCAGGACAGCCTGAGACCACAGGCGTGCGCGCGCGTGTGTGTGTGTGTGTGTGTGTGTGTGTGTGTGAGCGAGCGTGTGTGAGTGTGAGCGTGTGTGAGTGTGAGCGTGTGTGTGAGTGTGTGAGTGAATGTATGTGTTTCACAGCTGTCGGGGTACCTGGGATCTCGGGGAGGGGGGGGTGAAAAACCCAGGCAAGCTCAAGTTACACACTTCCACCCGCTAACCCCACCCGCACCCCTCCCCCATCAACCCTGTACATCCTTCACCCACCCAATAAAAAAAACGTGAGAGTAATAGAGTAATGCTCACACAGGAGCGCAGTGCTGCGGGGCACATTAGCATAATTATCTTTACTATCGGAATCGAACTGTCGGCCAGAAATAACAGCAGCGGCATGGAGGCAGCATCCAGGCCGCCATCATCATCCACACAACAAGCGGCAGGATATTCAGGCTTAACTGGACCGCCAAGCCGGCCACTGAGGAGCTCCCTCTACCCAGAATTCCATGGGAACAAAGACTCAGTTTGGTCAGTGTTCCACCAGAGTTGGTATGTGTATGTGCGCGCGTGTGTGCATTATATATAAATAAGCGGCAAACAGGATATGACAGAAGATTTAATGGAACGTTATTCCATCTTTAATAAGATGCAGTGACAGTTTTCAGATGTGATGCCACGTTTGCGGGAGCAGTGGAGACATTCATCATATGAGCACCGCAACCAAGGAAGAGCCTCTTATCTGGGTCATGGAGGGTGTCTCTATAACAACAACAAAAAAAAAGCCGTCGGGTTGGGGGGGACGCACAAAAAAAATGTTATTCTGGAAATGAATATTTTTGCTCATAAACAGGCCATGTGCACTGGATAGATTTACACGGGCTTTCTGTGAATGGCCCAGCTGCGCACCATGATACCACCAAAGCATGACAGATAGGCTATACCGAGTTCCACAACACACAATGGGACAATCCCCCCCCCCCATTCTTGGCCTAAGGTTTTTAAATTTGTCCAGGCTGAAGAAAGGCAAATTACCCCATATATCAAAGACGCAGAAGCAAAGAGCCATCCTTGGGAGCCATCACCGGTTGCCCAACCTGTCCTGTCCAACCCGAGGCGGGACATGAGGAGGTAAAGTAACATGTAATGAAATACCCAGCTGTGCCTGTAACAGGAGGCCCTTCAAGAAACAACTGAACTTCCTTCCCGCGCCTGAAGGGAGAATCTCTGGAGCTGCCCGAACGTCTCACTCCCGAGTCTGACGTCGGGGGCGGGGAGATCATGGCAGAGAATGATTTATATGTAGGTAGCTGCATCAATAAGGCGGGATGGTGAGAGGAGCTGGCGGGGCTGTCAGGCGTAGCGAAGCGAGGAGGACGATCCGCATGGACACGAGTCCGGCCCGGCACCAAGGCCGACGCAGAGCCTCCTTGTTAGAGCTTACAGGAAAACCCCACATTATTCACTGGCTAATGAAGCCTGGGAGAATAATACAGCCCATAAATTTCAACGTGAGCTCAATCGCAGCCAGGTCACATGGTATGGGTCAGTAAGAAAGAAACTAGTCAAGGCGGCCATATTTGCACTTGATGGCCCACCGAGAACCTGCTCGATAGCAGAATCCACACGGCCAATGCTGAACGTTGAAGTCGAAGTTGATGCTCAAGTTATTCATTAGCTTCAGTTATGAAAGTTTAAGCACGACGATGGCCTAAAACATCTCTAGACCACTAGCCCCTTCACCAACGACTCCACAGAACCAGAAGCCTTCTTTACTCATCAAAACCTTTAATTACTTTCCAAACCAGGTGAGGTTGAAACTGTTAGTGTTTGAGGTGCTGTTCCTTCAAGCTCAACAAATATGGCAAGCCTCGCTGGAAGCTCTCCAGGGGGGGGGGTCCCCGGCACTCCTACAAAGCCCCTCCATAACATTTGTTAGGGAAACATTTGTTTCCCTCCATAACAGGATCCCCCCTAAGGGGCTGCGGCTTTTTAGCCCCTCAATCAGAGGGGAGGACCCACAGAGGAGTTTCTGGCCTTTTGTTATGGGACAGAGGAAGGTCTAAGCAGCCTGCTTCTCTCCAAACTTGATCGGCAAGTTTAAAGATGCTTTCAGTCCTCCAGAGAGTCTCTACCTGTCAGAACTGCTAAACTGCCTTCCAAAGCCAGAGCTACTCAACATCAGTGTGATAGCTTAGCTGCACTCTGCAGAAGCGGATGAGCACATAGGAACATGATGAAGAGCATGCACCTGGATTACTACCCACGGACCTCAAGGGCACTGATCTGTTTACTAGATGCAATTCAATGACCCAGGCAGCCAAATTAAGTGCACGTCTGACTCACCAAATGACAACCAAGTCTACTGGAGACCATGTGCTCTTGGCCAGACAAGAGAGAAAATGTCAGTCAGTAACAAGGCTGACGATCCTGGACACTGGGCGCCTTCACGTCTTTGAGGAAGAGAACGTTAACTTTAAGAGCTGCTGTAAAAACAAGGGCCAGGCTTGTGCTCTTCACGGTATAAAAGAATCACCTTCAACAAGGACGACTTACAGTGTCAAACTCACTTTTAAAGGAGTTGACAAACTGACCAACTTCATTATGCTAGTTAATTTGCACATGGTCCTTTTATTTCTTTTTTTGGAAGCCAGCCCTCTGCGCTGAACTTCAGCCACAAAAGCACCAAGGATAAAGGATCCCTCCCAGCCAGAGTCCATAATTCCAATGTGCACAAACCAGAACCTTTATTCCTTCAGTTAAACGCTCAGCGTGGCGTCCTCCAAAGGACCATTGTTTGTGGCGGATAGGTGTACATCTGGCAATCAGGAACTTTTAATTAAACGGCAGAGAACATGTGGAATGGTAAATTACACTGTCAGTGTTGTAAATGGGAATTCTGAAGTATTCCGCATGCTGGCATTTTCCATTATCCAGTGGAATAAAGGGCGGTGGGAAAACAACACGGAGAAACACAAACCGCCCGTCTCATCTGCCTTAAATATATCTTCACATCACACCTGTCAGCACTGGCAGTTAATACAAAAGTCGACTGTTTCTTTTCTTTTCTTTCTTTTTTTTTTTTTTTTTGGTGGGGCGCCTTAAAATCCAAACGGCGCCGGATTACACTCAAGCGGAATTACAGCTAAGGAGAGATAAGCGAAGGGACGAATCAGCAGCGCGGCGACGGAATTTAAAGTGTCCTTTACCGGTTTTTATTACCTATTTTATTTTGTGTAATCGTAGATGTGAAAAGATAGACCCCTATCCACAGAGAAACAGATACATTTCAAATGCCTGCCCCCCCCCGCCCTCACCCCCCTCACTCCTATCAACAAAAACCCGTGCTTCAAAAAACTATTCCGCCGTACAGCCAGAGATAGGAGAGGGACAGAGATAGAGGAGCTGATTCCTGAGATTAGGGGCCTGCGCGGAAACCAGCCGTGCCGGCAAATTATCCCATCTGACTGTATCTCCTTCACCGGCTGTCACTTTCCAAAGGGATTACAATCTTTTACTCCCTGTACCTCGGCCTCATTCTCCGCAGTGGAAAAGCTCCTCCATTTCAAAATGGATGACCTGGGGATTATATCCCATTAACTCCCATACTGAAAGGGAGTTTTAAAAGAAGGGGCAAGGGGAACATATCACTTCAAAGCAATTCATTTCTATTCCATTTCAGACCTGCCAGATTGTAATGGAAGCCAGTCTGAAGTTACAGGCGAGATCTCTTCTTTTTTTTTTGTTTCTTAAAAAAAGCCTGTCCTGTTCAGGATCATCGACAGGCGTTTGGGTTCTCGTATCGGGAGGAAGAGTCAGCCTCATTTAAGATTCCAGAGGCACATGATCCATTGGCAGGTCTCTGCATGCCCATTGCAGGGGTGTAAATACAAGACTAAGTCAGCACTGAAAAGTGGTGATTGGTAAAATGAGTGTCCAAAAAGTAGGCGTGGATTATACTGTGCAGTCTGTCTCTGATTGGTTTAAGTCACCCATTGTGTTAAACTAGACAGTGATTGGCAGAACAGGGTAATCTAATGCCAAGCTTTAAAGTTTCCTATCAGAACTGAAAAAGACCCTGCTCCATATTTATGGGCCCCCAGGCATTTGATCCAAGGACCTGTGGCCTTTTAAACCAGTGGTCTGAACACAATCTCTTAATACAACTGCCAGTGTGATTCCAGACAGATACTGTCCCAGCTTCCATTACAGGCAGAGACCCCGAGTGAATTTTAATAATAACAATCGCTGTGAATCTCTGAGCTCGGCCTCAGTCCACAGTGGACCAGATTTTTTTTTAACTGCCACAGTTTCCTTAATGTGTGACCAATTAGATCAAGTGTGACAATTCAAATTTGACGACCACAGCTCTTACAGCCATGTATATTAAATTTATAATCACTCTGACAGTGCTTTGAGGAGCTGGCGAAGAACAGGGCTGGCGTTATTTAGACCAATCGGACTAGAAACACCAGCCAGGATGCAGAGTGACTTCCGAAATCTCTGCTCGAAATTCGGGACACAAGAGCTAGCAAACAAATTATTAGCCACAGCAAGGACCTGTCTGCACGTGAACGAAATCAGCTTGCAGATACGGACAGGATCTCAGGCCGGACGCCCAGCCCTACCGCTTACTGAGCAGACAGGAATGTTGGGCGGTTCTGAGGGAGTCAACACCACAAAGCATGACCTGACAGGGGTGGGCGTGGTCCTGATGAGACTCCACCCACCGGAAGGACAAGTGGCCACATGGCTTCTACAGCATCACACGGAAACATCTCCTTCATTTGTCCTTCGCTTGGGAAAGAAACACTGCAGTAGTATTCTTCCCTACTTCTGCATCTGGAAGGCACCAACAAAAAAAACTTAGCCATAAATAACACTTTTAGCTGCAAATAACTTTTGTTTTCCAAAGTGACTTGATGTACTGTCAGTTTATTAGCCTCTCAGTTTAATACAAGTCTCAGTTTATTAACCTGGAGACACTCAGGATAAGTATCTAGCTCAAGTGAGCTATTCCAGAGCCATGGGACCAACCTTCCAGGTTGCAACAGCCCCAACAACTCATGCTCCCCACTGCACCCCTCCCTGCCAAACAAAAACGTACTAAGCAAACTAAACATAAACAAGTGCGTGAACGTGAATGTGGGAATTCAGGAAATTCACATGGAAAATACCACTGGCAAATGATCCATGCCGGACAGACACAGGATTTCCAGCAAAGCCGCGCCAGCGACAAACGGCATGCCACCCGGGGGGGCGAGGTCCCCCACTACGGCGCTTGCGTCACTCTCGGGCGCGGATTAGCCGCAGCTCGGAGGAGTAATGAGCACAGTACAGCGAACAAGCACTCTAAATAATTACAATTCAATTAGTGCCCAACTACAGACTACAAGCGAGAATGAGCCTATCAGCATTTTTAATCAATCTGTATAAATCAATAAAGGCTTCTTTTTTTTTCAGAACAGCCCCTGATTGATTAGAGGAGATTAGGACTAATCTATAGAGGACAACAGTGCATTCGCGTGAGTTCTGCGTGCTTGGATTAGGGGTATCACAGGATGAAGCCATTACGATAAGGATGAAGACTAACAGTGTAAACAGCACTCACACTCATTATAGAGCAAGACACCCAGCGTGTCGTGTGGGGAATGTGGAATGTAATACAGGCCGATAAGCCGGCGATTCAGCAGGACGGCGCGGCCGATGTGGGCAACATGGCGGCCGGGAGGTGTTTACAAACCGGCCCGCGGGGCATGGGCTGAGATCGACAGCCTTGAATAAACGCCGCAATCGCAGGGGGACAGTTCCGTAGCAGGAGCCCGGCATCGGCCCGGAGCGGCGCACCGCTTCAGCAGGACATTGCATTACTCTTGCTGCTAAGTCGCTGTTGACTGAGATTTAAAAAAAAAAAAATGTGTTCCCTCTTTTTAATGGTAACTACAGGATGGAGGAAAGGTGAGCAGCTGGCAGGAAGCACTAAACCAGGCCCAGCCAGGAAGGCGAGCAGGGAGCTGGAGGCACTAAACCAGGCCTAGCCAGGACGGCGAGCAGGGAGCGGGAGGCACTAAACCAGGCCTAGCCAGGACGGCGAGCAGGGAGCGGGAGGCACTAAACCAGGCCTAGCCAGGACGGCGAGCAGGGAGCGGGAGGCACTAAACCAGGCCTAGCCAGGACGGTGAGCAGGGAGCGGGAGGCACTAAACCAGGCCCAGCCAGGAAGGCGAGCAGGGAGCGGGAAGCACTAAATTAGGCCCAGCTAGGAAGGCGAACTGGGAGCGGGAGGCACTAAACTAGGCCCAGCCAGGAAGGCGAGCAGGGAGCGGGAGGCACTAAACCAGGCCCAGCCAGGAAGGCGAGCAAGAAGAGCGCCGGCCTGGTGACCGCCCTGGGCCTGTGGCAGGTCTGGCATCAAAGCAGCGTCGCCCACGTGCAGGTTCCGGAAGCTTCCGCGTGCTCTGCTCATCTCCAGCTGCCCACCAGCTGCCTGAATCTAAGGCAGGGAGGAAGATCGCTCGGTTGACGGCCATGGTGTCAATATACAGAAACAGGAGATGGTAGTCACAGTGAAAGCCTCCAGAGGACACGGCTTATCCCAGATCTGTAGGAAAGGGGGAAAGCGGGGAAGGAGCTCGCCATGTCGGCGGCTAAACCAATCACAATCGTGCATCATTACCCGGGGGTCCCGAGACAACAACACTGACAAATCCAAGACGCCGGTGCCTGCCTCCCCATGCCAGACCCCCTCCTGTGCACTCCTGATGAGGGGCCCTGGGCTACAGGAGCGGAGGCACGACCTTGGAGGGTTGGGGGGGGGGTCGTTGCTACGGTGGCAGACAATCAAAACAAGGGGCTCTCCGTGAAATGGGCAACAGGTGGGTAGGCCATTTTCATCACCCCCCCCCCCCAAAAAAAAAAGAACGAAAGAGCAATGGCGAAGCTGTTTACATACGCTCACATGGTTGTGGCAAGAAAAACAGCTTGAACACAAAAATCAATTATCTTTGACCTTTTCTTTGGTAGGACGGGTATGCATCCCAGCTGTGAGCAAATTGGGGAGGGGGGAGAGCAGGTGGGGGTGCTGGCTGCAGAGCAGGCTTTGGATGGAAGGTAATTGAAATAATGGAAGCCGCTGGATGCAGGGTAACACCCCCCCCTGCAAACACCTGTGAGGGATTTATACAGAGACAAAACCAGGAGGACTACAATGGTCAGACACTTAGGCCTCACAGTGCGACTGACCCAGGGAAGACGCAGTCTAGCTGTATTCATCAGAAGTGTCTTCACAGAGGAACAGCAGGTGGGGAAAGTGGGTTAATTCACAGCAGTAGAAATTAAAAGGGTCATTTCTTAGCATAGTACAGTAGCATAGGCAACAAACACAACAAATGACAAGCAGACAGACCGACAGGCTAATGCAGAACAACAGACACACACAGAGTTACTTCTTATGATGAGAAGAAGGTCCTGGGTCAGACACGGCTCATCCGACACGCCTCACGCCTGAACTGAAGCGGGACAAGAAGTCCGCAGCCGTTCCCCACATGGAGAGCGAGGCCCCAGTAGATGTGGGGCGGGTGTAGCGTACCTGCTTCTCGGTGAGGGTATAGACGTACTCCTGGTCCGGACTGAAGAGCAAGTCACGCAGGACGCCGTCGCTGACCGGCACGTCCTCGTACGGCAGGGCTGGCTGGCTCACGGAGTTCACCAGGATCTGAAACGGAGAGCCATCATCACAGGTCAGCCGTGAATCCGCGTACAAGCCGACAGCGGTAATGGGCGGCTCTTAACCATTATTCAGGACAGCAACATTCAAAAAAAAAAACCACGTGTCAGATTTGACGAATGGCGACGGGGAGTGGAGCGGATCAGGCACACAGACTGACTGAGCGCAAAGCAAATGAACCAAAAGGCGATGATGAGGACCCACACTGCTCACATTCTGGGTACCGGTTCACCCCTGTCCAAAGGCCGAGCCTCCAGATGGGGGCTGGGGGGGAAATTAGACGACAGTGGCAGAATGGGTCAACGGTATGAGGGAACCGACGTCACGGCAACCACAATGAAGCACAGTGTCCCCTCTAATGACCTACGGAAAAGCCTGGCACAAGTCGAATACACCACAGCACCGAGATTCGGCGAATCGGCAGGCTGCTCACTGGCAAAGCGGCGTCCAGGTCAGCGCAGGTAGTCGGCGCGTTTAAGGACGGGCAGCGTGTGGGACGGGCAGGAGGTCAGACCTGGTGCAACCACCGAACCGAGATCCCCAAGTACCCCTCTGACATGGAGGGCACCACAGCAACAAGCAAAGCCAGAAAGAAACATTCAGCACCAAACTGGGACGCTACCCTGGCCTAGGAGGTCAGGCACTCAGACAGCCAATCATAAGCAGAGGTCCTCTGGAAATCAGGAGGCAAACTCCTCGAAATTCTGAGATGGGCACAGAAGGAAGGTCAGGAGGCCTTAATCGACTTCCGTTACTAAGCGACGCAAGCAAAACTATCAAATTCCACAGTGAGGGTCACAGCGGATCTTATTTATAATGTTTGCCGAGGCAGATGGGTGACTAACCGGTATCCTGTAGTTTTCACTTTGAGGTGGCCGTTAATCATCACATAGCAAGCTGGGCAGCTCCGGGGAAACCCCCCAGCCAGGCGTGGGCTCATGGACCCGGACACCCCCTCGCGTACCAAAGCCATGCACCGGGAATGGGGTGGCAGAACCCGAGGGCAATCCGGCACCCGAAGTCACACTCCTCTCACGTCAGGTGGTTCCCTTTCACGCGTCTCTGGGCAGAGCGATCGGGTCCGTGCGCGGAGCACCAAGGAGGTGCTGGCCAGGAGACCGAGGCGCACGTGACCCAGCGGGCTGCCGCTCGAGAACAACGCAGGAACCTCAGGAGCCCAGGGCCCAAATTAGAACCCACAGAAATCAGGATGAGGGGCTCTTCTGTCTGAGCCACACACCTGTATCTTGGGGTTTAAAAGAATATGAACAACAGGTGATTAATGTCCATCCTTCTTCCTGCATGCCAGGGGGTGGGGGGCGGGGGGGTTTCAACGATCCAGATGGCCACATTCCTCCAAGAGGGAAGAGGAAGGGCGAACTCCAGGAGCTACAGAGCCCAGAGGCGCGGCTCACTGACCCACTTTTGCAATTGGGACAGTCGCATGGAAAGAGAAGGGGGGAAAAAAAAAAAACACGCAAGCCAAAGGCACACATGGAAGCAGAGACGGCAGGAAGAAAAGGAACAGTCAGCGCAGGACAAGGCTTATTAACGAACGTCAGGGAGAGTAGGCTAACAAGGAAGTGACATCACACCTGCTCCAGGGACCATGGAGGACCATGGAGTCAACAGGGACACAGTCTCACGCCCTCATGCGCTGACACGCATACTCTCCAGGCCCATTTGAGGATTCCAGATTTTAAAATGATTTTAGATTTAGGCAAAATCCCACTAGGGATTGTCAGTAACCCTTGTCTAGCGAAGGCCTTTCTCTGCTCCTGAACCGCACGGGATCCAACGTGGGGAGTACCTGCTGTTCTAATTACCAAAATGTTTTCATACCCTAAACTGCTGGCTGCAGCCCTCCTCGCTCACGCTACGTTACGGCAGCGATCTGTTTAAAGATTACTCTCACAGCCAGCCCGCTCCCTGGCTCGCAGCCCACGGCTCAGCGGGAAGAAGCCGATCCCGGTTCGGCGTGCCGGGCCTGGCACCGGCAGAAGATGAAAGCCTGCGAGTCCGACCGCCGCAAAGCAAATTTAAATCCCCATTGAGCGGCTGCTATGCGGCGACACGGGAAGGTGGACCGGGCTGCTCCACCAGTATCCCTGCGACAGACACCACACTACAGCGACACGAACAGGTGCCCATCGCCAGGACATGTCCAAACCCGTCACAGATCCCTCAGAATGTCGGCCTGGCCGAGGCGCCATGGGAATCCACT
The DNA here is from genome assembly GCA_026781145.1 of Hippopotamyrus pictus. Lineage (NCBI taxonomy): Eukaryota > Metazoa > Chordata > Actinopteri > Osteoglossiformes > Mormyridae > Hippopotamyrus > Hippopotamyrus pictus. The sequence continues at coordinate 590,715 of JAODLC010000117.1, read as the reverse complement.
CCCTCCTCCCAGATCATACGCGTATGTTTAAAAGAAAATAACGCATACATAAATAATCCAGCTCTGAGTATTTTTCTACAGAAGTTGTGCCATCTATGTTGCTGAGATCCACCAATAATTAACCCCCCACGGCTCTGAGCCCGATGAGTCAACAAAGAAAAGATCAGACAGAGAGGAAGGGGGGCAGGCAGAGTGTCTAGACTGCTGCTCGCTGGTGTCCCCATTCGCGGGTCCTTCCACGGTGCAGGGGGTGTTCCGGCATGCGGAATACAGGCGGGACAGAAAATGGACCGTGACCACAGGTCAGCGACGCTCAGGTACCAGAATCTCACGTTCAAGACAAACAGAGGAGCAGGCAGACAAGGAAGGCAGGGTAGGCCTAACCAGCTAACCAGGCCTGGGGCAACGTCAGTGGGAAAAACACAGAAATAAGTCGGGGACGGGGGGGGCATTATAAGATTTTAAAAATTAATAGAAAATGAAAGATCCCTGCTTTTGGATTCATGCGTTGCTGCTAGTGAGCCCATGAACTCCAATCAAATCCCAGTTCTTGAAAATCAATTTATTCAGAGGGGGATAGAAACATTTGGCTAATTAAATCAAACAGGGTATTTTCCTGACAAGACATGAACCAATTTAATTAGGCTGCCAGAGCCGGGGATAACACAGAAGCAATGCCCCTCTCTTTCCATGTTTCGTCTGTACCCCGCCCCCCCCCATACATTTCACGCATACGGCGGCCAATGGCGGGAGCTGGGTCGATAAGGCGACCGGGCTGTGGACGCGCCGTGTCCAATATCACTCCCTTCCTCTTCACCTTTTTCTCTCGGCAATTACCATCCGTTAACTTCAGAAGGGGCGCGTTTGATTTATACGCGCGTCACTTGGCAAACGGCAATAACGAGCTTCGGGCCCGACAGAGAGGATTCGATCGATTTCTGCAAGGCTCCATCCCGGAGCTGCTGAAGTCCAGCCCGGAGTGGCAATGGCTGGCAGTGGGATAGTCGACAGATACGGCAAGGGGAGATCACATATCAACAAATGATAATGTGCGTGATATGAGTAGTTACCAAGGCCACTCATACTATCAAGACTCTCCTCTTAGGTTATTGTTGTTTTCAAATAAACAAGAAGACTGACCACACCCCCTGGCCAGCACCGACTGCTCCGGAGCAGTGGGGCCATCTGCAGGTCACACACAACCCTGCAGGGGTAGCATCAGAAAAATCTAGCATTAGCTGGAGCAGCTTACTTGGTACTGGGCCAACTGTGGCGAGTACTCAGGCAACTGTGGCGAGTACTCAGGCAACTGTGGCGAGTACTGCGCAGCAAAAACCAAACCATTACTAAATCAAGTGTCGAGACCCCAGGAAAAACCAAACACCTGCCACGATGCGACGATGCCCTGTCCTGCCCTGTCCCCCCCCTAAAGGGGCCCACTGGTCAACAGGAGGTGACGCATCTGGGCCTTCCAGAGGGAGAATCCCCAAGATGGCCCCCCCGACAGGGTTTGGATGCGTCAAGCAGGAAGGTCAGGTCGCGCCTGATGCTTCCCGGCGACAAAGCTAACGGCGGACATCAAGAAACATGTGGGTCCGACGGGGCTCCTCACCACCGCATCTGTTTGGCCACGGAGAACCAGAACACACTTGAGAATGCGAGCAAGGTGGCCCTCGTGACGTCACCCCGAGTCCAGGAGCTGCCCGCCACACCGCTGCCGAAACCCTTTAATCCTAGCAGGGGCTTATGGGTAAGGATTTTCCGATTGCCCAACCACCCCCCTCTCCATCTCCCCCCCGGACCTGCCGCTTCCACCGAGCGCACTCCCCTTGCACTTGACATAACTAGGCCTCTCCATGCATAATGAAAACAGCAGATCCGCTCCTTTGATGTGCGACCCATTGAAGTGGAGATTCGCGTCTGCGCTGGAACAATCGAGACGGATGATTAATGAGGCCAGAGGCCCATCCGTGGCAGCCACCAGCTCCTTCTCCACAGGGGCCAAAGCAGTCCTGTCACACAACGGCTGCCCCCCTCCCCACTCTGGCTCTGTGCACAGATCTATCCTCTGCCACATGCACAACTGTCGAGACCTTAGGCCAAGGCTAGATGGCTACAAAAAAAAAAAAAAAAAAAAATCGCAGCTGGATAAATTAACAATTCCTGGGAAGAGGCCTTCAGCGCACCAGGAAGACCAGGCATTCAAAAACCAACACGAGGTAACGGTTCCTGTGAATAACCACAATGGAATATTTAAGGCTTTAATCCCCGAATAACACAAAAGCACCTTTAAACATTGTTCCAATTCAAATCATTCAAGTTCTTTCCCAGCGAGCGCAAACACAGACACAGCTGAGAGTCCTTTACTTAATTTGAAACCAAACGTGTTGAAATGCAATAGAGAAACTCCACAGACCATGTAAGACTATTTGCTGAGATCGTGTTGAAGTTGCGGCTTCGTGGCGTGGGAGATAAGACAAATCAACTGCCACTTGTACGAGGACAAGACAGAAGATGGTATCTGACATCAAAGGATAAGCAGAAGTTCACCAGAAGCTCCGTCGGAGCTCGACTGTCCGCCTCCCCGTCAAACCGGACTGTGCCACCCTTTATAAGCACAGGCCGCTGACCACAATCAGTGGTTTCATCTTCTTTCGTTCACTTCCATTTCTATTTTTTTTTTTTTTTTTATCTCCCATGAAAGACGAGGAAGGTTTTATGATTCCGCTCATAATTCACTCTCTCCTTCAATACACTGAAGTATGAAGTATAAACATGGTATTCGACAGAGCATCGAGTGTAAAAGAACATCATGTTAGGAGCTACGGATAATCAGTCGAGGATGTTTTCAGCAAGCAGTGAGGAGGACGAGGAGGCTAAATGTCCAGGTGGACAGGAGTCACGGGTCCTGCCTCTAGCACTAGGCTTGGTGGGAGATGGTGCTCCCTCTCCAGGGGGGGCCGGAATCCATCTCTCACACCACAGGTACTGAGTCCGATTCCACAACTCATACCAGTGGAGTGCAAACAGCTTCCATTTTGAGCTTGGAATCATTTAATGCTTCAGATACCAGATAAATCTGACAGATCTTTGAATCTCCAGCTCCGTGGAGATAAATAAATCCCGTATTTCCTCATGCCGCTCGTACCACACCGAATCTGATTCCCACCCCTGTGCACTCCTCTGCCCGCTCTTCAGCATACCTGTCAGATACAGACCTTCATTCAATATTCAAGGGGAAAAAAAATACATAAGAAAGACAAATGAAGCCGACCAACCGAAGGCAATTTGATACCTAAGACGCTGCAACATAGTCTGCTTGCCGTTACATGCTTACTCTTACCTTAGAAAACCACATCGAACAATGGTCACGAAATAATCAGCAGTGTGGCAAAACGCATAGGCTTCAGAGTCGTGTGGAGGCCAACGTAAAGCGATGAGAACCATCTCACAGAAGACACAGCTGACCGAAAGGTCGTGCTAATACCCAGAATCCTCCTCTTCTCCTTTTTCTCCCAGCGGGGGGGGGGGGGGGGGGGCCC
>JAODLC010000117.1:575328-587073 GCA_026781145.1 Hippopotamyrus pictus | reverse complement strand
GGGGGGGGGGGGGGGGCGTCACAGCAGGTATTAGCTTTTTCTCACCTACAGTTTCATCCGAAACTCCACTTGAGAGAATCGAGAGACTCGGCCCTTGTCGAAATACCCGCAGCTCTTCGGAGTTTAAAAATTAAAACCTACCTTCCTCCTGTTGACTAGCCAAGCTATTCTATGCTTGCCGAGCGTTCACGCACATCACTGAGATCTGTATTCTTTGACAAGGCTCAGTACTGAATGTTTTGTGAAGCTGAGGCAGCAGGACATTTACTGTGACCTTATACCGAGGCCAAAATCAAAGCGGCCAGACTGAGTCACGGCGCCCAAAGCACACGGTCTTCAACAGGAGCGCGTGAAACGGGGAGCGGCTATCGATCGCCTCTTCATAAAACTATAAAAGCTTTTGCTACTTTTATTTAGTTTATTTAGTTGCCCCGCCCCTCCCACAGCCATCTCCCCAAGGGCTATGATGCATGCGGTGTCTAAGTCAACTATGTCAAAAAAAAATGACTCTCCTAGTCTTTGCTGGTGGGAGAAGCAATGAGGCGGTGAGACCGGTCACCTGTGTCCCCGAGAGCTTCCGTAGGCATGCGGGAGCACCGCCCCCCCCGAGGGACATGGCCGCCGCGGTTAGAGAATGTAGGCCGCACAGTGTGGCTACGCTTATTAGGACAACGAGCCGGTAGAGAGGTGACACTTCCGCCCCCTAACAACCACCACCAATCACTTCTGGCTTCAGCCTGGACATTCAGGCAAACAAAAGGGTTTAAAATCTTAGTAGCTAATCCCAGCAGCTCACACCAAAAACCCACAGCCACACCAGATCTCCATGGATCAGACTCGCCACCCCTGCAATATGCCATACAAGTCTAAGGAGAGATGATAGAACTGTTACACAAGATATGACAGAAACTTCATGTGTGCGATAGGAATGCTGCTCCATCTGAGAGCCAGAAGATACACTTTGCAAAAACAATGAAATCTTCAACAGAGAAGACCATTTTGGCTGAGACTTGAACCCCCCTCCCCCCACCAATGACGGAAACATAAATGAGAAATACTGATGCTTTATCTGAAGGCAGTAACATGAGAATTTTCCATTTTTATCTGCAATAATTGCACTAATGAAGACCGCAGCCAACACATGTTGCTCTTCAGTAAATCTGGTTTCAAACGGCATCTTTGGTAGCTTCAGATATCTTCTGTTCTTATAGCTTAGACCAAAAAGCCAGGCAGCTTCGCACATTCCCCAGGCGGCTGCTCCGCGATTAGACGCGGCCTTCGCAGGTCTGAGGCCCTCATAACAAACGCCCACCGCCGGCGTCGACTCCCCAGCCCCCGGCCCTGCAGGTGGGGGCCCCCGGCCCGGCAATCACATGCTCATTTTAACGTGTCTCGCTGGCATTTCCTCCTCCTGGCTTCCCGGGGTCGGAGCTCCTAAAGTCAGCCTAGCGGCACACTTGGCCCTTTCGGTGACACAGCTGCGCCGGCGCATGTGTTCGGGGGCCCAGAGACGCTAAACCTTATGTTGTCACGTGGGCTCCGCTGTGAATTGACACGGGCAGGTGAAAGCCTGCACCACTCTCACTGGGAGCCATGGTGCTGGCCAAAGAAAACGTGTGAGTCAGCGTCCAGACTAAGGTGCTACACCGCAAGCCGTGCCAACTAGGGTGAGATCAGTACAATCAACAGCGTAAGGAGAGACGGGCTGGTCACCGACACCTCCCGCCATCTTTTAGCCGCAAAAGCTTCCGGTGAGACGACTGGGGCGGGAGCACAACCGAATAACCAGGGGGCCAAAAGTGCACGTGGCTGATAATATTCCAAGTGCTGAAGCAGCTATTTAAATGTAGCGCTGCGCCCAGACGGCCCAACAATAGCCTTGTTATTTCTGCACTGACAAAAGACAGTTGTTGGGTAGGATCGGCTCGGCACGCCTTGGGGCCCGGCTGGGTGCGCTGGGCACGTGCGCAAGCAGACGCCGCAGTAACCAGCCACAGCTACAGTCGACGGCCGCGGTAAAAAAAATTATAAATTATACAAGAGCAGATGGGGGGGAGGAATGTGTGAGAAGCGGGAGCTGGGGGCTTGAATGTGACGGGACAAGAGTCCCCCATTGAGCGGGTGATAAATTCTGCCCACTGCCTATGGCTTTTTATTTTTTGCTCCTCACTTCTTTTGGTGTTGTTACGCCGCACCCTTATCGGCCCGGCGAGGTGATTAATTCCCGCGCGTCTCACGGAGGTGCTGAGAGCGAGGTTTACGCTGGAGACGCCATACTTCAAAGGCGGAGGACTTATCTCCGAAAAACACCCGGCCTCCTCCGCCCGGATACCTTAACCCATTGCGACCATTGGCACCCCCCCCCCCCCCCCCCCCCCCCCCAAATCGCCAAACAGTACTCGTTCCTTCACACACACACACACACACACCACCCTAAGGAACCCTTAACACTTCAGGGACTTGCTCTGCTGGCGTTTTTGTGCTAAGATTGAAATTATCATGGCGATGCTAAGACCTCATCTTATGTAGCAGTTTAACAGAGATTCAGGTTGCTGTGTGCCAGGCCCCATGGCTGACGGGGGATGGGGGGAGTCCAGTTCACAGAACATGATACCCGACAGCATACAGGTCAGGTGTGCTTCCTGCGCGCTGTACTCTCCCAGGGACCCGGCCCAGCACTGGGGCCACGTGCGTGTGTATATAATGCATAATTTATGCTGAAGTTAGCGATACATTACTCACAGCACCTCAGAATCAATTAAAATTTTATTAACATCCCCCTGCATTTTGTGGCAAAGGTCAAAAGCATAAACATCTATGGCGAAGCACCTGTGATTTTAACGGCATCGACAAAAGGAGGGAGCGATCGTGACTTGGGGGGAGGGCTGTGCGGTTATGACCCGAGCCTGCCGAGGTCGGGGGCCAGGAGCAGCTGCGGGCCACACACCGCTGGAATGTCTGGGGAGTCCGGCTGCTTCCAGAGGGTGGGGGCGGGGGTGTGGGCAACTGCTGGATGAGCTCAGTCTCGAAGGCCATGATTAGCAGCTCTTTCAGTCCGTGCCATCATTTAATTTCCAATGGTATTATTATGGTCGTCATTATGACTGAGCAAAGAGTCGACGCTACTTTGCTGACCCTATCTATAGAAAAGGAATGCGATAGAAAAGGGGCTATATCTCCAAAAATGGTGAGGGGAGGAGTACTGCAAAAGAGAAAGGTTAAGGATTAAAATCAGCCGACGTTAATATTTCATTATATCCTCACTCAGACTCACAGAGGCCACACCTCAGCCTATACTACGCCGCCACCACCATGCAAGGAAGGCATTTCTTCAACAAAGCCACAGAAATTAATTTGTCCCCCCCCCCAGTATCATTTTGTGACTAAAGCATTTCGGAAACAATTAATCAGATGGTGATTAGATAGATGAGGAGGCCGCAATTACCGGCCTGACCAGCAGAGGGAGCAGGAACGATCCGGAGACCCGCATGCTGCACAGCTGCAGCCCGGACTGGTGAGACAAATTAAAACTATCCATCAACATTACAGAGCGTAATCGGCACGTTCCCGGCAAACACCTTTTTATTACACCGTGTAGCACTCTCCTCTTTCAGGCAGTTTTCAACCTCTCCCGCTCTGCCTAAATTGAACGTATTGGATGGCTAATAAATTATATTGACACTGATTTGCCTGACAGAGTGCTTTCTTACAATTTTGGAGTGCACTTAATCTGAATAATAAAAAAAAAAAACAACACCTCAGAAGCCATCCCGGAGAATTCCGCATGCACCTTGCAGGTAGCCGATGCGGAGCACACTTGCCGCCTGACAGGGGCCATACCTCAAACGCGTGCGGTCGATAGTTATAATAGTGTATATAAAGGCTAATCTAGATAAGATGAAGCAAAAGGGGAAAAATGCAGTGCTAATTAAAGGTGCCTCACACTCCATGAAGCAGACACGCAGCCTGGGCACGGGCGCTGGGGGGGGCGTCCTGATATCGCGCCGACTCCCATGTGCGGGATCACGGCAGACAGCGGCGTTCGGTATAACAAGCGCCCCTGCAGAAAATACCCCCCCTCCCCACACGCAGCCATAAACAAACACGAGACACTGGAGGCGCATGGGAATAGCGCTGCGCCAAAACTTGCAGGTAACCCGAGTAAGATATTTGGCAGCGTTTTGCGAGACGGTTTCTCTGGTGAGTGGCGCGGGCGGGTCCCACAGAGAGCGGCGCCCGCCACCGCAGCTCAACTCGGGCAGGTCGTTCCCTGGGTAGGAACTCATCCCACCCATGCCCCGTCCCGTATGCGAAAATCCGACCACCCGGATGTCCGCAGCGCCTCCCTCGTCCCTGCTCCCGCACCTTGTCCCGCATGTGCCCCCCGCCCCGGCGTAAATCCACCAACTGCCCCTAGATGCGATTCCGGAGACTCTTAAGTCCGCCCTCCGGCGCTGAGCCTCCGCAGCCTGAGTAAATCTCATCAGCGGGGCTGGCCGAGGCAGGGAAGCACGCAGAACCAACCCCCAGGCCACACAAACTAAACAAACAGCTCCCCTCCACAGCAGTGGCTGTACTTTACATCCGTTTGCTGTTCTTCTGGACAAATGTTTTGAGAAGGATGTTATACTACCAAACAAAGACAGACAGATAGGCAGGCAGGCAGACAGACAGACAGACGACAAAGAAAATAAATAAATGTCAAGGCAAGGCAAATCAAACACTGCAGCCAAGCTCCTTAAAAAGATAAAGAATCTAGTAAACAGTGTCTTACAATGTTGCATTTGCCTAATACCAGCTTTTCTGGGTAGTTAAGCAAAGCATTATCTCCTCATCTTAACATTAGTTTCATTCAGAAATTACACTGTGGGGGGACTGGGTGCTCTCTCTTTCTCTCTCTCTCTCTCTCTCTCCCTCTCCCACACTCACACACACACGCACACACAAACAAAGTGTAGAGTAACAGCACACACCCAGAGGACATCGCCCCCCCCCCGCGCCCCGACCCTCTGCCATCCTGCCCCCTAAGGCTACCATGTCAACCAGAGAAATTCACACTGCCAATAGGGGTTTTAACTAACTTACCCCATATAGCACCCTTCCCCAACCTGAGTGCCCTGTACGGCTTAAAGGGCTGGGGTGGGCCGGGGGGGCTACGGGTTATTTTAGGAGGGAAAAACCAGTTTGGGTACAGGGCCCAGCTAGTTGTCCAACCCCCTGTAGACAGTAACCTTAAACAGGTTAGACAGAAAGAGGAATCCAAGCAGCACTGGCTCAGAAGTTACCAGGGTTACCGTCCTGCATCCTGATTGGACGAGGGATACCTCTGCATTGCACACTAATTGGACATGCAGTTCGCACTGAGAGAACCAGGCAGACTAGGAACAGAAGGGGAGCTCGCAGTATCCCATTCCCGGGACTGCAGCCCTCGCAAGCCGGACCTTTGCTGCACTGGTTATTTCTCACTGCATTGGTACAGACTGGAGGATTTCCCCGACGCCTGTCCTAGCGCAGTGTCTCTGCTGCGCAGTGCAGCGAGCGGCTGAAGCTTGTGTGGGACACGGGAAGCCCATTCTGCCTGGATGGGGAGCCCAAGCGCGAATCCATCTCCAAAAGACCGTCCCACGCTTCCACTGCTGCATCTACAGCTGTCCGGCCCTCACTCCGGGGCTCCGTCCTCAGACCCTCCCTCCATGGGGGTAAGGGCACGGGGGAGACGTTGGACAAATTCAGTGAAGTAGCCATGAGAAGCAGGGAACACGCACCAAGGCGAAAAGGAAATTCCGGACACTTAATCCATAGGAGGCCGCTGCCCGTGCTGAGGAGACATGCTGACGACGTGACGGGCAGACGGACAGCCTCCGTTTGCACGGAAATCACCTCAGAAGCTCATTCGTTTTCTCACTCCGCTTGTCATGTTTACCCCTGGTGGGGAAGACCATATCCCCCCCGCCCTCCAAAAAAAAAAAAACACATATGCGCGCACACACACACACCACAGAGAACCAGATTCATTCTTGTACATCATAAAATGAGCAATTTCATGTTGTCCCCATCCACCCCGGCGCACGCATCACAGCGCAGTTGGCCATTACCCACAATTCCCGGTGAGCCACCTGCATTAATCGTCACTCACAGTCACAGGGAACTGAAGAAAGAAGAAAGTGGACACGGTACAGGGACACAGACATAAGGGAAAAACACGCCGCTCTCAGTGGTGGGGGGGTGGGCGGCTCGGGGGGGTTAAGACCCTGTGTCTGAGATCAGGAGGTCGTAGGGTTAAATCCCAGGGGCAGCAGAGTGATGTCACCGTGTTCAGACATTGGGCGTCTCCTGGCTTGTGATAAAGTGTATGAGGAGGGAACAGCATTTCACAACCCCTCCCTGTCCAGACACTATGATCAAGGGGGTGGGAGCCCTCAGTACACCCCCCCCCGTAAGAGCTGAGGCTCACCCACTTTTGAGCAGGTTGCTCTTCAGTCGAGATTTATTCCGAGGGGGAGCAGGGAAGGAGTAAGTGTCCCAGGCCCAGACAGCTTGATTAATCACTCAGAATTCCTCAGCATCTCCACGTGGGCCATGGAAAAGCGGTCTGGGGGTGCCCAGCAGGGGGGGGGGGGAATCCAAAAGGATCCTCAATAGCTCAAGTCTGACAAGGGGATTAAGTAGGTCACTAGTTAGCACAGCGATGGAACAAAATAAGCAAAGAGACAGGACGAGTGAGTCCAGGCAAACTGGATCATTAGCTTCTCCAGCTGACTGCGTCCTTCCCATTCAAATACAATTTCACATAAAATGTTCATAAAGAAATCAATGTCCACTGAATTAATACCATTTAAAAAATTGTTTGATCATTGGGGACTGATTAATATGCCATAGCACGCTACCTTAATTACACATAATCATTTAGCTGGAGACTAACCCGTACATAACTGCCACCATTATTTCTGTAGCCGGATTTAAACCAACGGGGCCTGCCTGAAGACAGCAGCCCGATCAGGTAAGGCTGACATCTAAACGGGGGTCTCCCTGCAGAGGGAGGCCTGGGGCAGGTGGATGGGGCGTATGCGTCTGATCTGACCCTTCCGGCTGCGTCTGGGGACTGCGTGGGCTGTGGCGGGCAAAGTTAAACCGTCAGCCTGGATGCAGCATGCAGCTCTCTAATTACAAAAAAGAGTGATAGGGCCCTCCACTGGGACGGCAAGGCTGATTACAGATGCTCCGATGCCTCAAATTGCTATTTAAAGGAAGCCGTACGTAATTAAACAATGCCACATTCCTGCCCGCCCCCCCCCCCCCACCACTTTACGCACTGAACGCGACTCGCCCTTTCTCAGCCTGCTGACAGAAGCCAAATGCACACCCATCGCGGGGAGCAGCGGTCAGAGACGGGCCTGCTTTCAGCATGCCCAGGGTCTGGAAGGTGTGGAGCAGCATTCTGTAGCTGTACTGTAGCTAGAATCCAATCCCACCGGACTTCAGCCAAGTGCAAGGCCTGGTCCGAAACGGACCAGGATACACAGCTTAGGCGGTAGAAACAATAGGGGCTCACAGTCAGAACAAACACACCATATGAACGACCTGTAATCACTAACCTGATGACCAGTGACAGAACAAACAAATGAGCAAATAAGTAAGCAAGTAAGCACGCAAGCAAACAAACAAACAAACAAACAAAGCTAGCAAGCAAGCAAGCAAGCAAGTAAGCAAGCAAGCAAACAAACAAAGCAAGCAAGCAAGCAAACAAAAACAAGCAAACAGACGGTCCCTGACACTTAGGGGCAGCAGCCTCATTTCTAGATCGGGGCTGCCCAAGTCATCCGTGTGCCGGCCCATCTGACAGCGTCCCTCCAGGAGTCTGTGAGCAGACAGCCGACCCGAGGCAGCTCAGGACTCACCCCCGGGGGAGGGGGAGGGGGAGTCTCGTCCGATTAGCCCAAGCGATAAGCCAGCGTCTGAGCCAACCCTCAGCCACTTCATTTACAAAGTAAGACGAGACCATATACAGTTACGCGTGTATCTAATCAATCAAGGGGCAGAGCAAACCCCTCGCATTCATTTCAATTTGCTCTTAGTGGTAACCCGACCACTGCCTTGTCAGTAACTGAAACCACAAGACCTCCGCTGCCAGGAGATACTTTTTTTTTTTAACACTTGTCTTTCTCTCACCTCCTCCCCAGGGCTCCAGAAATATAACGAGGCATTAATAAAATGTCTCCTTGCTTTATGAGCTCTTTAATTAAATTTTTAGCACAATCAGACAGCAGAAAGCACAGCGATGGCGAAAGCATTCAGGAAGTGATGTCATGATCCATGGGCTAACACCACCTGGTACAGTTGTCCCATTTTTTTGAGCCCCACCCAGCATAAAAATGCACCGTGGTGGGCCCCCGCCCACTGTACGTCGCCGAAGCCCACTCGTTCGTCCTCGCCGGTAGGTGTGAACAAAGCACATGATCTACTCGTGAGCACATGGGGGGGGGGGGGCAGGATAAGAAGAGAGTCACCGTGCGGAGGGATTAATGGGAGGGTGTACATTTCTGGTGGGTGGGGCTCAGCCAGGAAGACAAACAAAAGAGACATCTGTGACCCAGTCACCCTAATCCTTGAATCCGGCTGGCTTTGTGTGTGAGAACCACAGGTGAGGTATTTAAAGTGTGTGTGACAGACAGGCAGAGACAGACAGACAGAATCAGAGAGAGACAGACACAGAAACCGTGAGAACCACAGGTGAGGTATTTAAAGTGTGTGTGACAGACAGGCAGAGACAGACAGACAGAATCAGTGAGAGACAGACACCGGTGTGAATGCGTATATGAATGGGCGAATATGAGGCCTAACTGTAAAGCGCTTTGAGTGCTCAAAAAGAGTAGCAGAAATGCACTATATAAATGCAATACATTTACCATTTACAATCCAACTGAGATAAACCCCAGCCTAGTTATCGGGAGTGTGTGGCTCAGGGGGTTATGACAGCACGGCTGTCATCGGAAGGTCGTCAGGTCAAATCCCATGGCTGGCAGTATGATGTTCCCCTTAGTCCCTTGGGCAAGGCCTTTAACCCCCAACAGCTCCAGGGACTGTCTGACCCCACTCACTTTATTAAAAATAAAAAATAATAAAAGTACTTCACTTTCGATAAAAGTGCCTGATAAATAAATGTAGAAACATGCATGATGTTGCCCGAGGAGAACGTGGAGAACCCGGGAGCAGGAGACCCCAGGCTGTAAAAGGATATGGGGGGGGGTCTGTGGCAATGAAAGATCGCTCGGCATTAGTCTTGGCAAGGCGACGTCTGGGAATAACCTTAAACACATCTGAATGGGCGGCTGAGGAAAGAACATTTCATTTGTCGTCGCAGCGGCGCAGCGAGTGTCTGCTGATTCTGCGAGGAGGAGGAACCTGAAACCGGCCGCTTCGCTTTGACATTTATTTCATTTTCCCTTCGCTGTGCCCATATGCCCTTTTGAAAAATGCATCTCCCCTCTAAAAGAAGTAAAAAAAAAAAAAAAAAACACCTATCATATAAATTAAAAGAAAGTTACATAAAGAAATAAAAGGAATATTTAACATTTAGCATAACATATTCAGAGTAACCTTACATTCAAAGCTTCTGAAAATGGCATTAAATCACTGATGATATAAAGCTGTGATCAGTGCGACTGCTTTTTTCAGTTAAGGGGCCTATCTGGCATGCATCACAGACAAAAAGTAGAGGGGGAGGGGGTCTTTATTTGAAAACTCTGCTCAAACTTAACAGGCCAAAACAACCTGCCTGATTGTGAGGCGGCAGCCAACAGAAACAGTCTCTGGCAGCCAGGCTGAACTGCAGGGGCCAAAGGGGCACTGTACTGTCCCCCGAGGAGGAGGTGAGGCTCCGGGGGCTCAGGGGACCACCGGAGGAGGCGGAGGACCCCTCAGAGAGGCCCTGGAGTTACATGACTAGCGATTAGGGATTTCCTCCTAGCGATTTCAAGGATTTAAGTAAACAAATCTTTCAGGTAGAACTTCCTGGGGCCCTGAGTAAATAAAGAGACAGTCACAAACAGGCCGAGGACTGTTTTTCCGTAAAGGCCACGAGAAAGGAAAGGGGGACAGGCGTTTAAAAATACCTCCCGCTCCAGTTCCACGTAGATAAAGTCACTGGTAGATTATGGGGAACTTGGGGAACAAAACAAAACTTGGGTCTCCGCATGGAGGAATCATACCCACAGGTTCTCTGTCAGGGGTGTCCCTGCTGTCTCCACAATCTGCCACTGAGCTGTGCAAAGGCCGAACATTCATGGAGGATACACCCCCCCCCCCCCCCAAACTGCAGGCAACACCATTAGCAATTCAGGGTGAACAACGTTCACACACCCCCTCGGAACACAGCGGAACAAGACAAAGCACCATGAACTCTCCGAGACATGGTGACACAGCTGGAAACGCCCACTCTGTGTCCAACCATGTTCCAATCCATCTCCGCACCCACAGAGAGCAGCCAGTTTGCCAGCATTTAGCTGAATCAGATGCGCAGCTCTTTAAAACAACTTCTCCTGGCACATCCACTAACATCAGCCGCAATAAAATGTGACATTTCCCTGGTGGGAATAATTCCCAAATTTACAAACTGAAATTTCAGTAACTGAGGCCCATTGGTTTAACACGCCGCCACTCGAATGGCTGCATCCAATAACAGTGGATTACCACACCGTCCACTAGGGGGCGTAACGGCCGGTGACCTCTTAGCACACAAGCGCATGCAAGGCAGCTGCCAGTCCGCAGGCTGGACGAAGAGGCTGACCACCAGCATTCAGCTTTAGAGTCTAACAGGGGGGCAGTCGCATTTTAAGGAGTCTCATTCTGTTTCCCCCCCCCAATTCCAAAACCCTGATTAGTCACAACATAAACAGAGTAGGGCTTTCCAAAGAGGGTGGAAGGGGGGCGCTTGCATTTAAACAGTGGAGCTGAGTAATGCGAATGGCAGAAGGCCCACACAAAGACCATCTCCTTAAAAACCTGAGAAGTAGTAGGAAAAGCAGCTGCATTTCAATACAAACAGTGACAAACTGTCATCCTGAGGGTCAGAGTTGCATCTGCGGACTGTTTTTAACCCATTTGTAACCCATCGGGGAAACTTTAAAACTTTAAATACTGACCTAGCAAACGTGCAGAAAGCTCATTTTAACTGTCCCCATTTGAGCTGTTCTGATGGGGCCGGGCAGAAGCGTAGCTCAGCGTGATTACAGGGGCTCGAGCGGGGCGTGGGGGGGGCCCGTTTCAGATGGGACCTTGTTTATAACCCATAAAGGGTGGTTTGTTCCAACAGAAAATAGATGTTTTTTTTTTCCGTAGAATGCCACACCGTGGGCGCGAGGATGTCTTTGGGTGTAAAACGCTGAAATCGATGCTCCCTTTAAGAAGTAATAAAGGAAACAGACATGGGAGGAAGGAGGGGACCTTGCAAAAAGAACGAAACAACATACCAAAATTAACTACATTTGATTTCATTTTGTACAGACAACCAGCTGGACAGCAATGAGATGTAAACACATGGTCTTTAATTAATCTCACCCAAAGACGACAGCTGACACACTTTACCAAACAACAACAAGAACACAGCCCCATATAAGTAGATATGATGACAGGGGGCCAGCCTGATTGATGGACCCCCCCCACCCCCAGCTCCCCTCTGATTGCATGCCGGAGTTGTACCAAGCAGGTCCACAACAAACCGCCCCCCCCCCCCCCCCAATCCATCTC
>JAODLC010000117.1:561882-575228 GCA_026781145.1 Hippopotamyrus pictus | reverse complement strand
TCTAATCCATCTCAGCTCTCTGCATCCGACACGAGCTCTCGGCCTCTTCCGGAGCCGCTCGACGGACCGCGGAACGTCGGGAATTTCTTCCCGGGCGAGGAGACCTGCCAATAGCGTGGGACGAGCTCCCCAATCACTCATTCGGGAAACGCTTTACGGTTTTTATTTATTTAATTTTTTTTTAAAAGGATTGCCACAGACTGAAAGACATCTACCCCACAGGAAAAAGCAGATCACATCTTACAGGACTCTAAGGACTTCTCGCTCTCCTCCTCTCCATCAAGCAGATCAAGACCATAAACACCCAGACATCAAGATTCAGGGACAGTTTTTATCCAAAGGTCATAAGGCTTCAGCAGGCACTGATTTATGTTGCGCTTTTGCACTAATACTGCTGTACCTTCACATAATCAAGCTACTGCGGCAGTCACTCACCGCGCCGTCTTACCTAATCTGGTGAGGCTGCCCATCATACAGAGCTGCACCGTACTTAACGTCTACTGTATTATCTCTCTCTGTACTTCTGATATTAAAAGTCCGAAGGTTAAAACACAAGTAAGAATTTCACTGTATAAGTGGAAAAACTTTGAATCCTTAACTCCATGTCAAAACAACGGCATTCAAACTTTAAAAGGTTTCCAGCGAGTGTTTGCTCAGTAAGATACTCATGAGATTTCTTGCTTAATCACAATGAGCGGCACGCCATACCTTCTCATCACGACTCCTTTTATGCTCAGCTGATAAATGGCAGAAAGGTGACAAACATTCTGAGTCCGCAGATGATACTTAATCTCCCAAGACACAACAGTGAGTGATCGGGGGAGGGGGGGGGGGTGTTTAATACGGCCTGGCTTTTATGATAGATGGAATAAATGAAACTATGAGGATGATGACAGTCAGTGAAATGGTCTATGGGTCACCTGAGCCATAACAGCTGCTTTCAGTTCAATTTGATTATCTCATTACTATAAAAATGTAAATACCGAAATGACATATTTGGATCATTAAGGCTCGGTTTACAAGATGCTGGTCTTGCACCTCTATCACATGTACATTCTCATTTGCCTGTCCTTGGATTGATGGGAAATAGCAGAGGTGACAGCAGTGATGGAACTAGAACTCTGACAGAAAAACAAGCCTGAGCTTCTGACAAAGTTGGGTTTATTCTGCTCCTGGCCTACCAAACTTCTGAGCGCGCGCGCAAGCAGAATCGCTAACTCCCACACTTACACAGCTCACAGTGAGCAGAGCTCAGATTACACACGGGTGGACCCAAGGATTACTTGATTTCCTGTGATTTCACTGGACTTCGACTTTTTTTCTGAGCCAATAACTAAAGGCTCATGGTGAAAACAGGAAGCCAAACACCCGGGGGCAAAGGTCACCTTAAAGGAGCCGCTTTTAAAGGAAACCATTTTGTCGGCCGGCCTAGACCAAAGGACCAGCGTCGCTGCCGTAACAGCACTTCATGCGGCCGATGAAGTGTGTCACTGTCTGCACGGGACGCCTGTGTCCCCAACACCGCTGGACACAATCCTCCCCTTTTCTTGGAGTCAGACAATGTGGAAAACCTCTAACTGGACTGTATAAACGTTTGACCCTCTCTCCCAGGAGACCTGACATCGAGTTAACAGCCTTGTCCTTCAGCATCAGGTCTCCTTATTCCCATTGTCACAGTCGCTTTACTTCGTTCCCCATTGTCTCCTCTTTCGCTGCACACTCACCGAATTCAAATCCAAAATCACCCACGAATCTCGCACGTCGGCGTGGCCCTGAGGGCGACCGGCAAACGAGCCACAGCTTCATCAGATACACGGACGGGACAATGCGTCAGCAGGCCGTCGCCCGGACGACAGGGCCGCCTCCGGTTCTGCTCGGGTGAATGCGAATCGAGTGCCATTCAATGCAGTGTCAGCAATTTAAAAGGGGCAATAAATGCAAACGCTGAGCTTAAATAAACGTTATCAGGCACCTTTGTATAGCGTAATATTTAATGTTGAGTGTGGCAGCGTTAAACCTTTAATACTGATGAATAAGGGAGAAAAATGGACCTTAAGTTATAATTCAGTTTACAAAGTGAATTAAAGATAAAATTCAAACTAGAGAAAATCATGCTATGAAATGCTAATTACTCCTCCCAGTCAGTGCAGCTCAATTTCCATGTCCCATAGCCCCCGCACAGAGACCATAAAGTGATGGGGAATGAAGTTCAGGTGTCCAGGGGGGAACGCACAATCCTCCCACCCGTCCTCAGACCCGCCTCCTCGGCAGGGTCCCCGCCTCACAAACCCCGCCTTCTTCCTGAAGCCCCACCCCATCCAGGAGCCTGCTTACATACTTAATTTACTTAGCCGGTGGCCTATTTACCAGTAAGACAGGGTGATTTACAGCACTACCTGTTTGACGTATTGCTCGTTCAAAAACCCATTTATACTAGATGGATAGTGTTGGAGTTTAAACCGCAGAGTCCAGCCCTCGGTTACCGGCCTCGAAACCCCCCAGTTCAGGGCCCATCAGCTGTGCTGCCACCCCCAGGGCGGTCAGTCGACGCATGCCAGACCCACGGCTTGGCGGTCGTCATATGCCTCGCGGTCGGAATAAAATGAAAACCAACCCCAAATGAAGTCACCACATCCAAGCCATGGGTGCGAGACCTCCATACTTTGGGGGGTTAGGGGCACTGCATGTGGTCCAGACCATCTGGGCGACACTCGCTGAGGGAGGAAGGGCAATGTGGGTTGAGTTGGAATACAAAGAAAGGGAAACACTCTGCATTACTGCTGCGCTTTCCGTCATTTAGGGGCTGCAGCGGAAAGAGATCTGTAGGAGAGACGGGAGTACGGCCAGAAACATCCTGATAAAAACATAACACTACGGAACCGGGTCACCTGTGTCATACGTGTTTATGAACTGATACACCGTGTCAGTAATCAATACAAGGACGCAACGTAATTGACCATCACACCATTTTCCTGTCTTCCTGTCCCCAGCTCTTCACAAAACCAGATACACTTCCTTTTATGTGGAAGGGAAAATGCATAATACTACACCCCACGCGTTAAGGGGGGAAAAAAAAAAAATCCCCAATTAGCTAATTAAAAGCCAGCTACCAGCAGCTCAAGCCAACCAGCTCTGACAGGCAGGAAGAAGATCTGAACACGAAAGTTTCACTTGGCCATATTTGATATACTTCTTCTTAAAAAATGTTTTAATTAACACCTCAAGAAAGTCTTAAAATATCTTCTGGCCTCCAGTAACTTTCTAGCAAGATGGTTTTCCCTTCAAGAAATGCCAAACTTGGCAAAATCGTGCCAATAGTGAATCTTAAATAGACAGAAAACACCTTTAGAAGGCTATGTATTAATCTCCTGTTAATTAAACCAAAAAGCCAGAACACAGAATCCATCCAGCTTGCCGGTCTTTTCTCATCTCTTTTCTCTAAGCGTTTTATTTTTAATTATTTTAAACTTCCTGAGGAGAAACAAAAGCCATTTCATTAGCACCAGGCAGACAGCAGAATGAACAAAATGAGTGTTTCTCTATCTTCCAGCTGACCATTAGTTCGTGTTGAGGACAGCACTTTCTAGAAGATTCTTCCATGTCACCTGATGGAGAAGTTTTCTGAAGTTGAATTAAGTTGAAAAAGAATTAACATGCCGTGACAAACGGGCCACACTCTGTGTTTTACACCCCCGGGGGGCTGGAGGATGTGGAACAGTCCTCAGAGGCCCCCCAAATAAATCTGGGAGTCATTCCTGGGATCAGCAAAACCCAGTTCTTTGTGAAGGTGGCTTATATGTCTCGTTCAGGTCCATAATGCGCTAAGGCCCCCCAACCTCAAAGGCATTACCCCTCACCCACCCACACAAAAACTGGTAAAACCGTCTGTATGCTCATAGCAGACACACCAGAAATCTCAAAAACCCTGGGGTTCAAATGGACGTCGTAATCACGGAGCACAGATACAGGCTGACAGTGGTGGGGGGGTCGCTGGATGCCGCCCTCGCAGATGGCCTAGCAGAAACCCCTCCGACCCCCCCCCTCACTGTCGAACGCAATCTCTCGGGGCAGACGCGCAGCCCTGCTAATTGCGATTAGCACAGCACTGCTGCCACTTGCCCGTCTGTCTGGTCAGCCGCCGCCTCGACCCCTCAGAGCCGCGGGGCTTCGCCGAACGCCGGGATACCGAGGGGCCCCGACGGCTCTCCGTGCACGAGCGGAACCGAGACCAACGGCACAGATGGCGGGCGGGCGAGCGGACGCAGCTCGCGGGGACAGGACCGATCCAGCGAGTCTGTCACGGCACAAAGGCCTGGTTTAGTAGTAACGATATACAGCGCCTCCAACACCATGCTGAGACAGTAATTGTGCAACATCTTGCCAGAGTCTTTTTGAGCTTTCACAAAGAAGAGGGGATTTATACACACTCTACCACATAGACTGCTGTCAAAAGCACTTTTTAACACTCCTCTACAGCAAAATGAGGACCCTGCCTCTTAACCGAATACTCCTTTATGAGACCAAGACATGAGCGTTCTTGGTGTTAATCTCGACTAAGCTGAAGTGCCCTAAACGTCAGCGTTGCTACTCAATCCCTGTGTGTCATGATTCCCCAAGACTGCACCCCTACCCCCATTGTCTTTCTGTATCTGTTTGGGGTGGGGGGGGTTCCACATAATCAGCCTATTGTTGAGACGTACTGTTAAGAAGCTGCCTTCAGGAAGTCAAAGGGAAAATGAAGCAAGGACCCCCCCACCCCCTCCATCAGGCCAAGGGGGGCAAGGGTGGATTTACTCAGACGTGAAGCCAATCGCCCTTCATAATTACTGCCAGCAGACACTTGGTCCCCCCCGAAAGCGGAAAGAAGAAGTGTTGGGACCGAAAACATCTCGGAGTTGGATTTCTCAGAGTGCAGCGTTTTGTCCCGCGGCGATCTGTAATCGATGGGGCCTTGGCAAACACAGGCACCGAAACGGGCGCCTGGAGACCCCAGACAATAACGCCCCTTCGCGGTTTTCAAGTGGGAATCATTTCACTATAAGATCTGTGAGGTTCAGGTGCTGTAGGTGAAGAGAATCTTTGGAGATTTCTTCCAAATATTTTTTTCCAATGACGTCAGGCATTCTTTTGGTAAATGCACACAAGCATAGCACAGTGGTTTAATTGAAATGTTATTCAACAACGGCTGATTGGCAGATTCCCTAAGTGGCGATTAAAACTCCTTTAAACGTCCAGGTTAATGTGTGTCCTTAGGAAGGCATTTGACATTTAGCTCTGTAGTGAAGCGAAGCATAAAGGAGACAAAAACAAATATCTGCAAAGTAAGAGACAACGCAAACTTAAAAGGAGGCAAGCAACCCAATTTTAAAACAAATCTGAAGACTAAGCAGCACAGGCCAGCTCCTGCCCTACCTTTGTGGTCCTTCACCATGATGCACTGCGGTTAACAGACTGTGCTATAGCGCTCATGGGAGTTTTCCTTTGATGATAATGTTCTGAGGGCAGACGTGAAAATGATTAGCTCAGAGAGATAACCAATAAAACTGTAGAGGAGGTGGGTCCAAGCAACTACAAGAGGCAGGGCCAGCCAATCAGATGACTCAGTCTCACCTCCTCTAGTTGCTTGGACCCACCACTGTAACCTAATTGGTTATCTCTCTGAACCAATCATTTTTCCTTCTGCCCTCGGAACATTTTTGCTCCCATGAGCTGCCGTAGCACCTACCTCATACCCCCATGTGCCTGTCTCTCCCCTCCCATTTAAATAGTGAATTTGGGCGTGGGGGGGTACACTTACAGGCCTTGTTTGAGACAGCTCAGGAAGAGGGGCATAATCCCATAACTGTGTACACTTAATTAACAGGAGATGGTTTTGTGAGCATGGTGTAAAACAACATATTAAAGAAAGTGCTAATTAGGACACCAGCCCATGGGGGGGGGGGGGGGGGCCTTTTACCCCCCCCACAGAGACTGTGCCAGCAGCTGGGGCCGTACAGCAGCCCATCCCGATGGAAACGCTTACCACTTTCATTATCTTTAAAAATAACACAGCAGTCTTCAGTCCGACCTCCGCCGGTCTCCAGACGCCCTTTTGTTTAATAAATCAAGCCTAAGAAGCCCCTGTCAATCAGAGGGAACACCCCCCCCATCCCCAAGTCCGTTTGGCTTGCCGAGGAAGATAATGCATTAGAGGAATGATGCAACAGCAGGCAAAAATCAACAGCAATCAACGGGATTAAAGGTCGCAGCTCCTCTCTCATCCCAGCACCATCCCTGATGCCGCCCGCATTCACCCGGGTTCCTTCCTCAGAATTCACAATTATCCTTAAACGCATTCCAGAAAAGACGGCTCTACACGCCAGCTGGCAGAAATTAAATAAAGCAAAACAGTCTTAAGGTCCTATTTAAGAAGACATGTAACATGCAAGTCTAGTCCGTCACCAGCAATGGACTACATATATATAAATAAATCAATCTTCTGCAAACTGAGTGCTCGTGAATAGCAAGCGCATGGAAAATTGATGCCGGGTCTGGGGTCACAGCCCGGAAAGGTGCGGCGGGTTCAGTCAGCCTCCGCTGGAGCCGACTCGACCCAGGAGTAGATGTAAGTTGGTTTGCTTCGCATGAGCCGCCCCCCACCACAACTGTCACCCGACAAATGGCCACTGACAGAACAAGAGCACTACTTGCTTTGTCACACGGAAGCAGGTGTCACTCGAGCCATGAAGACACCCCCCGGTCCTTGTCACCCTGTACGCTGTTTTTTTTTTTTTTTTAAACAGGTTTCCGAAGCACGACAGTCTCTCTGGCATAGAAGAGGAGGAAAAAACTAATTTATGTGGCCACGCAGCGCCACCAAATCATAACCTCATTCTGCCCCAAGTTGTAACATGCTCTACAAACTGCTCCCTGACTCTTCTGCCCCCACCAGGCCATGTCCCTCATCTATGTCAACGTGATGGTTCCTTGACCCCCAGGGCATCCACATTACACAGCCAACATGAACACTGGCCCTTTAATGAAACCATAGATTTCCACATTCACTCAGTGACAGGAGTGTCTTCCGCGAAGCCGACGCAGTTAATCTGCCCCTTTGCCAGGCCACGACCGACAGAGCGGTGGGAATATGGAGAAAATAAAAGGGAACGTCGCCAACAACAGGGAAATTGGGGGAAACTCAACACAGCATAAATCAAGTCATGAGCCAAGACATTAATTAGGCCTGAGGACGACTTATAATAAATGACAGGAGGGCGAAGAGAGTGTCGCTAAGTCTAGGTCTATGGAGAGATCACGGCCAATCGCAAGAAGCTAGGGGCGTTTTATGAAGGGTGCCAGTCTTGAGACAGTGATACCCAATCCTGTGCATCGGCCCAGAGAGACGCATTCCGGCCCAAAGGCCTGGTGACGCAACACACACGTGTTACCCGAGAAACTTCACGAGCCGATACGGTGGAAAAAAAAAAGTTGAAAAAAAAGTCAGATCTTTTACACACACAGACACACACACACACACACACCCACCCATAAGTCTTTGCCTCACCAACTTAGGCTCCCACAAAAGTCATCCCTCGTGCATTTAAAGTAGTGCAGGACCACTGAGTGTTGCATCCAGCACATCACAAATTACCTCATTAAAGTTCATCGCATTAAGCCACTTTTATGAATTTACCTCAGTCCCTGGACTGTTGTTCACCAGGAAATTAGATTAGAACAACATTTGATTCCCCCACCCACCCCCATACCGAATATGCGCTTTCCAATTATTTCTGGAAGAGTAGAACACAACAATTGTAATGAAAAAGGACATTTTCTCTCCTCTCATTCAAATCCAGAAGAAAACAAAAAAAATAATCTCAGTGCTAATCAACATAATTAGCCAGCATTTGAGAATATAAGCTACCAATCGGCTCGCAGGAATGATATTTCTCTGCTGACGCCCCTTGCAACACTGAGACAAATATACACACACACACACACACACACACACACACAGGGCTGAAAGCCGGACAAATCGCTCATGCAGCAGTTGAAGGAACCTTCCTCCAACATTTAATCAATGTTGTGAGAGGCAGACGGTCCAGTTCCAACATACGGCGGCGCTTTCTGAGACCCCCCCCCCACCTCCATCCCCCTCATACGAGCCCGCAAATTAAGCCAATGGTAGCAGACACCCGCAGACTGCAGGAACACAAGACACAGAAGTGATTGCAAAAACACAGCCCCCTACTTTACTGGTTAAAGATGAACATGGGCGGCGTGTAATTATGCAAATCTCCCTTTACAGGGCTGCGATCACCGCGGGCAACAAAACTGACATGGCGTGAGGTTCTCCTCCACCTCCCTCAGTCACTCCCTTCCCCTCTCCTCTCCTCTTTCACGGCCCGTACGTACGAGCGCCTTGCATGCATGTGTCTGCTGCACGCCCGTACGTACGAGCGCCTTCGCGATGCCAGGCGACCGCGAGATTTTTTTTTTTGGAGCGCCGTGCCTTTAAGAGCAGGCCTGCAGGCATGGTGCCGATCCCCGAGGTTAGAACACAAATTGGCTGTCATTGTACTCAGCGCTTTGTAGGGGAAAGTCAAGCCTAACTGCTGTTGCCTATCTGCCCCGCGGGACCCATGCGATGAAAGCCGCAGTGGCAGCAAAGCGGCAGACGCAAACTCAGGCCTCAAAAAAACAAAAAACGCTCCCCCCCACCTACAGAAACACTTGCACTGTGGTAATTCTTAGCTCTGTCGGATGTTTCGCTGAACAACGAGCTTTATTTTAATTCATTTATTTATTTGGGGGGGATAATGGTAATTGGAGGGTGTCGAATCAGCCTGCGCGTGCCATACCGACAGCCCCCCACCCACTGGTCCACCTTTTTACGAGCTGCACCTGCATTCCCACCTCGCCTCTGTCTATGGTTACCATGGAGATGCCGGGGCAGGTATTAGGGGTCCCGGTGGCTGATGTATCAACATGGCTAAGGGGGTGGCTCTGGGAAGGGGGCTAAGGGGGTTCGGGAAAGGCTCTAGGAGGGTTCAGGACCCCACCAGGACCTCCTCACATTCCTCACAAGCTTCACTGGGGGTGGGGGGGGATTTAAAAATGAAAGAGGTTTTTCCTGGTCACAGGCCAATGTCACAATTCATGCTGCAGATAAAATGGTATAGAGTGATTACAGTTGGGGGGGGGGGGGCACAGCCTGACCTTCACCCCAGTCGGGGGGTTTGAAAGAGAAATCAGGCTTCAAATCAACCCAGTGCTCATCAAACCCCACAAGCAGGTGGAGGAGAGTGTGGATGAACGGCGACTCGCAGTGATTAATGGCAGGAGCCGATTTGCCGTTTCGTAGGTGTGGTACTGATCCGGACGCCCAAGAGACGGCCATCACTGCCACACGGAGAAGGGGGCCGTAGGGGACACTGACTGCGGCCGACACACCTACAGCCTGCAGGGGAGGAGCGGCGGCAACTGCACGTCCAACCAGTCCAGCTCTAATGCGCTCCTCAGATTTCCTGGATTCAACTTCCCGGGAGGATACTGACACTCACCCGCCTCGCGCTGGACTGAGAACCATTCAGTGAAGGAAAGAAAGGGCAGAGAAACCTTTGAATCCACAGAAGGAGAACATAAACAGCATATTTCCCTCCCTGACCTTTGACATGCAACCCCCCCCCCAGGTTGCAGAAAACTTCAGGGAGCGGAGAAAGTGACAGGAAACAGGGCCGTAATGAAAGGGAGCAGCTATTAAAGCCGCCGGCAGCAAACCCGGCGGTAGCTGGCACATTGACGGGGCGCCGCTATATGCTCTGGACAGCATGCCCGGTCTGGCCACCCAATGCAGAGTCGTAATTGGCTTAATAAGGACCCACAATGAGGCTTGGGAGGGGAACGCATGTCAACAGCCATGGAATCCCTTACCCAGAAGCCTCCGGGGTGGGGGGAGGAGGACGACCCACCCATATGGCTCCCAGAACAGAATTAAGCCTGAAATCCGGGGTTGCACATTCTCATCCCAGTCCAAGCTCTGGCTAGGTTCATCGAGAGCACCCCCCCACCCCCAGCACTCAGGATGAAACTCTAAGCCCTCACCTGGCGAAGCATGGTGCCCTAGACATTAACCCCGCACACGCCAAGCGTAGGGTGACCCAAAGCAGCCATTACGCTCAGGACAGCTATGGCATCGACGACAGCAGGTGTCCACCGGGGAGAGGCGCAGCTCTTTAAAAATACCCCGGAATCGATGGAGGGACCTCGGTGCTGCTCTCAAGGGCGGACGGCAGCTGCCAGTTCCCCGTGAAGGAGGCCGTCCCCCTTCCTCATCCCACTAACGCTCAGCTCCGCCAGGTCGCTGCTCCAAAATGCAGCCCAGCGAACACTCCAGGAACTTTCCCAGCAGGCTTCACACCCCGTACCGGAGGGGGACCAGGGGGCGGGGCTTTCAGGAGCGGCGCAGCATTCTTTCACCACCTCCCCCGAAGACGACAAAGCGGCCTGACGAGCAGACTTAAACCCTGGCACCAAAGGGGAACAGCAGCATGAGCCTGTACACGACCGCGTCCGGTCAAGAATGAGGACGCCCTCTCCCTGACATACGGAGGCTCCAAATACCACGGCCCTCCATCTGCCCATCGCGAGCGCAAAACGTCATGCTGTTAAGGGTGCATGCTGCCTCTTAGTTGGGAGCACGCTGCTATAACTGGCTACAAGCCAGAGATAGAGAGAGAGCGATAGAGAGAGAGAGGGAGGGAGTGGGGAGGGATAGGAATAAGACCAGAGGGGAGACAGGCAGAGGTCAAGGGAGCTTGCCGCTTTAAAGACATCAAACAGAAGAGGGAAGCATTACTGTTTATATCTACAGAGTTTATTATGTCTCTGTAGCGGCATTACAGGGTCAGCGTGGCTACATTTTCCAGTTATAACGGACTTGAACTTCATCGCCTCTAGCGAATAGTGCGAGCCGTCCAGCAGACCCACTCGCAGTGGCAGAGAACCGGGAAGCTGGCGGCCGGCACAGTGAGGCGGGGACTGAGGGAGCAAAGATATGTGCCTCATCGTGAACCGGCGCGAGACTCTCAGGCGCGGCACCTGCCAGTGAAAGCGCAGGTCCGGCTAGGATATCCGAGGCAAGGGCTGGGGTGCCGCGAGGTTTAAGGGTGCAGCCAGAACACAGTGGAAACACACCCCCCACCTCCATCTCACATCCCCCCCAACCAATTCATTAAAACAAACTCGAACCATGTAAAGTGAGCTGCGTAGAAGAGTGCCGAGTACTTCATGGTTTGGCTGACTTGTATGGGAGTATCTTTCGAGCTCTGCTCAGTTACAGACACACACACACAGACAGACAGACAGACACACAGACAGACACACACAGACAGACACACACACACGACAAGACAAGACACATCAAAGCTGCACATAGGACTCAAAGGCAGGAAAGGATGGAAAGGAGAACAAAAATAACACCGAATTCAACGTGAAAGCTGGCAGGGAGGAAACTACAAAAATGCCATTAGGAGGGAGGGAGAGAGAGAGAGAGAGAGAGAGAGCACAGAGACAGAGGGAGGGATAATCACTCACTCTGCTTTCTGTTGGGACAAACCCAGTTAATTCAGAAACCTACAGATGAAATGAAGACAGAAAGAGGGTTCAAACACGCCGACTGCTATAAAACACCTGGGGGGGGGGGGGGGGTCAGGAAACTCAGGCGCCAGAGTAAAACGAACAAACAACCACAAACGAGCAACATAATGAAAATAATAAATGTCCATAAGAATCAGGAAATAGTCGCTTCACAGTCAGATGCATTTTTACTTCACTGTGAAACGAGAGCCAGGTTTTGAGGTGCTCCCGTCTTTGATCTCGCTGCTGCGCGACCGCTGCTCGTTTAATGGGTCAGGCTGCAGGTCCACGGCGAGCAACAGAATCATGCTAATAGTGCTAACGGAACAGAGGGCTTGAAAAGAAAAAGGGGGGGGGGGGGCGGGGCATCAGCTGGCTTTTGGAGGGGGGGGATGGTGGTCTGAGACTGGCATTTGCGACCTCATGCTAATTCAGGCCACAGCGGGTGTGAGGGACACAGCTGTCAAGCAAGCAGGGCATCAGACACAGCCCCCCGTCCCTGAGTGGCGAAGAGGGAGCCAAATTATTTTATTAAGAATAACTGTTGTTAATTGTTAAATAGTGTGGTCCCGACACCCCCGGCAAATGGTACAGACCTGCAAGTTCCAGAAGCAGGAGGATGAAGGTTAGGGAAGTTCTCACCCACTGCCACCAAAAAATGATTCAGCATCACATAAAGATGTAAATCAAACGGTGGAACTCTGAGCCGCGACACGTGTCAGCTGGGATGTAGATCCACTCCGGCAGAGACTCAGGGCGTTAGGGGGCGAGACCGCCAGAAAGTCAGCGCAGCACCGGCTGCCCCGATCCCTCACAGCCGGGGGCTGATAAAGCCCCCCTGCAGCAGCCTGACTGATGCCGGTCAACCTCCCCGAAAAAGGTGGCAGAGAGGGGTGACCTCAAGGCCTACCTGTGACAGGACCCTCACTGCCAAAACCCAGTCAGGAACCAACCAGAACCTGGAGCACCATGACCCATCTGTGAACATGGCCCCCACCCTATACCTCCCAAGGACACACATTTTCCCCGGTGGTGAATTTTCCCAAATTTTATTTTGGTAATACAGTACCTCACACGTGGGCCAGCACCCCCTAGTCCAGTGTTTCCCAATCCAATTCTCAGACACCCACAGACAACACAATTTTTTTTTTTTGCTACCCTATCAGGAGCTCGGAGGGAGCAAAAACCTGGACCGGCTGTGGGTCCCCGAAGGCCGGATTAGGAAAAACTGCACTATTTCATCTTCTGTCTCTTCTGGCATCACAACAGAGACGCGGGACACCCGAAGGTCCTGCTGGCACTCTCACCCGCCTT
Source organism: Hippopotamyrus pictus (assembly GCA_026781145.1). NCBI lineage: Eukaryota > Metazoa > Chordata > Actinopteri > Osteoglossiformes > Mormyridae > Hippopotamyrus > Hippopotamyrus pictus. The sequence goes on along the minus strand of JAODLC010000117.1, from coordinate 562,298 downwards.
CCTGCATTCTTCAATGCCCCACACCCTCTCTCTTCACCACAGAAACTGCTGGCAAAACAGAAATCAAACAATAGTCCCAGACAGGTGGGTAGTTGATAGGCACCAAGGCCAGCGGACAGTCAGGGGGTCACGCACGGCACAGCAGCAGCAAAGCATAAGTGGTCATATTTACGTAACCGTACACCGTGTTTGGTTTGAGGTAGCCTTCAGTTACGGCCGCCAGCCGAGCGGAAGACTGGCCTCCCGTCTGACAGGCCCGAGTCTGGGAACAGGCGTATCATGAGAACGGGCCGGGCGCATATCTGGAGGACCAGGAGTGAGCCAGAAGGTAATCTGCCACCTCAGGTCTGGCAGCGTGGGAGCCTGTGGCTCACGCAGCCGGTGTGCATGTTTGCTGGGGGGGGGGGGGGGGGGGG
>JAODLC010000117.1:534714-549137 GCA_026781145.1 Hippopotamyrus pictus | reverse complement strand
GGGGGGGGGGGGGGGGGGGGGGCGACCCAATGATGCCAGTGCCTGAGCTGGGACCCACAGACACGCCACGAATCGCGACGACGTGTCATTCCGACGGGTTAAATAAGATGCTTGCGATTGCACGCAAATGTGACGGCTGCCAGCTGGACACATTCACAGGAAAACTGCGATGTTGCGTCTAACACGCTCGCCAGTGTCGAAAATAAGGAGGTTGGGGCGGCCCTCCGCGGAGTGCGCGCTATCACAGGACAAGGCAGCTGTGTGTCGATGGAAAGAAGCGGCCGGTGCGATAGCTTGGCTGCCCTATCGGCTGAGGCATCAGCGAGGAGCCGGCTAGGATGCAGGGGTGAGGCCGCATCACTGCAGCGGCAGGACCACCGACAGTTACGCAGTCTGGCCCTACGCGCAAGCAGAGACGTACCAGTCGATGGCCGTCTGGCACACATGGCTGAAAAATTACATTCTCCGTGACAGTAACCGTGACAACAGATTTCATAGGCAGCCCCACCTCTGGCACCTGGGCCCCCCAGGACGGCTCCTACCGCGTGAAACCCATCTCACACACTCCCACAAACCCCCCAAGCTTTACTAAACATAGCCAATTACAGCCGGCTAGCAAAGGGACCACGTTCAGCACTTGTTTACCACTTGCAACCATTACCAGTCCCAAGGTACCGGGGCACCATAGGAACAAAGAGGGGAGGGGGGGTGTTTTGCATATCGACCCCCACAAACTTCAACTGGGATTCACCCAATATCACAGGCAGCACCGTCTCCCTGCTATAAAAGTGTAAATTATGTTTTAGTTTTTTTTTAAATTTTATTTCATTTTATTTTGCAAAAACGGGACAGGCTGTATATTTAAATTTAGCTGAACAAAGACAGCATCTGCAAAGCATCCACGGGGGAAGGGGGCACACAAAAGCCTAATCGAAATCAAGCCGCATTTCGGTGGAAAGAAAGCCAGACGATGCTGCGTTTAGAATCAGCATTGCACAAGCGTTTTTCAGAAGGATTTTGACACACAAAAAAAAAAAAACATACATAAAGATTAGCTTAGAAAACGGAAGCATGCAATCAGAGCAAACCAGCTGTGCTCATTCCGTGTCCCCCCCCTTCAGAATCGATTTTATTTGTAACTGCTGTTCACTCTCACTCCCTCTTTGGGGACGGGGGGGACGGGGGAATTGCATGGACGTGAGGAATTTGCAGGTTTGTCCTTGAGGGTTTCACCTGCAGCATGAATGAGATATGCCCTGGTGATTTCCAGAACGTTCCAGAAGAAAGCACCCGGCACGTGGCATCAGTCAGCAGTTCCCCAAAAACACGAGAGTAAACGGAGCAATCCTAACCAGGGGCCACAGCCTGGTGGGGTGCGGAAACTACTGGGGAGAGACCCACAAGGGACTGAAATTTCCCCAAATAGCAGTTCGGGGGGGGGGGGCATGTACAGCTGCATGCCCGACTGAAAAGGGGGAGATAAGCAACAAATTAACGGAGCAGCACCACGATTTGATCACAACCCACACGGCAAAGCTCTGGAAATCGATAAATAATTACAGAGGCAATTAGCATCATTAGCATCATAACCGCCTTGTTAGGGCTTCGCGAGTCGAACGCTTTTCACAGAGAGGAGATAAGAGGTCAGGCAAGACATTTTCACCCATGATGCAACACCCACGCGGAAATGTATTGATTCGGCATCTTGCCTTCCCGGAAAGAGCCACTTTTCATTTTTATTTATTTATTTTTGTCTGCGAGGCCTCACTCAAATGCCTTTGATCCAAGCAATAAGAGCGGAAGGCAGACGCAGGGGGACACCAGGCACGGTCGACCCCATATATCCAAATTAGAATAATACCAAGAGAAAAATGACTGAGCTGCAAAATCTGTGGTGACTGAGCGCCAAGCCAAACACACCTACAATCAACGGGGTGGTATCAGGGAGCCAATCAGCTGCCCCCATTTCCCCATGAACCACAAACCACCTCACATCTGTAGAGCTAGCAAGTGGCACTTAAGGAGGACGGAGGGATTAAGCATTTTCAAATAACCCGTGTGCGGAGAGGGGCCCCCACTCTGCCATGAGACCCCAAGTCATACTTGGAGAGATGACTGATAAGAGATTAAAACAGCTTAAGCTGAGATCACCACACGATCACATCAGAGAGGCCCGGTTAACAGGAGCGGCTCACATCCACTCCAGAACAGTTTTGAGTGGATGGTATTAAAAGCAAAGTAATTTTTCAGACAACGAGACCTTTTTAAACGTTTATAGTTTTTTAATGCATATAGTTTTACAGCTGCTCTAAATGCAAGATGATACGAATCAATAGAAAGTTGATGACGATCGCCACTGCACTTCACCCGAAAGGCATCATTCCTACCCACTGCACCTGTACTTACCCCCTCCCCACTGTCAAATTCACGCCTGTAGAGCCCACCCACTTCACACGAACGCACATGCCCCCCCGCAGGTCAGAATGCCACCCCGCGCACACAACACGCAAGACACGGCAACGGCCAGCCAAACAAATGTGGCACTCCACTTTCGCCCCCCCTACCTGCAGCTCCTGCCAACTAGTTAAGAATAATACTTATTCTGTCCAGCTGTGTAACTGTGCAATGTAAACCATTAGTATGATGTCGCCATGCACGTAACAGGATGCCACCTAATCACCAGCGTTACAGGCTCAGGGGCTCACCGTTTCGCCTCCTTTCGTGTATCAAGGAGTTTCCTAAATTAGGGGCTCCATCATCTTTAGATGAGGCTTATGAAAAAAACTCCTCGCAGTTCTACCTACTAAGGGTGCAACAGAAGAAAAGCCTTCATTGGGCATGGACCCAGCAAACTTCAGGTCGTGTGTGTGTGTGTGTGTGTGTGTGTGTGTGTGTGTGATATCCCTGTTACTCTGAATGGATAAATAGATACTAATTTGACTGCCACAAATACTGTAATGGATGCTGTGTAAATATAATGGATTTTAAGCTTCTAAGCTCCTCGGTCCTCAATTCAATTCATGAGGAATTCCACATGTTCATGGATAATTGAAACAAATCATTGTCTATTTCCCCCATAACAGTACTACGCTGAACACACACACTCAATGGCTAATTTAATAGGCAGACCTGCTCGGAAATGCAGATATCCAGCACCTCCAAACAGCAAATCACGTGGCTGCAACTGAATATATGCAGCATACTGACAAGGTCAAGAGGTTCAGTTATGGTTTGGCTGATCCAAGTAATTTTAAACGTGGCGTGATTGTTGGTAGGAGACATGACAGTTCCAGCATCTCAAAAACAACAACTAATCAGGGATTTTCATGTGCTACAGTGTCAAGAGTTTACAGAAAAATCAACATCCAGTCAATGAGTCCTCAATGAGAGAGGTCAGTGGAGTAAGGCCAAATTCCTTAAAGTTAACAGGAAGGCCACGAATGCAAACAGTTTTGCTGGCATGTGAAAAAACTGCACTGAACACAGAAAACCTCTACCTTCGAAGCAGGTCTGGAGACAAGAAGGAGTCCACCCAGCTACTAGCGAGGCATACCTAATAAAAGAGGGCACTGAGAATATGAAAAGCTTTTGAAAACATGCAAAACTCACGAAAAAAATAAAAGAATAAAAAAAATAGGATATGAGGCCCAGTTTCGTAAGCAAGCCGCTGCTCGAAGGCTTGGCATCGAGTCCAAATCTTAGACACTTGGCCTGCTGTCAGTACACGTTACCCACAAGCACCCAGCTGTGGTCGACGAGCCGAATGCGACAGAAGCACAGTCTGGGTGGCGGCAAAGCGTTTCATCACACAGGAAGCAGGCTGCTGCCCGCGTCTAGCATTCAGAACATCAAAACCGCACACTGCGTGGCAATCGCAAGCGATTACTCACAACTGCCGGGAGGGGGAGAGACTGCTAAAGGGAGGGGCGAGGCGTGGAAATCAGCTGCAGGAGGGATTACCGCACATAGTCAAATGCCCGGTTTAACCTGACGGGAACCGATTAAACAGCCAAAGGGAAGTTAGAAAAACCAGCCCATAACTTGTGGTCCAGCCAGTTTGAAAGGTTCATCTGCATCAGGGTTGTGGCTGGGGAGGAGGCCTGTGCCCAAGGTGTAGACTGCACCAGCTGCTCCATACCTCAGAAGTTACTTAGAGAGATGAAGTGGGGTGCATTTTACACAAGGGATCAAAAGAATGTGAAATGGCAGAGTTTAAAAACCAGTTCTCCCCTGATGACAAGCCAACCCTCCATGCAGCATCTATCAACATTCTAGTTCCACAGCTGCTGAACCATACTCAGATCTCACCTGCAGCCACCAGTGCTTCAAAACCCAGGAAAATTACACTGAACGAGTCCCAGGGAGGAGCCAAACACCATTTAGGTAATAATGGTCTCATTAAAAAAATTGACCTTCATATGAGCAGCCACGGCGGTTTTTAGAGCATGAATCATAGTGCTCGACGTAGACGTGAACTGACTGCTAGGTCGTTATGTGCCAGGCAGACAGGCTGGCAGCGAGACAAGGATCATGGCTCCCTTCCCATATACAGTCACCCATCATGTTTGTTTGGTCAGATGTGCACTGTTGCCTTGGAGCGCCGTCTCACAGTTCTACATTCCCTGCATTCCCCCAAGGTGCTGGCCCAGTCCGCAAGTACCTGCAGCACTGCAGTACCTGCCTATCACGCACCTAGGATATAAGTCAGAAAGAACAACAGGGACTGATACTGGGACTCAGAGTTAATAACAGCGCCATAATCCCTCCCCAGCAGAGACGCACCCTCAAAAGAACATAGCATGACGCACCCTGCTGCCCCCTCAAGGCCTGTGGAATATCATCAAGAACGCCACTATTTAGTTAAATTGCTTTAACCTAAGGTCTCACAGACCTAATCTCTGTCATCTAAAGCCTTCAGGCACCCAAGATCTCTGGTACTAGAGAATGACAGGAATGTTGGGGTTGAGCAGACAGCATCTCTGGGGGGCTTGCAGCTTGCACGGACTCACCGAGTTGATGCAGGACAGCTCTTTGTTGAGAAGCCAGGGAAGAGACAGCTTGCCCTCGCCCTTGTAGCAAGACTGGATGCGCTCCTTGATCTTCTCCTTGATGCGGCGCAGGGTGAAGAGGCAGAGTACCGACTCCCTGGGTGGTTTGGCCCGGTTCTTCTGACCTTGCGAAAATACCGTGAACAGGACGTCCTCATCCTCTGACACACTCAGAGAAGCAGCGAGCTGCTTGCCTGGCCGTCCAAGATAGGCATCCTGGATCAGCCGGTACTCAACGCCATCCTTCGTGCACCCAATGGGGAACTCGACGTAGGAGTAGAACCGAGGATCATCCACGCAAAGCCGGACGATCTTGGAGGTAAAGAACTGCTCACCGCTGGCATCGGCGGACGTAAGCTGGGTGTCTAGCTGCAACGTGAGATAGTAGACAAACTGCTCGCTGCTGAAGCTGTAGATGTAGTAGATGTCAAAGGCTGGGAACTTTGACAGAGTGTCCGAGGGGATCTTAACCTGCGAGGAAACAAACTCATCCTGGTAGACAAAACTGAACATGTCGGCGTTCTCCTCGTTGGCCATCAACTTGCGGCTGGAGAGGGTGGGGAAGTACTCGGACTTGCCGTCAATGGGCGTGCCAATAAAGAGCATGCCGTTGAGCCCTCCGTGGCCCTCGATAATGACTCCTGACATGGTGCCCGACTCTTTCACACTGGAGAGGTAATGTTCCTTACGGTGGTGTGGCTCGCCTAGCTTGAACAGGTCATCGAGCCGCAGGAACTGGCAGATTCCCTGGGAGGTGCTCCCGCAGGCAATGAGGCGGTTTTGAGCATAGTCCACCAGCAGCAGCTTGTTGACATTGTTGGTTTGCGCCAGCTCGTGTGGGCAGGACTGCACGCTGGGTGGTGGGTAGCACTTTTCATTGTCCACCACCGGCCCCGTCATGTGACTGCGAAGCTTGGTCAGGTTGCTGGACAGCTTAAAGATCCAGTTGACCGCCCCAACGTAGACCTCCCCTGTCTTGTTGTGGATCACCATGTTCGTCAGGCCCAGCTCTGGGGGTGAGAAGGTTTTAAATGGTGTTGATGCACCTTGGGACAGCACCAGTGTGACCAGAGTCCCCAAGATCAAAAAGCGCAGGCTGAGGTACGGAGACCCCCAGCATAGTCGCATGATTGCGTCGCTTCAGAAAGTCGTCGCCCGACAGACCTCTTTCCACTTGGTCTTTTCTTACTAGCCTATGTTAGCGGTTATCAAAGAAAAAAAAATGTGGGTGGGGGTGGGGCACTCAATGATCCAACGTCCTCCTCTCTCTGTGTGGAGTTGTCATCTATGACATCTGCAGCAGCGCGGTTGAAAGCCCTGAAAGACAGAACACAATAGATTTTTAAAAAAAAATTCAACAAGACATTTGATGGAACATTCCCTTATCGATTAGACATCGTCGAGACTGAAACGCCAAGGAAGCCCTGCTGGATATTCTGAAGAAAGAGGGGAATTTTAAATCGGAACAAACAAAACACGACAAAGGAACCCGAGGGTGAATTCTTGACAACATTTAATTATCAGGGTAGACAGCAAGAGAGACCAGCAGATTTTTTTTTTTTTTTTTTTTAAAAACAACTTTGCTCAAAATCATAACAGAATAGCAGGTTTAACCATGCAGGCGGCACAACCCCCCCCCCCCCCTCCACATTAGCTCGAAAGTTGGAGAGTAGCCGGCGGAGACGGCGGCGAAGAACACAAGATGCTACATGAAGCCAGCAGCTCTGCCAACTCCCTCAGAGCAGAGCCTCCGCCAGTGGATGCCGTATTAATAAACGGCCCTTTTCCTCCTCCTAATTAGCACAGTGTTCCGAAAAGGATTCGGGCGAAGCGCCGAGTACGGTGCTTTTTTTTCCCCCCCCTTGGTGTGGGAATTTCTGGCACCACAGTGACTGGCTCAGGTACGAGGGTTCAAAAAAGTCCTCCTTTTTAAAGATGCTTTTTGGTGGGACAGCCTCGCTTATGGGAAGTGGACGAAAAAACACACACTACGCTGCCACCTTCCTAATCTTAGAAAGAAAGCCTTCGTGAGGGTCTCCCATGCAGAGTGTCTCACACCTCAGCCAAAAGCTTCCCTCTACCCTGCCCCGGCACTAATATGCTAATCGCCTGGTGCGCCAACCTAGCACTGACAGCCAGAAGCAGAACAAAACAAAATCCGAGCCAACGTTTTACCACGAGACAACTCCGACGGATCAGAGACTCCACGAGTCCAGCTGCACTTCATCCCAGTTCTTTCACCAAAGCGAGGACAGCTTCTACTGGCAAAAAAATAAAAACTCAGAAAACGTAAGCAGAACATCACGATCTGTCAAGGCTGCACTTTTGCAGACCGATATCAACTGAACCAAGATAACTGAAAGTGCATACCAACAGGAAGACTCCAGAACAACCACCACTGCCAAAATGACATCATGCAGATCAAACATCACGGCTTCCTTATAAATGGATTGGTGTTACTGTAAATGCTGAGTCAACACAAGGAATTGACGGTTCTCATAAACTCAGCTCAATTTAACCTTGGATTAAGATACAGATATAGAAACTCTATGGGGAGCTGTTGAGGGGGAAAAAAGGCCAAAACAAAAAATTGAAGATGGAACTGTAAATTAAACACCAGCAACCGCAGACTAGGGGTAGTCCCTCTCCCCGTACAGACAATTATATAACACAAGCAAAGGAAAGAAAATTTTCACACTATTTAGAAATGCTGCTCAGCCAATCATGGCTCAGAGGAAACACACACTCCCACAATTCCACAGGCTAATGTCAGTTGATTGAGACTTACATCAACTTAATTTTTATTCTGGAACAGAAATAGCCAATCTGTGTTGATTAGAAATGTGCTCTCCAGTCTGCAGTAGGGGGCAAGGAGCCTCTTTCAATCCACTCGCACAGTAGAGAACATCCTTACATGATAACTCCTCTACTGCTACAATCTCTTACTTGAGAAGAGGATCCTTAATGCAATCAACTGGAGAATGACACCTTTACCATGGACTCTAGCCCACTAAAGTCTGATGTGCCGCCACCATCACGGTGGCTCAATAACATTATTGAAAAAAATAACATTAGCTGTCAAAGTGCACTGCCCAGGTAACACTACCAAATAAATAAATAAATCTGAGCAAGAATGAGAAAACTGAAGAGCAGTATTGTATGGTTAAAGAAGGTAGAAAAATTATTCGATGTTTGCAGTTTGTAAATCCATTCCCCATTCTAAAGATTTAATTCCCTTTTCTATTAATAACCACAGTACATCCAGGACCTTAATATCTAGATGACAAACCATGGCTGCCTTGGTTACATAAGGAGAAAAATGTCACCTGTGGAGTGTGGGGCAAAAACACTTTGTAAAATAGGTATTCCACAATCTAAAGAAATATTCTTCATATATACAGTGCAACATGCACTTCTCATGAGCAGAGACCATAAGTCGGTCTACAATCAGCACTACACTGCAGACAACAAAAACACACGGATAGAGGGACACTGGAGCCAGGGAAAAGGGTTCTAATTAGTCCAACAATTAATTAATAAATATGTTTTGGAATGAAATGCTAAGGCCCAATCACACTTGACAACTGTTGAAGTTATTTTGAGTGGTGGGTTCTACAAACAATGAGTCATAAATATCATTAATCTCAGAATGTTTATAATTAGCTATTCACAAGTTATTTATTTATCACGAACACACGGCGTGCGCTCAGAATAAAAAATCGACAGAGCATGACTTCCTTTGACAAATTCCAATATAAGTAAACGAAAGACATGAAGCCGGCTTGGAGTGAAAATCTCTTTAGACACGTGGGAAACAGTCCGATAACGACCGGGATAAAGTCAGCATCATTTATAGGCGAAAACCCACTTCCACTATAAGCGGCTGATACACCAACAGTCGGCCGTTGGCTGCAGGTTAAAAGTGAGTGGCTATTTACCGCCGCTAATTCCCTGTAAAATGGTGATCTATTTTGCTTTGCACACTCGCGCACTAAATAGTTAGAAAAATGTCTGTCGTGTGGAATTGTTTTAATGTTAGCGAAAACAACATTAAACACAAACATCGCTAAAATTTCAAGAGGAGGAACGAATTACTAACATTCCAACAAAACAAATTTGACTGCTCACCTTAAGGCGAGACAGTGAAGACTGAGTTTCTGAAAAACAAATCCGTTCCGATAAAGGCTGCAGTACTGCCAAATAACGATAGTCCGTCAGTATCGCAAGAATTTGATAACAAAATAGAACTCAGTACAATGTAAAATCAAAAGATATATTACTCAGAAAATCAATGAGTTATTCACAGTTGATGATCAGCCCTTCCTTCTCTGTTATGTTATAATTACAGAAGATGTATATATAGTTAAATATAAATATATTTATAAAATATAGTGTCGCATGCCAGAGATGATTTTTACCAAAAAAATAAATACGTTCTCTTATTTTTGAACGTAATTTATTTATTTATAATTTATTTGGGTGGAGTGTCCCTTTAAACTTACTTAAGCAGAATCTCCCATACAATCGTTATCGGTGTCAGTTTTCGAAATAATCGGTATCGGCCAGTAATCGGTGCCTCACTACTACCAACGTACGTAAATTACTGTAAGCATAAAAGACACAGCGACGTAACTGCACAAGAAATATATTAAATAAAAGGCAAAGCGGGGATTGAGGGATATGGCACGCTGATTGGACTTCTTAGAAATCTGTAGTAACATAGCTAAAGTCAATCCCACCCCCACTGCTCCGGCCCCCGAAAGGGGAAATAAATAAATGAGAATGCATGGAGTCACAGATTCTCGACAGCGCCGGTAAACCCGTCTTCCCAGATAATAGCCAGAGAGCCACAGTGCACCGGTGATTTATTGCTTTTGGCATATCAATTACGGCGCCCTGCACAAGAAAGAGCGACTGGCACTCAAACGGAATTTCTACACGCTGCATTTTTAACACGTAGGTCGCATATTGCCTGTACCACACGCCCCCCCACCCCCTAGGCCCCGCGTGCGCGCGCGCGCACGTCCGCCCGCCACACCCCGCTCCGCTTCTGAGGAAACTCGCGCTACCCGCTCCGGGCACACGGGCTGAATTTGGGCGTAGCGGCTGGAACGAGGCGCTTTTGGTTTAGAGACGTTAACGACGACGGGTCCCCGAGGCAGGTGCCATCCTGTAATTATCAGTAAAGACAGCAGCATACCTGCGCCTTGCCGGCTTGGCATAAAAAGACTGTAAAGTGACACCAGGGAGGGGAAAAAAACGACTTCAGAGCTGGGGAATGCTGTGTTTAGTTAGGGTTGGCGGCAGCAAATCAAATCCATACGACGACGCCGACAAGACGACTCCGTTTTTAAACAATTTTGCTATATAGATCTCTTTTGGAAAAGGAAAAATTATGTTCACACAGCTTCCAGAGAACCTGTGCAACAGATATATTAGCGGCGTTAATGACCGTTACAGGCGCTGCCCGCACTAATATTGTGTGAAGAAAAAGCTGACATTGACAAAGCCAGCCCTGAAAATGAAGGAACTGCACAAAAAGGCGATTCAATACGAGAGTCACTTTTACTGACAATATAAATCAAGTCGGGACTGCAAGCTTTGGAGCCCTACCAAAGGAGGGAAGGCAGCCAGACTAAACCACAGGGCAGCTGGAATATCAGGGCCAGGAGGATGCCTTTCTCAGGAACGTGGTGGGGGGTGTGCGTCTGGCAGGTGCCTGGGAGACTGCCCCCTCCCAAATAGGGTTACATGCCACGCGGCTGGTGATGGACCATCCCTTTGCACAGCCCGTTTATGCACTTGTGTTGCAAATCAGAAAAAAAATCTAAGATTTACACCTGGTATTCAGGGCAGTTGAAGGGGGAGGGGGGTGGAACAAAAAAGAGAAAAAAAAACCCACACAGTTTTGCTGCACCTCTAACCTTTACCCCTAATTACATCTTAGCTGCCCAGGGGCAGGCCACCGGGGCAGAACAAGGGGTAAGTAGATTCAATGCTAACAATCTTGTTAGCAAGCCAGACTGCCTGACAGTAACAGATATTTATTAAATACATATCATTGTCTACATAATGAACAAAGGGTGTAAAAGTGTGTGTGGGGGGGAAGGGGGCTCTAGAGAACTTTTAGCCTGCTGGGTTTGTCATCACAACCCATTCTCAAGGCTTAAACTACCCAATTAGCGATTAATTATCTATACTGGATACACCTTAAGATTCCCCCACAGATGCAAAACGTCACATCCAACCAGCATCTGTTCCACGGGACACCAGAGGAGCGGCCGCTAAACATGCACTTAACTAGAGTGGAGACGCATAACATGCAGTAAGCAGCTGCCAATTGATGGGAAAATATCACAAAGAAGGAGATAATGAGGTAAGTAAGAGGCGAGCCTGGAAGCCTAGGGAGACGAGGCCCTTCAGGAATTCAGCTCGACACCCCAGTATTAAATCTATGACAAATTTATTTTGAGACTCTCTTTCCTCTCACGCCAAAACGTTCCCAGGAGCCTCTGCTTATTATGCATTTGCTTGACTGGCGTGAAAATTTGACGTTTAGGAAACATCTGCACCCAGCTAAAGAAACTCCATCTATGACCCTCGGCTCTCCGGCTGCAGGTAGGATAACAAATCTGACATATACGCTGTCGCTAGGGTTTTTTTCTTGGGGGATAAATTTACCGGCCACATCAAGGTGACTGCTGGGATAGGCTTACTCTTCTAAAAGTAGGGAGAACAGAGACACCATGTATGAACTACGTGGGTTATATATACACTTTATATAGTTTAAATAAAATGTCATATAAATGACATATAAGCCACTACTACATAATAACAGTAAGAGGTAACTATAATGATGATGAACACTGAGTGACAGCATGATGATGAAGATGATGATGATGATGATTATAGGAAACATTCGGGATTTACCTGCATGAAGACCATTTTGAGTGATACATTGATTTACTCTTAACATTGCAATCCTGCCACTGGGATAAGATGCCAATAGATGGATGGATGAATCACCAATAAAGTTTTTAATCAAATTACATCTATTCTCTGGGATGGAAAGGGCAGCAGGTAATAAACAGTTAAAATCCTGAAAGCTAAGGACAGCATTGAGTTTCACATGTCAAACATTATTTGCTTATTTAGCAGACATTTTTTGTTCAAAGTGATGTACAAGTGAGGATCATACAGCTGGGTCAGACACAGTCCCAGGGGAAACAGGGGTTAACAGCCTTACGCAAGGGCCCAAGAGTGACATCGCTCAGCCAGACATGGGATTTGAACCAGCAACCTTTCAATTACCAGAACTGAGTGCTAACCTGCAGTCAGCCAACACCCCATGTGCCTGACAGACTGCTGTGTTAGATAAGACTCGTGCCCTCCAGGTCTGTCCCACTAAACTCTGCTCTCCGATCTTACTACTTAGATGCATTCTAGAACAAAAATGGTAAAAAAAGGCTATCACAGTTACATACCACCACAGAAAGCAGCTTTGCTGCTGAAATTAATTAACGACGATCATTTGAGCTGAGCGGTTTTCCAGGCTTGTGCCATTGTTTTAAGAGTCAGCAAATTGAGCATGAGTCACAAAGTGTTCCAAGTCTCACTTGAAATCTCTCGATAAGATCAGATACGTAAGGGTTGGGTGGGGTCATTATATGTACCTCAATTTCTTATCATTTCTCTCTGTGTTTTTGGCACCAAAAATCAGTCGTGACTGCAGCTCCTCTGCCCATCCTGACACATCCATGTGAATACCAATATTTAGCTCATTTGTGTGTTCACTGCAAACATTTACCACAGGAGAAACAAATTATACAGTGAGCAGCCTATCAACACACTCTGTAATTATCAAAAGGTCAAATCTGACGGGGGGGGAGTTATGATTGTACTGCTTTGCTTCTTACAATTTGCTACTTTAATAACCACCTGTGTTCACCCCTGAGGTCAATGAAGTGTGTGTGTAAAAAAGGAATAGATATAAAATTTTAACAAGGACATTTCTAGTATTATCCCTACTGGCATCGTAAATTGTCACAAATGTTGATAAGATTGAAACAAGGGCCATAGGACAAAGGCGCTATGCTGAGAATCCATGTGTTCGCAAGAAGCATTTAAGGCAAGCTAGCTGACAGAATGACATTAACCCTCAACCTACCTTATGAGCTGGCCACCACAATTCAAGTGGGGCTATTAAGGACATGAGTTTGGGACCTTATACCTTACAGCTCTATGAACAAGCATACCGGGAACAAAAAGTTACCTCACAGTGGGAAAACAGCTAGAGTCATGCAATGAGAAGGGACCTTTGGCCCCTTAAAGGCTATTTCTTCCAACCCATATTATTCCCCTTCTGGAGGTGGATGCTGAAGAAATATGATACTACAGACCAGGGGCACAGGAGCAGACAACAGGGAAATCAAATAAAGAGAGGAAAATAGTTTCCGTCTTCCACCAAGAAAGGGCTCAATCCTGTCAACCCAGGCAATTAAGCTACACAATACTGAAAACCAGACCTATTTAGAGTTCTCTCAGTAAGTGTGCCGTGGTAATCAGCAGAGCAATTAGCTCTGCACAACAGTAAGTGTGGTCACCACGTGAGGGATTGGGGCCTGTGGGAGACCAGCATACCTGCACTAACCCCGGATGGCTAAAGACATGTCCACACCCACAAACATGTAAATTTTGCTTTCTCTGATCACGAAACACACGCACGAAACCCAAGGCAGCACATCAATGGGTAACGCCAATCGCCAGTGTGTCCAAAACCAAGCCCATATATCATGACAGGGAGAGGAAGCAGTCAGCATTCACTTGCTGTAAATGATCAGAATCACCAAAGAACTCCACCCCTTCCCATACAGCCAGGGGCACTGTGAGGCTTCTTCACCAATGACTCACATGCAAATTCCTCACCAATGGCATTATCTGAACTCCCATCTAATTGTGAAAGTCATACTTATAGTGCCGGAACATATATACATACATACACACACACACTCTCGGTTCAGTAGCAGGATTCCACACAGGATGGCTGACTGGCAGGATCCTAGCAAACTCACAAACCTGAAGTTAGTGGCCCAGCTGTGACCACCACACCATCCCACAGAGGCTGAAAGCACTACTCAAGTTTGAGAACCTGCACCAACATCCTGCCCAAAAAGAACCCCAGAAGAAACAGGGTTGTTTGCAGATATAATGCAAACTACTGGCAACAATACATTTATAAAGACAGAATACTTTTATTCACCAGGCACAAAAAGTACAATGAGTTTAGGAGGTACACACACACACACATATATATATATATATATACATATACACACACACACACACACACACATATATATATATATATATATACAT
>JAODLC010000117.1:523152-534614 GCA_026781145.1 Hippopotamyrus pictus | reverse complement strand
ATATATATATATATATATATATATATATGCATGCAAGTTAGTAGGATAGTAAAAGTGGTGTGTGGTAAAAGAAAAACACACACACACTGAAGTATTACTGTTTGCTTTCCAAATCTGAACAAATACAAAACCCTATCATGGCACTTTGTACAGCAGCTGTAACGAGACAACTGCAACTTTCACCATTTTAAATGCAACAACTTCATGTGTTAATTTTGATTCAAGTATCAAACAGGTTCTAAATGTGGGGGGTCAAAATGTGCTCAGTATGGGGGCCTCTTCCTGCAAGCCCACACAACAATATGCAGTATCTTGTAAAATGCCTCCAACTCTGTCCCAACTAAAGTGACTCAGTAGATTGGAGCGGGGGGCGTAGTTTACACTTTGGTGACAGACATTCCGAATAGAGGCTGAGCTGAAAGGAATGGGGTTAGAAAAAGCACCAGGGCCCCAAGATGGGAACTAGTAATCTGGTTCTTTAACTGCTGAACTGGCTGTATTTTCAAGACTTCACACCAGCATTGTGCAAATCGAAAGGATCAAACAAGGACAGGATATTCAAGACACACAATGGTCCTCATTTCTGCAACCTTGGTGGGACAGCCAGCCACTGATGGCTTTCAGTATACAGCGGCAACCCCAGCTTGAACGCTGATGGCTCAGGTCGCAGAAGACACTTAGCTATTGAGCAGCAGAATGAAGCTGAACTGCTCCAGCAAAAAACTGCAGGAAGAGTAAGACAGCAACCATTGAATATTTTGATATATGATTTTTCCATCAGACCTGGATTATTACATCATAACACTGTCTTTATAAACTCATAATTCACTGTAACATCATAAAGTGTTAAAATGTTGAATATATTAATGAACAGCATACAGTATTACACAGAACAGCACAAACAAGCTGAATGATTTTATTACAAAAGGTACCATCAGTTAAATCATTCAAGAGATATTTTGCACAGTCTTTAACCAAAACCTGGCACCTCCGAAAAAAACATCGATGCCTCATAGCTGTTTCACAAAGCATACTGCTGAAAAGAAGGCTGTCATTCCAATTTATTTTTTGCATATTTTACTGCATACAGAACCACTGTGTGAAAAAACTGTTTTTGCCGTTACTGGCCAGCTTGATTTTCTTGCTTTCCCTCTGCCTTTTTCTTCCTCTCAGTTTTAACAGACGTGCCACCACTCCGCTTTACAAAGTGAAATTACAATGTTCTGTGATTGTCCTATTTGCAGAAATGCCAAAGTAACTGCTATAGATCAACATTACACATAATGCATGTTAGTCTTTTTTATTTGTAACATTCTCATGATTTATCAAAATGATCAAATTGCATGGAGAGGGCATTTACAAGCAAGCATGGCCACTAGCTTGAGCAAGCAATTCAGAAGATACTTTAAAGCAGGGGTAGCCAATCTTATCCACAAAGGGCCGGTGTGTATGCGGGTTTTCGCTGCAACTCCCGAATTAGATTACTAATTAGAGGACTGATTGGCTGAAAGAGTGCGCACACCTGTGTTAGAACAGCTGACCTACAGGTTATCCCAAAAACCTGCATACACACCAGCCCTTTGCGGATAAGATTGGCTACCCCTGCTTTAAAGCGTTAGTCATTGAGGAGAGAAAGGGCGATGATGCTTTATAGAAGGAAGGAAAGGATATGCTGACCAGAATTCTAGGGCTCTGACTGTGCAGACGGTGCAAAGGTTCAAGGGACGGTTGGCGGTTTCACTACATATGACTGCCGGAGAATTAACAGCTTTGGAAACAGGCCGTCTGGCTTCACGTGCCCCTTCCGAAACTCTTACAGTTGCAGAGCAGCAGCTGTTTATAGCTGTTAGAGAACACAGTAGACCACCATACGTCTGTTTTAATCCCATTACCAGATGCCGGCTCCCATCAGAAACCCCTCCCGTACTCGATTCTAGAGTAGGCTGTAATTACCACGTCTGGATGGAACCAGAGGGTAACGGCGTTGCGATTCTCCTGGGTGCAGAAGCATTAGCGGTGGTGTTCCACAACTCCCGTGGCTCGCCGAAGTCTGGCATGAGGTGAAACTACCTTCCTTCAGTTGCCCCTTGTCCCCCACCCCCAAGTTATCAGATGAACCGTGAGCCTAACTTCTATTCATTCTTAGGTTTTGAATGCTCTGTTGCTTTAATTTGTCCATCTCCAAAAAAAAAAGGGCCAGAACGTGAAAGCTTGGTCACAGACCAGGCCAACACTTGGACCAGTCCTGATCTGCATCGGAGTGCCAAATCTGAAATGGCCTAGTACCGGGCAAACGCCAAAATGGACTCAGGGAAATCAATCAATTTCTGAAAACATTACGGCATTTTTGGCAAAATTAAGCAGAGAAAATATAAGTTTTCCAGCTGGTTGGCTGCATGGTGGTCCTAGATCCACAACTCGGTACTGACCTTTGCAGTGAAAGCCTTTCATTTATTCCAGTGCTGTTTGTGCCAACACAATTATACCAGACTAATGAACAACCAGCAGAGATGGGGATGGGGGGGGGCTGTAGAAATTTGCTTCTCCTAGCCTTTTAAATCTAAAGGCTAGATTTGCATCTGAGATATAAACTAAAGTCTTAATTAAAACCCAGATGCACAAGCTAATAACGCTGGCTTACAAAATAAAAATCTACACGATTCACCGCTGATGTGACCTTTGACGTGATCCGTGGCACACACATTTCAAAAGGGACAGATTACCAGATGGCGCTGCGACTCTCAAATGCATAAACAGAGCAGTGAATGGACGCACAAGAGGATGGGAATCACCAGAAGGAAAAAAACAAAAAACTTGAAGCTATTCCAGCTTGGACAGTAACATCTGGTTCTCTTCTGGACTGCATCATGCTGTGATTGGCTGAATCGCATCACATGGCAGGCCACAGAGGTTCAGACCCAAGCAAGCGGCCACTCAGTAAAGGGGACAAATAAAAGCAGCGTGAATACCCTCATCATATGGTGTGCACTGCGGCTTGCATGAGTGCGTGTGCACATGCGTGTGTGCTGGCAGCAGAAATTGCGCTCAGTGCAGAGCCAGCTGAAGATGTGGTCTTCATTAGCTGAGCAACGGCAAACTATTCCAGTTATGTTTTCTCAACAGCACGGGTAGAGATATAGCCACCAGGGAGTTCAAAAATCAAATGAAATCTCATGTGGAAAGTGAGCCCTCTTCCCACCCCTAGACTCAAAAAACAATCTGCAAAGGCTTAATTTAAACACTTAGGACCATTAGCCATCATATGATGCCCGAAAATGCAGCAAAAAGACGTGGTCAAATTATACAGGGGGAAAGTAGCCCAGGCCTGTATCCACTACATTTAAATCTATGCCGACAACAATGAAATCTATCCACCCCAACACCTGTACTGGGAAACTGTCATCATACATCATAAATATTCATTATCATTTACATTGCCAGTCAGTGAAAAAATAACCAGCATTTTTTCCAGCTGCATTCTAGTCAATTCAGATTACAAACTCCTTCAATGGTTAAACAGTTAAGACAGAAATTTTTCATATTGCATTTTTCATACTGTCATACCATCCAGACATTATACCACAGCATGCAGTATTTTGACCGCATTTTATTTTCAAAAGCAACACTATTCTGGTACCGTGAAATATCTGCAAGAAAATTTGCAGAGTGCCCCGTCCTGCAAGGGGTGGGTATTATTTTTTTCAGATACCGGCGCTAAAACAGCACCTTTAAAATAGTGCTGGTGCCAAAACAGTGCCTGAACCAGTCATTTTAAGGGAGGGGGGAAGAACAAAACAAAAGGTCGATGACTGTAAGGAATGGCTTTTTATTTCTAAGGCAAATTTGAACTTAAAAATGAACAACAGGCCCATATTAACTTAACGCCTTAAATACATAAATGCAAAACATTTAAATTCACGGTAAATAAACCCTAACACTACAATAATTCAACAATAAACACTTTAACTCATGTGCTCGTGGGACTTTCAGGAAACACTATTACATACGTTTGGTCTTTAGCACATATTAGACACATACACAAATTATTCATACACACACACACAGAGCAGCACTGGAGGTACCCGTCAGACAGCATAGCATGTTGGACCAGTGCCAGCCCTTTAAATAATATATTTGTCATGTCTTGTGGGGTAATTGTACTGTATGTAATGTCATGTGTAGTGTTAATGTTAATTGTTATAAATAGTGGTGTGTGCGCGTGTCGCCGTGTGCTGCTGTAGTGGTCAGGACAGCCAGCACAGTGGGCAATGAGTGTCGGGACCAGTTGGTGCTTAGTGTCTGGTCCTTTTAAGGGCTGCAAATACAGAGCACTCCTGCTAAACGAAACTGCCTGTTCTTCCTGCTGCCGTGATGCCTGGGTCTGCCGGTTATTACACTGGTGTGAGAAGTAGGATGGCAGAAGCAGCCCCACTGGCGCTACTGGAGCGGATCCTCCTGGACATCACTCTGACAGCTCGCTCCAGCCTGGCAGACCTGTGGGCGTCTGTGGAACGGTGGAGTGGGAGAAGAAGCGGCAGCCGTTTCGCGTCGAGCCCGGATCAGGACTGCAAGCTCCAAGAAAGGAAGCTTGTCTGCTGGTGCAACTGGGAGAGGTGACATCGGGGAATTTTGCCCCGAAATACGGGCCAAATCTGCCAGGAGATAAGCGGGGGGTGGGGGGGGATGGACGACGCATTGAGGGAGGTGCCTCCGCATCCACTGAAAATGCCCCGGGCCCATGCAGCATGCTTTCAAATCACCCCTGCCAGACCGCCATACCACCAAAGCACTCCATGACCATGCAGCACGCCCTTAAGCAACACCTGCCAGCCTGCTAGGTCCCTGTCTGAAATGACGTCAGAGACTAAGGAAGGCGACAGCTCTCAGGGAGTACGACCGCTCACCGGCCAGTGAGGGCTCTCAACTCACCAGTGACTAAGAAACACGGTGCAACTCTAGCTTCAAGCACAACCACCAGAGGCAGCAGGCTGAGGCTGCAGAGGTGGTACTGCTCACCGATGAAGAGGCGAGGTGTGCTGCACCATGGAGGCCCAGCGAGACCGGAAGCATCACAAGCTGGATGATAGGCATGACCAGAGCTGAACAGCTGGTGTTCAGTGTTTGTCCATTTAGGGGTTGCTATAGATAAAGATATAGATAAAGTTGGCTCTTGCTAAACAAAACTGCCTCGTCTGCTTCCGGCGGTGAGGCCTACATCTGCCAGTTACTACAATGTACACACACATACATGCATCGTGCTTATACACACACACTTACACATATATCTCCCATAATATGGAATGATATTGAAAGAAAACATTTGTTACAGTGTATTAAAAGTATTTCAGAAGACGTAATTTCATTAAATTAATTTTTTTTTTTTTA
This sequence comes from Hippopotamyrus pictus, assembly GCA_026781145.1. Taxonomy (NCBI): domain Eukaryota; kingdom Metazoa; phylum Chordata; class Actinopteri; order Osteoglossiformes; family Mormyridae; genus Hippopotamyrus; species Hippopotamyrus pictus. The sequence goes on along the minus strand of JAODLC010000117.1, from coordinate 529,229 downwards.
AATAAGTCAATTTAAAATGTTGATGTCAACGCTCATCGACTAATCACAGCAGCCCTAATCAAAATTCATTATTGCTCTTTACCCACAGGCTAAATTGAGCATGCATTGCTAAATTACTACTACATTACTACCACTAGATAATGCCCTATTCACACCTTGCAGTTTAGTGATAAATAGTGGAAGTCGGGGTAACATGGGGGGAAAAAAGAGGTTAATATAGGCAAACTTCTAATGATTTTTACTTTATTTCAGTTAAGTAATTCTGACTCGTGAAGATGAAATTACGGGGGAAAAAAGCAAGTTTTTGTTCAAACACGGATTACAAACACAAGCAACATTACTTTTTTACAAAATGACCATAAAACATTTATTTTTAAACTATTTTGCCATAAATTATTTGGTAGCAATTGATGTGGATGAAAAGTAAGTGACATACCCTGGGAACAGCCTCCACACTGAATCATATGACCCCAGAAGAGCTGTCAATATTTTGGTTGCTAGTGACCTGAGGTACTTCCACAAGGATTAAAGATATGAATATAACTAAAAACACTTAAATTCACTTAACGTCCTGGTGTCAGAATCCTTTTGAGTAAAACACAGCCACGCTTTAGACAATTTAGTCTTAGGCATTTTAACCACGTTTAAGGTAGCTACTAGCGTGCAAGTATAATGTTAACTAGTGATGGCACATGAAGTTCGGTAATGTTTGTTGCTGGAGCACCAGAGGGCAAATATTTAAAATCGACAGCTCAGGCGGGTAAGTGGCACCGAAATCTGCATTACAGTATGGTGCAGTACGTACCAGTCGTATAGGAACCAGTGCCATATTGGCACCGTGTTTCGCTACTCATCCCTACTTCCTGCGCGATAAAAATTTGGCAAATTATGTCACCAAGATTTCAAAATGCCACAGGTGTACCAAAATACGGTACATCGAAAACACTACAGCATATCGTATTACCGTGCATGCCTACACAAATTTGCCGCCATCGGGTTACAAGCCCACAAATCGTGTATATAAACAGTGCGACCTCCACTAAATAGTTAGCATGCTATCTTGGGTAAAGGCCTTTTAACTGAAGTAATAATCATTAGAACAGAGGAAGTCACCCTCTCCAGTCATTTCCATAAGCGTTTATCATTTTCCCATCATTCTCTAACCTTCTACAAAGCGATAACAGTGATGGGGGGGCAGCTTGGGACAGATTCAGCTGTACTCCAATTGATGACCACAGTTAATGAAATAGATCTTAACTGTGAGAAAAAGGGAGTTAAGGCAGCTCCGACATCACACCCAGCTCTGGGCCTCGAGGGCAGAAGCGACGCATTTTTGTCTGCGAAACTGGGGGTGGGGCACCACTTAGCTGCGTCACGCGTGTTCAAACAGCACCCTACTTGTTCGTTTGGAGCCAACTTTCACGTCTCTCCGGCTTTTCCGCTGCCGAGCCGCCTCGCACACCCAGCGCCGCCGACAGTTCGACAGAAAAGCATCCGCTAACTTCTAAGAGTGAGAGTGAGCAATGGGAATAGGGCGGCCCTGCTTGCCGGTGACGCCCTCATTCACTTCCTGGGTGAATAACAGTACTTCTGAGCTACCTGCCAAGCGGGAGGCATCATTTTAGCCTCTGGGGTCATTTTGGGTCCCTTCGCATGTACAGAAGTCCATCTGCTGCAGTGCTGCCTAGGGAAGGTGGAGAGCTGCAGGCCCCGTAACATAGCCCTGACCCTCCGCACCAGTGGAAGTGGGGGGGGTCAAGGTTAAGGATCCAGCCCTTAACGGAACAGGCTGCTGTGAAGAGGAGCAGAGAACAGGAGCAGCCCAGGGGCTCCTTAAGCGAATATGAAAGAATAGACCCCAGGGATAGAGGGAGGTAGGAATAAAGGGGGGAGGAACCCAGGCCTCACTGCCTGACTCAGACGATGCGCCCTCAGCCTATCAAAGGACAAATTCTCCCCGCTAGTGTTGTGCCGGCCTGCTAGCGCCCCTTCAGGATGATGCAAAGCCCATTATGAGGTCCAGTAATGGATAAGCTGAGCCTTGCCGATGGCAGGAAATTGTCTGGGCCTTGGAGGAAGCGGCACCGTGATGCGCTTGCAAAAAAGGCAGCTTATCTTGTCAGAGCCACAGAGCGTATCGGGGATGAACACGGGGACCAGTTCAGACCAGCCTCTCCCCCTGGCAGCCGCAGAAAGAGCTGCTTGAGGAGGGATGCATTGGGGCAGACTACCTAAAACCCCCTCTCCTGTCCTGCCACCACCCAGGAGGGTTCAAGGGCACAAAGGTACCCGACAGGCCCCGATGGAACGAACTCAAACAGAAGTCAGACCATAGAGCAAAAAGACAAAAAATTCATTATATCACACATGCTATATCGACGAGTATTGGGAGACCTGGATGTTACACCAACAGGAACTTTTATGATACCCCATTCTAAATCCAAAGGCATCAATATGGAGTTGGTCCCCTCTTTGCTGGTAAAACAGCTGCCACTTCTGGGAAGACTTTAAAGTCGTCACACACACACACACACAAAAATATATACATATACACACACACACACACAGTGACAAAAAAAGTTAAGCACCCAGACGGAATGGTGGAAATGACATCAGTGTTTCCCCTAGATTTAAAAATCTTTAAAAATAAAATGAAATAAAATTTACTTGACCTTCAAGGGGAGGCAGGAGATGACGTTGGGGGGACGGGGTGCCCCCCTAATATAATGGTAGGGGAAACACTGGACATGAGTCTGCAGGTGGTGAAAGGTCATGTGACTGTATCGCAATGATTATAATATCAGATCAAATGGACAAATAGATTGGCACTGGTGAAAGACACCGGGGTGCTGTCTCAGGAGCGGTAAGACATGCGGACGCACAATGTCACTGACGTGCCGTCAGGGTCCCCTGAATCACTACCAGAGATGATCTGAAGTCATACCCTATGGCTCCCCACACCTAGGATGCTAGGAATAACACCAGTGTGTCCAATTGACAGAATTGGTCCTCTCCCTTCCGTGCCGCTATATGCGCACACAATTGCCTTCTGTGGCAATGCAGAACATGATCACTGAACATGGTACGATTTCACTCATCATCAGTCCATGCCTCCTGGTTACAGCACTACTCCACTGTATATCTCACACACACACACACACACACACACACACACACACACACACAGGCTTTGAACCCCCAGCTCCCTATTTTTCTCCCCTCAAAAATTTTCCCACATTCAGTTATCCAAAACTGAATCTATCCAACATGCAAATATCAAGAAGATACCTTTGGTGGGGGGGGGGGGGTGTAATTAAAGAGAGTCAGGTTTCCCGTCACCACCCAGTCCACCCAATAACACGCTCATGTAACGGCGAGACTGGAAACACTGCAACGATGCTGCCAAGCTCCCGCCCATTCCTCTCTGGCCCAAACCCATGGAAAAATATTAGGGGGGGGGCAGGCTTAAAAATCTGCTTTCCAAATCCAAATCACCATTGCACATTGCTGGGGAAAAACATCTCACATCTGGCACTGTGGCAGTGGGAGGGAGCAACTGCAACAGCTACATTAGAGCAGGAACAAACCACTTATCTATCCGTTCTTCAAAAGCGCTTCCAGAATGGACTGATTGACAGCCCACGCGCCCTCAGACTTTAGGCTTTCCAACTCTCGTTAAGGGCGTGAACAAGAATGAGGCCCAACTGTGCAGCCTGTACGAGTCGCCCTTTCTTGTGGTTTCTGTTGCCTACCTCAGAAATACACCCGTCTTCAACCTCCTCTACAGTAATTTAGCTCAGCAATAAGCCAGAATATCCAGATAAAGGCACAGAAAAAAATTTAGGTTCTTGAAACAAGAGCAGCATACCATAGCCTTTGTGAGGAAAGTATGAGAGAGAGGCCCTTGGTCCCTGAACTCTCTCTGCCTGCACTTTGCACCCACGAACCATTTAAGCCCAGCCCCTTTTCTCATACAACATGTTTAAACACTTAATGGCAACGAGAATGTTCCACCTGAGATTCAACTTTCAACCGCTAAGCAGGGCAGGGAGATGTGTACTACAAGCGATCAATTTAAAATGAGAGATTAACCATTATCAAGACACTGAAAAACAGGCATTTATTTGGGTGAGAGCATCCTATACCTTTTTTTTTTTTTTTGGACAGAACAATCGGCCTCAAAGTGCGCTGCAGCCTGCCAGACAAAGCCTGACCCCCCCCCCCTTTCATGTCTCCTTTTGGAGATGAAACTTGGTCAATGCTCTCTCCCTGTCCCACAGATCCGGTACCGTTCAGACACTAGGCTGCAGTTTCCGTCCTCTTGGCAATACCTCATGGAGCGGCTACATCCAGGGGGGGAAACTGCAATCTACTGGCACCACACAGGTCAGACCAGTTTCTCCCCCCCACCTAAACTGTGCGTTGGGTCGGGGGGGTAGGGTCCATGTACACACAAGGTGAACCCCCCCCTCCCTCAAGCAAAGGAGTGGCGAGCGTCATGAACAGAAAAGAATAGGTATGAGCACCACCCAAAACCAGACCGCACCCCCCAGGCCAAATCCATTTTACATGACACAAGGAAAACAGAAAAAAAAGAAAAATGTAAAAATTAAGATTGCTTGTTTGGGTTGAACAATAGCATGATGACATACGGCAGGGCAGTGAGAAGCTGGGTGGAAGACCCCCCCCCCGCTCCAGCAAATAACTCAGGGTTTGTCAGGCATGTTGATGCCTCTCTGGATCGGATGGTATTTCGCACGCTGGGACAAGAGCAAAGGTCACAGAGCGCCGTCAGGACCATAATGTCGGTGAAGCCAAGCGTATATTGGCCCTATGCCCCCCCCCCAAAAAAAAAGCCTTGACTAGAGCACCCTGTGACCCCCACAATCCCCGCTACCCACCCAACCTCGCAGACCCCTCCCCACTCCCCAGAGTCTCGCATTGTCTGTGGTGGCTAATTATTCCCAGACCGGCCCGGTCAAACCCCACCCCTGGGGCAGTGGGGGGGCACTTGAAAGGCTAGATGTAAGCTCCCTGCTGGTCCATGTTGGAATTCCTCTGCCAGCAAGGTTTCCGTTGCTTGCTTTTTATGATTTTTTTTATTTTTTTTTTTAAACACACACACACACTTTTAATGGGAATTAGGATTTTAGCCTCAAACTTATTTGTTAAATAAAAAGTTAACATTTTTATCACATTTCCCTTGGCTCTGCATTTGCTTTCCTGATGTTTCCATGGCAACAGGTATGCCTTAACCCTTTCATACATAAGAATAGCTAAAAATGGCGTGTCGCGCTACACACCAAGTCACAATGATAACCGGAGCTGCTGTAAGACTGACACTCAGGACTGTTTAACCCCTGAGCCACACACAATGGGCCACCACTGAGGCCCCCAAGATTCAGGGGGGCCACACGGGACGGAAGAAAAAAACAGAGAGGAGGAGGAAGTGAGAAAGAGAGAAGCCGGTTAGTGTAGGCCCCACGCCATTTCACAACCTCCCCACCAAAGTCTATTCCTCTGTGTGTCTTGAATTATGGGCACCGTCGGACGCCTTCCAGCAAACAAACTGTGACCCTCCTGAACACAAAGCCAGGGGTTTCCAGCATCTTAAGGTAGTCAAAGACACAATGACGACAGCAAGATGAAGAGCCACGGCACATGGGCCAAGAGAGCAGTCTACCAGCGTGCAGGAATTCCTCCAAACCTTGGGAGGGGAGAAACGTAACTGGGTGAGGTACACTGGTGTGAAATCAGAGAGAATTTTTTTTCTAGGGATGTAATGAAGTATTGTACCTATACACACATCAAACTCAGAAAGAAACAAAAGCACTTTGATGGTTCTTAATTAGTTACTGCACAAACATGGGCTTTTTACTTTGCAGTTAGAGTATAAGACTGTAAAGAATAAACAGACAGCAAAGGCCAGGAAGACTGGAGGAGAAATGAATCTCAGCCCCTATTCATGAGGACACCTCCACAAAAGCACAAGCCATTTCACTTCATGCCCACCCCCCACCGGCAGACAGCACAGCATGGGAGGCTGTGGTGGGGGGGGGGGGGGGGGGGGGGGGGGG
>JAODLC010000117.1:506134-523052 GCA_026781145.1 Hippopotamyrus pictus | reverse complement strand
GGGGGGGGGGGGGGGGGGGGGGGGTGGAGACGAGCTCAACATATTTCTGTGCTTATCTAAGCCAGCGCTGTCCAGGTCTAGTTCTAGAGGTCCAGAGTTCAGCAGCTTCAGTCAGACCCTCCATTCTGCACTCTCACATAATTACTGGCCCTGTGAGTCACCTTGCCAATTATTTCAAGTGTCATCCAGGCTACAGTCAAAATATAAGCCAAAGGATACGAGCTTCTCCGTGGGTCAGGCTTGGATAATTTTGTGGCAGGCAGCCCCCAACCCCCACCCCACAAAACCACTACACTTGAGCTTTCCTCATGGGGGCCAGGTTTATCAGTGCATCTCACAGAGTTGCTTTGCTTTTCCCTCAGGCAAGAACCTTCCTTAAATGCTGTTTTCGATCGTTTTTATTTACAGGCAGGTGCTTGGACTCCTGAATTATTTAAATTCCCCTCGATAAAAACTGAAAAAAAGAAAACCTGCAGAGGCAAAGGGATCACAATATACTCTGAGTCAGGGGATGAAGGGAGATTCTTGAGTCGCTCATCAAAGGCAGCGCACGACCAACAAGTCCAACTACTAAAACGTGATCCACGTGCACAATGCGAAATCACATGCTGAGTAGCAAAGCATCACGATTGTGCCGGAGGCAAAAGATTCTTCTACCCCCTGCTCCGAACCATAGAAGAAATTTTTCAAAATGCATTTGAGAAAAAAAAAAACAACACTTTACTTGATAGGGCACAAATACTTAGTAATAACTCTGTTATTACTGAAGTATCAATCATAAACAAACCATGAACAAATATAGTTGCTACTTGGGATTAAAGATGCGTCACGATTCATTAATGATGAACAAACATGTGATCAGTATTTTGCTAGTGCTATTCTTTAGTAGTTCCTTCAGTAGTTTGCAGAGGTTTACAGTATTAAATGCAGTAACAAATATAATAGCTGCTGTGGATGAAAGATGCATCGTGATTCATTAACGATGCACAAACTTGAGATCAGTATTTTGCTTGTGTTATTTTTTACTTGTTCCTACAGTACTTCCTTAGTAGTTCACAAAGATTTACAGAATTAACAGATATTAACAAATACAGTAGCTGCCTGAGATAAAACATGGGTCACGATTAATTAATGATGTATTAGCATGAGATCAGTATGTAACCAAGACTTAAGTTTGTGGTTAATTAATACATAATCATGTAAGACTATTAATTGTGCCCAATCAAGTGAAGTTTTACCAAAAAAATAAATATTGTGTATACTTTGGCACACAGAACAATGCATCTCACTGGTCCACACAGCATCGAAGGCTGAGAAGACCAACGTGAAAGTCAACATTAAACCAAACTCTTACCCTCAGATAGATAAAACGTTGTCTAGGCAGGTGAGGCTTTGTGGGGGGGGGGGGGGCACAGACTCACGCCGACCGCTCATTTATCACAGGCTAGTATAAAAGCTGACTCTCATGCTTTGACGCTGAGGGGGAGGAACCGGGACCAGATAAAGCCTTTAATTCGCACCAAGACAACAGAATGTCCATATGTAAGCAAGTAAACTAACATATGCATGGAGGCGGGGCCAAACATCACCTGCCATGTCCCAGTAGGTCACGGCTAGAAGCTGGCATCCAGATGTGGGAGAAGATTCGGCGGAGACAAGAGCACACCCCACACTCCTATGCAAGAAAACACAGGAAGCCCTACACAAAGACACTCCGAAAATGGGAGATCTGTGCAATCCAAGGCCTTTTCCAACTCTTTCCAACTTCCAACTCATTACTTCCACACAAGGCAAGGCAAATGGCGGCGAAGAAGACAGATCTGTCTCACAGAAGTATGCATGGGAGGGCCAGGGCACAGCAGAGTCTAGAGTTGGCCCAGACCCAAAGCTAAAAATATGACCTGAATAGTAAAGTGTGCAAACCATGGGGTTGGGGGGCCAGCTCTGCACTGTAGAACAAAACCAGTACTGCAATGACACTGTGCTTCTACAGGCCAGGAGAACATAGACCCATTTCCCACCTCCAGACTCAAGCAGGCCTGCGTCCTAACAGGAGGACGTTCTGCTGAAATGCTGCATGTGTTTGGGGACACCGATCTCACAATAAGCATTCAGAGAAGAACAAAGACGACCCAAATAAATAAATACGCTTGTTATACTCACAAAGGCCTGACCATAATCAAGCATGTTTTAACTACATGTTGTTGGGTTTATTTTCTGTTCTTCTCCAAGGCAGGGAGGCAGGAAACATTTGACATTTTACTGATCTGGATGCCCTTCAAAGTGCCACCTCCATCAAAAAGTCAGCCGTTAAAAAAAAAAAAAAAAAAAAAACTCGTCGCTCATGCAAAAAGTGGGGGAATCTTCACCAAATGTTTAAAAGGAACAGGTAAGTCGAAAGAAACATATTAATGATAATAATGACATTACACAAAACTCCCTTATAATTCCGTTATTTTTTCCTTGCAATGACAGGCATCAGAACTACGTTATGTACTGTATTGTTTTCAGAGAATACAGCATAATTGCTCATATATTCCAACCTCTGCAAAAATATTATATTTAAAAAAAATAAAACTTTTTCTAAGGAAGTGGTACTTGTTTGAGCATGCAGCCACTGCCATCAGCCACGGCCACGAGCTCGGCGTGTGCAAATGCAGCGGTGACATTCCCGGGCAGCTGAGAAAACGCCACAGACGCATGTGAACGAAAGAGCGAGACTACTCCACGGGGGGCTGGTCCACCACGAAAGGGACATATACCAACAGGACTCGCCGACAAGCACAGGACCTGGGAGCAAGTCAGCCCTACAGGCAAAATAGGCAGCCACCTATGAGAGCGAGAGAGACAGACAGACACACACACACCATTCCCTCAACCAGGCACCATCCAGAGTGAAAATGTTCAACAGACAGTTAAACCTGAAGAATTCACGTTCACACTAGGCTGTAAGTGGGTAGGGGTTCATGATGAAATATATGAACTGCGGGGGGGGGGACGGGGGGGCGGTAACTTTTGGAGCATCATTAAAAATGTGATGAACAATCACGAAAAATTACCTACAAATAATTTGATGCAAACCGCAAACCTTTATTAATAAAAACCTTTAGTATATACCTATCCGCTTTAACAAAAGGTTACATCTGTTTTTCAAAAGCAGACAAATTCACATGATTTTATACCCCCCCTTGCGCAGATGCGTTCCGGGCACCATGAATAAATATCAATACCATGAAGAGCAATTTATATAACCGACGACCATAAAACCCCCAACCACACACACACAAACCAGCTGGTTATTTGAGGCCGTAATCAAAGCAGTAGTTACCGCCAGATTCTGGAGCCTTCACCTAATGAGGCGGCGGGGGAGGGAAGGGGGAAAACCGCAATTAGGAGCAGCTAACCCGCAGTACGAAAAGGCAAGTCCAGAGTCGCAGCAACGAGACAGCGCTGGGCCGGGGGAGACGAGTGCTGAGAAGCGAGGGGAGGGGAGGGACTGTCCCAGGGCCAAATTACAGGAGCCACCCGGTCAGGTAGCTCGGACCGCACAGCCCGCCGCTTAACGAGACGTTGTACAGGTGTTTGTGTTTACAGTGCAAACGACGGCGAGCCCCGCTTCTGGCTGCCGCCGCCTATCATAACATGCGACGCCGGGCATTAGTAACAGCAACGCAAACACTGACTGCGGCGATTAATTAAACCAGTGTAAACGGCGCTATCGCAGCTGCCATGGGAGCTTATCAGCAGCAAATAAACTGTTCACCGCACGGAAAGTGACCGCAGATTTTACATCACCGCATCCAAGCCCTTCCTACTCATTGTGTAATATTACTCATCCACCTTCATAATTCTTTAAATAAGTGCACGACATGGTTTATTTTAAATTTAGTCTTCAGTTTTCCCGACGTTGATAGGCGAAGAGTTCAGCAATAAACTTTGATTTCAAAACTCCTGGGATACGACGTAAGATTACAGGGACTTGACTGACGTACGGACAGACTATAAACTACAGCCACTGCATACGTATTCAAGTCTTCTGTCCAAAATCATTTACCACAAAGCAGCGGGAAAGCCTACCATCTAAACAATGCCGTTTCGCTTCCACAGTCCATCCAGCTGCAGAGGTTTAAATCAAACATCCACAGGGGATCTTAGACAATACCGGATCCAGCGTCTTTAATACCGAAATGATGGATAGCACTTTTCATCTCAGTATGCTAATACAGTATCTTGACTGAAGTAATTTCATCATCTGCTTATGTTCCGCTTTAAAACGGTAGCCACGTTCATACCCACAGCTGCAGAAAGTCATTTATCAAGCCTAGAATAGTGCGTATCATCACACAACTCAATGGGTTCTTAATATCCTGGAGAGATAAGTGCAATTAGTGACTTACTTTAATATTGGCCAAAAGATTCACTGTTGATGTGCAGGAGTTATTTACAAAAGCACATGCATTTAATACTATATCTGTACTTGCTACAAAACCAATAACTCAACCAGGCCATTAAGTATCTGTGTACATTAATTTAATTTAAATCGTCGGACAGATGCTGTCTCACATGGTTAAACCGCTAGTTGTCAGTTTAATCCCTTTTGTAACTCGACTTTGTTTTAACGAGCGCCTTATCGGTACGACATCGGAGTTCTACCTGGGATTAGATGTAGAAAATCTTCCCCGTGTTTGGCCATTTATTCATTCCATGTAATATATAGGCTAGTGATTTTAATGCGCATAACCTACAGATCGTAGGTAAAGTTTCATAACACTGATATTTATCTAAATGGGGGTGGAGCGCTGCCTTTGTCTTCCAATACAAGACGATCAGTCTTCGATTAGGTCAATAAACCAGTCAGTTTTGCTTTGCCCTACTAAGCCATTCTCTAGGAACAGGGAAGACTCCGCCAATGGCAGAACTGGGAGAGACATGCATAGATAAAATTGTTTTTACTTGACCCAAATCCAAATGTTCACAAAGATGTGGGTCCGATCTTCCAGAGGGACCGCATGCATCGCCCTACCAAACGCCTTGCTTTTAGTCTATTAAAATGTATAAGACTCTAAGCACTGGCACTTAACGCAGTCGGATTCAGCTCTCCAGTTGTATCACTCCAGCGCAGTGGCCCCTGCCCAAATTCTGTACACATAGATCCGCCACTTTGCGCTCATATCTGTGCAAAACTCATTTTTCCAACTGCATCAGTTCGGGACGCAAAGGCTTAACATCACAAAAACTAGACACCGGGATTAACTTTTTCTGGTGTCTTCTGCTGTAATACGGGTTTATCTTATACAACATATAGGCTAATATGTCATCCATCGCAGAGGTCACAAATTTAAAATGCACAATTAAGCAAAAGTAAATTAAATATTCTCTTCTCTTGCACCGTACAGAAATCCTCAATAAACGGTATCCGCTGCAAGGTATGCGTTGAAAAGGTATGCAAACATTTAAAGACCTATCTAAATGTATATTTACTTAACTAAAGAGCAGAGACTACCTGGAAATCAATAACACAACTTTATGATCCGTAAATTACCAATAAGCTCGTAGTGAATAACCGCAGGATTTCATCAAACCCGAAAGCACTTACAGCTACATTTATATAAACCTTAGTCAACCGAGCGGTATGCCAATCATAACACTTGGTAGGCAAATTAACCAAGACGACAGCAGACAAAAAGAAATAAGGCAGTCAGCGGATGCACGATCTGCGCATGGACACGATCGCCACGGAATCACTAATATGCTAGAGAGATTTAGTGAGTAACTCGATCGATACTGCTTAAGTCGGACAAGTGATTAACAGCAAGTTCAAAAAAATTACGGCCACTGCTGGCTATAATAAGGCTATAATAATAGAGTAATAAGGTCATTGATTGGGGGGAAAAAATCAAAACGATCAAGAGGTCCCGTGAGAAACCAGTCACTCCCCCGGTACATAAAAATAAATAGTTCGTAGCCTAACCTGGGGCAATGGAATAAAAACACTGATTCCAGGCCTATCCAAAACCGCATCCCGTTTGTTCTGCGATAGTTTATAACATTGCGATAAAAATGCAACCAGGAGTTAACGCTGAAGCCGGCAGTACAGCCGAGGAAGATGCCGAATTGGGCAGCGGGTGTTAAGTCTTTGGACACGCCAGACTCCGCATGCCATCATGCTCTTACAAGTCATAAAACACTGACACCTCTACAGTTTTCGTTTAATCCACACGTAAACTGCATTTAGGTGCAAATATATTAAATGTCGCTTATAACTGTGTTAAAAAACACACCCTGTTGTTTTTAACTATACCCAAAATAAATGGGTTTGGGGGCAGCGGCATGCTTGGAATTGTTTTAAAGATAATAAACCTCAAGTTAACTATTGCTGTCGCGATTTATTTTCGGATTACGGAAAACAGATTAGCTCTAAGAGAACAAATAATCAAATAAGCGAGTGCCGGTCGGGATCGGCGGCGGTTCTCCGGGTTTCCGCAGTGAAATGATCGCATTCCATGGGAGTCGTGGAGGCAAAGACCCCGCGCGCAGTAACGCGGCGACCCGCGGCTACCGAAACGCCAACTCCAGCAAACAGTTTTACGGAAAAGCGAAGACGGCGGACGCCGGATCAAACTGCGGTACGATGAGCGCGGAATGTAAAGTTTACTGCTCCGGGTTAAGGGCTGCTTTGATTGTCAAACATTCTCCCCCGAAACAATTTCTCACACATACAACCACATACAAAATATACACGTACGTACTGCCCGTTCCCAAAACATTCCGAAGCCTCTAACAGTTTAAAAATAGCTACACGAAAAGAGAAGAGGAAGAAGTCTCAATTGCAAAAAAAACCTTCAAGATTGGGGAATATCATCAATTCCCGAAACTGAATATTTTTTTTCAATCCAAACCAACTTAAATAACATTCTAAACCAAAACAGCGTTAAGGAACAGCAGAAGAATCCATGTAATACTTACAGAATCACGTCCTTATGTCAGATATCCTTGCATCCATAGATAAATTCCCAAACTTGCAAACATTCCCAGTGCCGTAGCCGGCGCACCCTCTCGGAGCTCCGCTACCGTCTGCGACCAGCCTGCAACGCGAACGGAGCACTGTGTGCTGCCGGCTTCCAGTGCAAAGGCAGCCTCGCTCTGAGCGGCCAACGCTGCGCCGCCGCACTGCCCTCTTTCGCCTGTAGGCGGCGTTGCCCAAAATACTCCGAGAGGTCCTGCGTAAAAAGGCGACTGTTCGGCTTAAAAGGGCAATGGCATCATGCTATTGAACATTATCGCAGTGCGACCCCACAGCTCTAGGGAGTGTGTAATTATTTTATTGCTATATAGATAACTTAAATGTTGAATTTATAACTTAATGTATGGACATATTAATAAACTGTATATGCCTGTAGTTGTAATGCGCCAACTTATGAGGTACTTTTCTTGTTTAAAAAATAATTCTTCGTAAAACTAAATAATTACATTATTACACACATATTTATGTATACATTTATATATATAATGCATACATAATATTTATACTCACAGGAGATTCAACATCGCTCGGTTTGATTATGATGGCTTTACAAATTGCCTATTTTAAAAAATGAAATCTGATTTTCCAGCATCATTTTAAGGCCATAATTAAAGCACCGCATAAGAACTGTCATAACCTGGACATAAAGGACATGTGCTTTTACTCCAGGATGCAAAAGTGTGCTCGGTTGCGGTCTGCTCTAAATTACTGACTGACTGCTGGCTTGACGCACTCACATGCTCCGCGGAGTCTCTGCTCATCACTTAAAAGGGCAATTTTAAGTTTGCGGTTATATGGAGGCCCGCAATTACCTGACAACCCACTTAGAATAATCGTTTCAAAATCCGTCTATCCATTCATCCATCTTCCGACCGCTTATACTGATCAGGTATGTGGTGATCATTTAAAATTCGATTAAATAAGTGCAGACTGAAAATATATACTCAAAGAGAAAGGCTGGATACATTAAAGCCATTGAGTGAACAACGCCGAAAAAGTGGATGAATACCTTTTATATGTTGTTCATGCGTGAAGATGTTAACAGGTAATACCGGCGTTTAATTAGAACCAATGAGAAAAATGTCATGTTCTTTACAAAGAAATGTCTAAAATTGCCATTATGTTAATGTGCATTGTACGTGCAGAAATGAAAAGACTGAACTTGGGGCACCGAGATAAATGAAACATGGACATAAAACACCGGCCAAGCGGGACGGCATTGCTACGGGGGCTTTGCGTTCACACTGCGTTCACGTTCAAGTGCCCCATATAGCGGCGGTGGGAGGACAGCTAAGCTGTTGTTCCCTTCCGTCACAGTTTATACTTACTGGCAATGCCGTGTTTTGTAAAGAAGCTCTCGATAAGCGAACCCGATAAGTTGCTAAGTGACGAACAGTAAGGTGACCCATTTGCGCGGATGGCTCTCTTCGGGCACAATAGTATGTAGGTGTTAGGTGACAGTGAATGAGGGGAATAGCGCCCTACATCGAGCTTTTCTGATAAGCTTAACTTTCAGCATTAATATATAGGCCTACTATTTTATATATGGTGCCTAGCCGTAATTTAGTGATTTTCACAAGCATATTAAAATGATTTTTCACAGGAAGGTATCAAGAACGTTAATATCCGAGAAAGAGGATTTTCCAAGTGCCGTTTTCAATATGCCCGTAAATCATGTACTTGTCCTTCAAGATAATGCTAACTTCAATCATGAGTGTGAAAAATAAAACTGACACGTTAAGGGCTTAGGAAAACATTACGCATTAAGAATTGTCCCAAATTCCCATCTGTCACGCGTGCCCCTCCCCGCGGCTGCCTCTCTATCTCGTCTCCCTCGCTGGAATCAGACTCCAAAGTAATGCTCCACCTTGTGCTTGAGCTGCTTACAGCAATTATCCTATTGATGCATCTACAAACATCTGAACGAAGCCGCGCCGCTCTGTGAAATTGGCACCTCAGTGCGTCAGTATCCCTGAAACCCTATCAGAAGGCTCCTCCAACGTTACCTGCCCTATAACACCTATGCCTCGCGATAACCCTCACAAGACAAACTGGATTTGCTAGCTTCCAGAGGGCAGTGGTGGCTTGATGGTTAGGGGAAGTGCACTTGTAATCGAAAGATTGCAGGTTTGAATCCCCCACCAGCAAGTCACCACCGAGGTACCCTGAGCAAGGTACTGCCCCCAAGCACTGCTCCCCAGGCGCTGAATTAGCTGCCCCCTGCTATGTCACGAAAGTCACATATGGGTTAAATGCAGAGGACGTATTTCATTGTTGTGTGCTGTGGTGTGTTAACACTGATCATCTAATTCTAACATAAAAATAAGGCTAAATAAAACTTAATAAATGGCTTTGATATGGATAGTTCTTCTATTACCATAAAAGATACATAAATAGCAAACTATAATATATTATAAATAATTCAAGTACTATATACTTACAATGTCCTGTCATATTATATGATATTCATTTGTGGTTGCTTCTTTGTCTGCTCCAAGTCTTCCACTCCACTCCGTAATTTAGGTCCAAAAAAAGGTAGTTTTTATTAGAAAAGCAATACCGCTCGTTCTACCTGGGTTAGGTTGTCTTTTAGTGTACAGTTGTGAGAGTGAACCCTGCGATGGACTGGCATCCCCTCCTGGGTGTTCCCCAGCCTTGTGTCCTGTGCTGTCTGGGCTGGGCTCCAGGCTGACTATAAGTGGTTATGTAAAATGGATAGATGTATTACAATGATAAGCGTAGGCCAGCAAACAGCTACAATCGTATCATACCACTCTCATGATGGTAAGTGTATCAAGGCGTAGAAGAACACTTTGCAACTGTAAAGGCTTTAGTGAACCATACAAGCACTCAGTCAGCCCACCTGGACTCATGTGCCCCCTGCTGGTATAACAGTGCCATTGGCAACCTCACTGAGGCCAATGCAGGTGTATCACTCAGTTCACTTACGGATCTCAGTAATCACTTGTTGTGACAAGCTTTACACGCCCCTTTCACGCCTGGCAAAATGATTAGTTGGCCTGTGTGTTTGTTTGGAAGATTGTTCCATACGGAGATTTTTTAATGCCAGTTATGCCAATGCATTTGCCAAGAAGACATCCAGAGCCTCTGAAAGTATCTGAGTAAGTCTTATTGTCAAATCAGAGGAAGTAGACCCACTAGTTTGACTTTTGTTTTGAACCTGTGGGACGCTATCAATCAACAAGTCAATAAATCCTGATTAAGTAAATGTGTAGTTGGCACAGAAAGCTGCTCTTTCTCCCATGAGACCATTGAAGGTCTATTTCTGGAATATCGCATGTATTTATTTATTCTGAATGAAATGAGGTAGTGATGAAAAAAGTCGAACAGATATGTTTTTATTTTTGAAAATTAAAATGCATTCCTCAGGATACTTTTACAGCACTGACAGATTATTTCGTAGACACTGCCACAGTCAGCCGCATTCGGCAAAGCGGGAGCTTAACTGAATAAAAATAAACTCATACGGATCCGACTTTTGCTGTGACGGGAATCTTCCGTTGCCGTCCCAGGCATGACGCCGCACCGCTTTGTCCCTAACAAACGAACCTGTAGCATAAGGAAGCGGCACGTCACGATCCCAGGACAGATCAGAGAGGCTGGCAAAACAGCTGCCCTAAGGAGGGACCCCAGCAAAAAAACAGTTAATTAATTAAACAAAGCGTCATACATAACTCACTGGCAAAGTTTTTCGGGCCTCAGTTGAAATGGTGCATTTGTTTGGTTATTAAGCTCACCCACATGGTTAGCAATGAAAGAGGGGGAGAGATATAGAGAGTGTGTGTGTGTGTGTGAGAGAGAGAGAGAGAGAGAGAGAGAGGAGAGGAAAAAAAGGGGACAAGACAGTGAGAAAAAGAAAGAGGAAAAGTAAGAGAGAGAAGGGAGGTGGAGAAGGGGTAGTCTGAATGGCTTTAGAACATGCCATTGCCACAGTCCATTGGAAACTGATGGTGGGAGAAATTATTCATGGACAAATAGGGGAAGATATAAGGTGTCCATCGCTCCTTGAAAAGCAAGAGAGGACGTACGTCAAAAGCGTGTATTACAATCCTGGGGAGAGCGTTGTAGACTTTAAAAAAGCATTTATCAGTCCCGGGCTTAATGTAGTGGGCTTCTGGGTGAGCATCCATCTGACTGTAAAGACTGAAAACAGATATGTCTTTGCAGGAATACTTTAGCTAAATAGATAAATAATTATGTCACAGAGGGATGAATGAACGCCTTGATTAATTGATTGGTTGATGAGTTACTGGGAAGGTGTAATTATGCGGATTAAATACCCTTAAATCTTCTGAATTCCACACTGGCTTTCTTCCCACTCAGTGTGTGTACTCTGTAACTCTGTGCTTTGTGTGTTTATATATTGTTATGTTAGCTGTGGCCTCCCACTGCCGTTGCCATCTGTTGCAGTCCTGCTCACCCATCGAACTGCCGCGCTTGAGTCCCTCTCTCTCTTTCTCTCACGTGCACACATGCTCAGATGTATACAGACATAAATCAACACACCAGTTGGCAAGTAATCAGGCGATGAGTCTTTCCTTGAGACTAGAAGATCCTTCATGTGATTCTGGCAAGAAAAATAAATACAAAACATAGAACTAAACTTTAGTATGAAGAAAGTGTGAGCCCAACAAAGACCTCTCCTGTGTCACCTGGTCACCACGTACCTGGAGACCTGGGTGACAGTCAGGGCAGGTTACCACACTGTGGGCTACTGAAGCAGCTAGGAGGGAGACCGGTGCAGACACCTTCCAGGAGAAGTGACTACCTTGAGATCCCATCACAGTTAGAATCTGAGGACCCTGCTGGAGAATGTTTTGGCATTCTGTGTTTTACTGGCCTCCTTTCTGATCAGTATCAGAGAAGCGGTTGCTTCAAATCATTCAGATCTTTAACCAATTATATATGTTTGATCTCCAGTGACCTAGACCAGGATAAGTGCTATGAAGAGGGATGGGTGGATGACATCCAATTAGGGGGATGGCGAAAAAGACAGAAGTAAAGTCCATTTTGATGTACTGGTATCTCTAAGACATTTTCAAGGTTGTTTCTGCCCTCTGAACAGAACCCAAAGCTCAGATTGTGCATCTGGGTCCAAAGACTGAGAAGCAGCCTTTCAGAGCTGCAAAGTGAACATGACATACAGCAGTAATGATGTCACTCAGCTCACTGCCACCTGTCAGCCAAAGAGCACATGCCTGGGCCAAACCGCCAAAGCGTGTCCTTATACCCGCTCGCACGGTCACTCGCCTCCCAGCAAGCTTCGGGCCCCGTTTTGGTGGTGTGCTGCCTTCCCTTTCAGTGAAAGAGCCTTTGATGTTAAGGGCAATCCAGTGCGACTGATGGTGCATCCTCACCACCTGACCAAGGACAGTCCGCGATGTTAAAGGAGTTAGCGTTTTGGATGTTATTAATGACTAACATCTTCTGCAATTTTATTATGTCGCGCACCTACACCAAAAAGCCTGACTTGAAGACTTATAGGCCATGACTGTTAGTTCCAGGAATGAACCACCGGCATTTTATCTGCCCAGTAACCCTTGCTTTACCAATATTTTACCACGGTGCAATTTAATACTGCCACAGCCCCATCCAACAAGGATTTCCCCTATCCACTACACATTTAACTGCACAGTTTTCCACAGTTTAAATGATATAATATAGAGGAGTCTTTATATATTGGTATTATGAAATCCTTGGGGCCTGGGGGACCCGGGGGGACTTAGCGTTCATGCTGGAGAAACAATTTCATGCATGTTTAAGGCCACCATTGGCATTTGCAGTGTGGCTCACCATGGCTACACAGCACCTTTCCAGACATCAGGAACATCAGCCTCCCCCTCCCAGGAATCCGCACCAGAGCGTGCTGTCGTCCTGCTCTGGAGTGCGGCTTTCTCTGCCGTCAGAGACCAGCGCTCACCTCATAGCTATGAACCATCACATACAATCTAATTAAAAGTCGGTCGCAGGTGGAAAAAAATCGGCTTTAATTCAAGCAAGCGTGCATCAAAAAGAAAAAAAAACAAACAATCTAATGGCCGAGATGGAATAACGTGAAGCTACCACAAAGACCATTGGCTGTGCAGGGAAGGATGCAGCCTTATTCGGAATTAGCATTAGCATTAGCGTGCCATTTGGCGATGGTGTGGAACCGGAAGTGCGCAGACATCTCACGTGGTGAGGTGACATATGTGTGTGACACAGGGATGGGCGCAAGGACCATGGCCATTGTTTCGGTGTGAGAGCACATGAAAGTGGGCGGAGCAACGAAAATACAAACCACAAAACACCAAACAACATGGCTGTAGGGTCTTGAGAAAGGACCACAGGTGCATGTGGTGTACTGGGCATTTTCTAATATGTGGGATGATCATGGGAACCCCTCCCCCTATTCTTGGCTCCTAAAGATCCTAGTTAGTGCTGATTTCCAACCCCGCATGAGTCTTACATTTATTTTCAGCAAACACTTCTATCCAAAGTAACTTACAATTGAGAATGTTGAGTCAGCCAGTCCCTGGAGCAGTCAAGAGGGGTTTTGCTCAGGGCCCAATGGTGAAATCACTCTGCTGACCACAGGATTCAAAAGTGTGACCTTCTGATCACAGGCGCTGTGGCCTGACCAACTAAGCTATATACCACCCCCCCATCTTCAGGGACTGACTATGTGTCCTGGGGACCAAGAGTAAGAAGAAGAACCAGTTACTTATGACCAGTAGGGAGGTGCAGATGAAGCAGTTTAGTTTAGCCCTCGTCACTGTCACTGTCTCTGTCACTCTCACTGTCTCTGCTCCACCGTGACACTCTTAACTCCTCCCAGTTTTGCAACAAGGAATCAGCAATATATCCAGCAGTAATTACAAGCAATAATTAAAATTCAACCCCCGCTGTGTATGTTACTATTCACACAAAAAGTAGCTCTTTGCTTGAACCCGAAAACAAGCGTAATAGGAGTCTGATATGGTTTGCTGGGTGTTTTCCAAGGCCACTTATCTATTTATTTATTTATTTAATCGTTTTGTCCTCAAATGTTGACACTTGCTGTACCAACCACCATAAATGCCCTTATTACAAGCAAACAAGTTGCAGTCACTGAGATAATTGGATGGTAATGAGGAGCTCTCGAACACCATCGCGGTTTGAGGGGAGAACTGGTTGAACAAGATGAATCTGTCACCTTGATAAGATGTACCTGATCCCTATGGCATTCAGATAAAAAGATTTGTGGAGGAAGACAAGGATGTTGTGATCATTTCAATGATGTCCTTTTCTCCCATAATGCAATGGGGGTATTATTTAATGAGTAGTCCCATTCCCTGCTGCTACTGCTGCTCTAATGGTCTGGTTCCTGTTGCCTAGCAGTGGATGTTTTCAGCATTTTTTTTCTCCATGCAGTTTCTCAGATTACTTGTGAAACTGCCTGTCACAAGGTCAAACTCACTTCTGGCCAGAGACGTACACTGGCTAGAGCCTCTGCATCAAACCTCCTGCTTAAGGAGACAATTCTGTGGTCAGGATAGAACACCCCCCTCCCCCCCCCATCCAAAACTCCCACTCAGTTGGATGGGAATTCTCCTGTGAACCTGCAGCTTCATCCTGAGTTGGGAGAATTGAATAGGTTCCAGTTGGACCAGTTGGATGATGGACTAGACAAAAGCAAACGATCTCAGTTACTTTATACCAAAAGTTAACAAACTCTGGACAAGCTACTGTATAGTTGCCACTAGCTTTGGTGAGCTTTACCTATCATTTCCCTTCCACTTCCTTCTTTTAATATTGTTCCTTGTTTGTTTCTCTTTCTAAAGCTTCTTGACTTCAGTTCAGAGAAGGAAATGTTTTTGTTCAGAGACCACGATGCATAACTGAACGGGTGAAGTAATTTCCGGCGATGGATAATAGACGTTCACATCTGGTGTAAATGGTGTAAAACGGTGTGATTCTGACACATTAATCACTGGAGCGTGGCACAGGACTGGGTCGCCCGCCAGCCAACCTGCCCCCAAACACGGATCAGATTTTTGACTACGCTGCAGAAACACAACACGAGAACAGACCAAGGGCAGCACTGAAAACGGCGGTCCCCACCCCCCACCCTGAGCCTGCCACACGACCGCTGTGGTGGGGGTATCAAGACCGAGGGATTCTTCCCCTGCGCACGTCCATGTGACAAACCGTTAGATTCATGGCCACAAACCGGACTGTGCTTTCCGGGATTGCAGACATTTTTGTTATAACTCTACATGACTCTGCTGGTGGCCTGGTGGCCTCACATCTCAAGGGATGTGGGTTCAATTCCCACCCCCAGCTCGGTGTGTGCAGAGGTTTGCGTGGGATTCCTTTGAGTACTCCGGTTTCCTCTTGCATTCCAAGGACATGTGGTTTAACTGGATTGAAAATAGCACATAACTCCGAGCATGTGTGCTCTGCAGTGGACCAGCATTCCACTCAAGGTGTCCCATCCCTCATATCCAGCCACTGGCTCTAGACTCCCTGTGACACTATACTGCATAAGCAGTTATGGAAGTTGGGTGGATGTAACTCTGTATCAAACATGCATCATTAGCAGTCTACCAATCTAAAGACCGAAGCTCAGGGAAGCTGTCCAGCTTGGGCCTCAAGAACAAGAGGCAAATCCACTGATGATCTCAGCAACATGTATTTACCATCTGCGTCCCAGAAGGTCGCCCAAAAATTCATGAATCCCAGTTAGAGTCATGGATCTATGAAAATGGTCCAAGTGGTTCATGTCATAGAGCGCTCTCTGTCAAGCACATGAAGACATCGAGTTTCTGAAGATTTAGTGAGGTGCAGTTAGGTCTCTTGGGGCTCTTGACAGGACACAGGCTCCTCCTGTGGGCTGCGTTCCTGAGAAGAGAATCAGTTCTTCTGTTGTAAAGCGATCCAGACCGGTGATGGAGTAAAGACAATATGGCTGCTTGTCTTTTTATCCTAGTCTCACTACACAAAGGAAGGATGACGGGAGGGAATTAACCTGTACATCTGTCCCTGAAGGAAGGACAGAATGGCAGAATGTAGTCCGCAATGACACAGTTATGGAAGAACGGCCTACAGGGGTCATCCGTGAGTCGCCATCTCTCACTGTTGATATATTTAGAGCTTGACTTTGTGGAGTGTGATAGCAAACAGTGATGGACGCTGAACATTGACCCAGGGCGGTCACGTTAGGAAGACGTGCCGTCGTCCTGCCTTCCCGTGTCAGATTAACCTGGGAGAGAATATCTGCCTCAGAATCACCAGCCTGGGGGCCCCGGAAGACGATGCTATTGCTTTCTTCCTGGCGACAGCTTAACCTTTTCTTAAATAAGGCTTCAGTAAACAGACAGGGCTGGGATATTGCTATGGATCGCCTGCGTTATTAGTTAAAAGGTCTTAGGACTTCTTGTCGAGTGAGGGCACCTCCCTTTGACTCGTTAATGGGCAGACGTGTCAAGTCGTGCTTCGGTCTTAAGAAATCACATTTAGGGCATCGATCCCCTGCCCTCCTCCCTGGAAACGTATTGCTTAATCACGCCGATGCTGCTGTTTGGAAACCACAATGGAGTCTGACTCCAATGAAGGATTGTTGTCAGCGCTGGATGCGTGAACATCTGCCCTGGAGACTCTCTCTCTCTCATTCTCTCTGTCTCTCTCTACCTCTCCCTCTTTCTCCCCATCTCTATCACTCTGTCCGTTGCCCTTATTGCAGGAGGAGTTTCACTGAGATGTTAAGCATCCCGGCAGCCGAAGCCTCCGACTGTGATAAAATCGCAAATGCGTGTCAGTTGTTGGAGGGTAGCTGTCTTTAAAAGCACGCCCAGATTTGCTTTACACAAACGCACCGCGTGAACATGGCCAGACCACATACCTCATGCTAAT
>JAODLC010000117.1:492873-505972 GCA_026781145.1 Hippopotamyrus pictus | reverse complement strand
CCCACAACACACACGCACACACCTACACGCTCTCAATCTTTCCTTCATGCTCTTCCACTTCAGTCTCCAGCTCTCTTTAAACCTTCTCCCTTTTTGATGCGCCTCCTTTTCCTGTGCTCCGCTCCTCAGTCCTTTTCGTCCCTCTCTGTCTCCGCGATCTCCGTGGCAGGGAGGGAGCGTGGAGGCCAAGGCCACGGTGACGACGCTCAGGGAGCCTCTTGAGATCTGAATGTCGTCTTTTAACTCAAACACCCACGGCTTATAAAAAAAAAAACAGGAGCCTGGCAATGCAGTAGAGGGGGCTCTCTTTCGCGGCGGGGGGGGCATCTCTCTCATTCTGAGCTGCAAAGGTAATCGCTGGTAAGATGTAAAACCATGTTTAGATGACTGCACGTCTCCTTCTGCTTTTAGTGATGAACAGAGAGATAGAGACAGGAGATATACTAAGACACTCAACCACGCCCAAAATTCCATTTGTCACCTGATCCGAGATCAGATCGCTCAGTTTGAAACGTCACGCTCCGAATGATATCCCTGGCGTCTAACGCGGGTGCATACACAAACAGTGAGGAATTTCTCTCCTTTTTTTTTATAAACTGAAAATGCTAAAGTGCTGACAGCTTTTTTGTTGCCAGTGAGCAACGCAGCTGTGGAGGTGAGAAAATCTTTTTGGTTTTTGGTCAGGCTTCAGGTTGGACAGAAGGATGTGTCACAGAAGGCCGAGGGCCATGCTGCCCTGGAGCTCTTGTTCTGGCCCGGGTTTTGTCGTCTAGGACAATCCAGGGCAGTTATGACATCATGACCTCTGGTTTTCCGTCTCCCAGTGCCATCCTTCCTCTCAGCTGCTCCTTGGAAGTTACCAGGCAGAATATCCTTAGCTATCATTCCAAGCAGTCGGCATTCCTGTAAAACTCCCTCACTGACTCATCCTGCTGCTCAAAGCTACGCTTTCATGTTCATTTTTCTATTTGCTGTAATAGAGCTGAAGAGCTGAGTATTTTCTCCCCGCTTAATGAGCTTTGTTTTCATTCGGGCTTGACACATTCAGATGGAAGATGAAACGAACTCCAGAACAACAGGCAGAAGGGGTAAAGGGCTGAATTACGCAGTAAAAGCTGCGAGTCTGGGACGATGAATCTCACGTACCTCTGAATGAGGGACTTAGGGCTGGTTTTTGCTTCATGCGGATGTGGGGATTGTGGCAGAATTTTCGTCATGGGGCCGGCCTTGGACGTGGTGTAGGGGTGCCGCGTGAGAGGCTGGGCAATACTCAAAAATGATTACCATGCGCCGGCTGCGTTTAGTGATGCAAGCGAACCTCGATCATTCAGGTCAGGCCAGGGGAAAAGTAACAGGAAGTTAGAGAGGAGTCAAAGCGAAGATTGTGTATAAATACCTTTTGTATCCTCGGTGATCAGAATGATAACAGAAACGGCTAGCAGATCTGAAGAATGGATGACTGAGAAAGTCCGGAAATACCGGCATTTATTTGATTTCGCGCTACATGATTATAAAGACTCCCAGATGGCTACGAACAAAAATAAAATGCGTTTGTCCTACAACGTCCCGTGTACGTTTTTGTGTTTCATTATCATTATGATTTTTTAATTTACTTTTTATATTATTGTGCATTTTCATTCTAAATGTAGTTTAGCTTTCAGTGTGCTTTCATTAGTTTTTTATATTTACTTTAGGTTTTAGTGATTTTATTTCTAGGGATAGAGGGAAAATTTAGAGGGAAAGTTTGTTGGCTTCTACAAAGTGTCACGATGTACTGTCATAGGCTATTTCTGTGGTTAAAGTGCATTACACCAGAGGGAAAAAGGTATTCAAATCATAATTTTAGCTAAATAGTTTAAAATGGTAACTGGAAGTATTTGACATTGCGTTTTATTTTATTTCAGTTTGTTTCAGAAGCAATATTTATAGTTCTCGTTCAGTTTTTTTAATTTTAATTTTCATTTTATTTTAGTTTATGGAAATGTTTTTCTTAATGATAATAAGCCTGCCTTACGTGCTGTAAGTACATAGCACACGGTTCGTTTAACTGAAATTAATTCTTATATCATCCATTCCACACGTCATAAATGTATCTTTAAACAGCAGCTTTGCTCTAGGGCGCCACCCCAGGCGTAGTGTCAAAGTACACGGCTGCCTGGCACATTGGCACTAGAAGCAAGAGTGTAAAAGATGGTGGCCGATCCGACCGCGGAGCGCCGCTTTCATGGGAGGTAAAACCCAGCGCTTAACCCGAATTCCTTCTGTTAAAAACAATGCTGTTTAAGTGGGTAGGAATTTGCCTGGGCATGAATAGCCCCTCGCGAGCTTTTAGCCATCTTATCAATGTCACCCTTCAATCTCTCAGTGTTTGATATGATGTATTTTTGGGAGCTGCTAGCACACAGACTCCATTCTCAGGAGAGCCGAAGTCCCACCTGATCCCAATGGTGCATGTTTCTCGCATGGCAGGGGAGACATCTCCAGCTTCTCCACCACCCAGCACGCTCACGGCGGGACTGCCGCTTGCGCTAGCTTCCAGGAGGGAAGCCCTTAAGCCACATCTCCACCCTGACTCCTCTCCATAAAGGAAAAGCACGTGCCGGCGAGATTAGAAGTCAACCGTCTGACAAACTCTCCATTGAGCTCGACGTAAGTCAGGAAGTCAGCTGTTTTTGGAGGGTTTCATATCAGCCACTGCCACGCCCGGCCCAAACAAGGGCCAGTCCCCCCTTATTCTGGCTCAACTCCCCCTCAACTCCCCTTAGAAACCACCAGACGGATAAAGTTAAGTCAAGGCCGCTTGGATTTCGCAAGGAAGATACTGAATTTTCTCATTCCTCCCCAGCAGCAAAACAGAGCCTTTCAAAGAAAATGAAAGCACCCCCCCACAACAAAAAAAGGCAACAGTAGGATTAATTCAGCAGAGGCGTTGGCTGTATACACTGGCCTGGTGTGCGGACTGCTAGTGCATCAAACACTCACTCTCTCAGACACAGAAATCTTCAGGTTGGCTGCTTCACTTCTCGAATTCAGAAAGGGAATGCAGTGTCGAGCCATCCAAGTATGAAATTCAATTCCAACGCAGAGGCTGTGTTATTATTAAAGGCCACTATCGCACAAAGCAGACCAGACTGGCTCTCTGGATCGGACCTCTCAATGTAAACAGGGTGTGTGCATTGGGTTGTGCAGTGAGTGTAGGGGAAGGTGGGGGTCATCACTGCCATAGCTGTCCCAAGTTGATTGGCCAGACTGCAGCACCTGGACTTATTCACACTGTGGCTGGGGGGGTGGGAGGGATAGGAGGGGAGCTTCTGTCGGCGTTTAAACCCAACATGGAGGCCTTCAATGGATGCCCAACAGTGCCCACAGACAAAGGCTGAGGCTAATGAGTCAGTTATGGTCCAGAGTAGTGCCAAAGTAGCTTGGCTGTGTGATTCTCTCAAAACGTACTGTTGTTCGTTGCACCTCCTCCTAAATGTTTGTTCTTGGTTGCCTGACTCTTTGTGGGAAAAGCCATTTAGCGGAATATTCCCAGGTCAATATCCCAGTCTGGCTAAAAGGCCAAACACTCTGGAAAGTGCTTATTTGATGTGAAACAAACATGTGTTTTGTGTTTTGTGCGTTTTATGTCTGAACGCAGTATTGTGCTGAGATATTGCCAGGGGGATTCTTTTTTTCTAGCACATTAAGGATTTTATGGCTATTCCACACAAGGCTTATTTGTGGTCACTTCCAACAGGAGTGTCCTGTGTCCTGAAACCTGATTACCTTCTGATGTAAACACACCCTGCTGCTCCAGAGCTCATCAAGACTACAGAAATTCATCTTTCTCAAAACGGATCCTGCGGGGAGTGAATGCATTCACGTCATATTTGGAGTATTTTGTTTGCATCGCGGGTGTTTTAAACAGGCAAACAAAACAAAACAAGAAATGTAAACAAAATTCTGGCCAATTTCAGTCACAAAAATAGCCTTAATTAAGTCATTTCTTTTCACCAGCAGCAGAAGACCTGTCCTGTTCAAAAATAAACATCTATAAACTCTTCTGACAAGCCTGCCCTTTCCAAATGGAAAGAAGCGTTAAATATCACATGACGGACTTACAAAAAGTTCTGCTTGTGTGTTTACTATTCACTCTCTGATGTGGGTCTGTGTCAGGGCCAGAAAACAGCAGAATTCTGCACTGTGGGGGGGAGGGGCACTGTTACTGTGGGGAGCTGGGGGGTGTGTGGTAGAGTGATACCAAGACGGATAGAAAGGAAGAAGGAGAAAGGACTGAGAGAAGAGAGGGAAGAAAGGGAAAGAGGAGTCAGGGAGATGTGGAAAGACATGGAGAAACGGGAAAGAGAAAAGGAATGAAAGGAAAATGCAGAAGGAGAGAGAAGAGAGGGAAGAAACAGAAAGAGAAAGAGATATGAAATGAGCAAGAAAGAGGAGAGAAGGAGACAGGTAAGAGATGGGGAGTGAACAGAATGTATAAGAATAATTTCACATTTGTAACTTTTCATTTCAGTGTAATATTGTTGTTAGTTTTGACAGTTGAATTGTAATGCTTTTGGCAGGAATACCTGTACTTGTACTTTGCCAATATAGCTTGTAGAACTGAATTGAAACTGAATTTAGAGAGAGAGAGAGAGAAACATCCTGTTTGTATAAAGAAGAACAGCCAGTAATACATGCAGTGCAGGATTAGGCAGAAAGCCGCTGCTCATTCCAGTCCAGAGAGGAGCCGGAAAATTCTGGATGCACATGCTGTCAAGGCCCAGAGACACACAGTGAAACACAGCCCTAAGAAATCCCAACATCCCATCCCAGGATGAAGCGGGAGAATTCTGGATCCATGGGCTGTGGAAATACACAGACTGTCTGTAACTCACAGTCCTAAAAACCCCAACAGCTCTGGACAGAAGAGCTAGTCATCATTGTCTCACAGTTAGTAACAATGTTAACCAACTGCAAAACATTGGGTAAAGCCCTATGAGATATACAGTTAGCAGGATTATAGGGCAATAAACGTGTTGGATAATAAACAGGAAATTGACACCAACACAGCATCATCACAGCAGAGAGGGATCCTGACCAAGCACAGGCTGAATGATCACAGTCCCTCTATGGACACAATCAGACACAGGTAACCCAGGCTACAAACAGAGGACAGACTTACTGTTCACAGGTTCTCTGCAGACACAGGCAGATGATATTATACAGAGAGGACAGGCTCACTGTGCACAGGCCTCCACAGGCACAGGCTGACAAAAAAAAACCAGACAAAGCTACATAGAGAGGACGGGCTTAATGAACACAGGTCCTCCTCGGACAGAGGCAGACACAGTCAGTCCTGGCTACACAGAGGGGACAGGCTCAGTGACCACACACTTTCCACAGACACAGACAGACCAGGTTACACAGAGAGGACAGACAGACGCTGTATCTGCAGATAGAGACCCAGACCAGGCAATACAGAGAAGACAGGCTCTGCTATCACAGAGACAGGAGCTGTGGAAACAGCGAAGAGCACAGAGCCGGAGGAACTGGCTGTCCCTCTGGGTGAGGAATGTGCTGTTGCGTAATGCATACGTACCTGTCACTGGCTTGGGGGGTGGGGGGACACCGGCAGCGGGCTCACAGATAGCCGGAACATAAGCCCATTTTTCATGAGCATTATATAAGAATGCGTCAGTAATATCACGTTTATAATGTGCCCATTTTACATTACACTATTATTTTGAAACTTTTACACATTTATTGTAATGCTCTGACAGTACGACTTGCATGTCACCCCAATTAAGCTGGCGGAATTGGAAAAAAAATATTGAATTGGAAGACGTGCAGTTAAAGTGGATTGTTCTGTCTAAGTGGTGCTCAGCGTGTGATTGTGTGTGATTGTCTGTGTAAGCCCTGCGATGGACAGGCATCCCATCCACAGTGTCCCCTGCCTCGTGCCCTGCACAAAGATGATCACTGAAGGGTACCACACAATTTATATATTTTTATTTATATCCAGTTCTAACTATTTTCATTTTTTCCAAGGCTGTCTTTTCCTCCTGTTAGTTTTATGTAATGTAGTTAAGGTAATATATGCATTCAGTGACTCTTAGGTTTATTGTTAGACTAAAAATACCTCTTGGACCTCGACCAAGAAGAGGGTTTTGTTCCAGAAAGTCAGCTCCTGGGCTGGACTTCAGGGGATGTGAGAGACACACAGGCGGGTGTCTATACCCAGCTCCCAGCGTGCTGCGGCTAAGAGGCTGCACTGAGCAGGCTTTTCACCTGCATATCCCAAGCGAGAAGCTAATAGGTAGGGACAGGGAGGATGTCTACCAGCTCCCTTTAAAATAGACATCTTCTTCACAAAATATTTGCTCTTCCTCTGTGTCTGGATCTTTCATAATTAGTTTTGTTCCAGCTCTGCCTTGTGCTGTTTCTGAGTTAGTGTTTTCTATCCCAGTGTTCACGAGGGTTATTTTATCTGCATTTCCTCCTGCAGTTCAGAACCCTGTGGTTTAGGTGAACTGATTTCTCAAAATAGCCCAGTGTGTGATTGTGTGTGTGATGGACTGACATGAGGAGTAAGGCGTCCCCCCCCTCATGCCCTGCGATGGACTGACGTGCGGAGTAAGGCGTCCCCCCCCCTCATGCCCTGCGATGGACTGACGTGCGGAGTAAGGCGTCCCCCCCCTCATGCCCTGCGATGGACTGACATGCGGAGTAAGGCGTCCCCCCCCTCATGTCCTGTGATGAAATGTTCAAAATACATCCCTCTTGAAGGCTAGAATTTCTCATTTCAGATGATAGAGGCATGAATCCCTTTCACTGTTTGCATCCTCTTTGCGTCTCCATGCCTGAATCTTTTCATAACTAGCTAATATCCTGTTGGAATCACCGAACGTCCCTTAACTCATAATAACACAACCACATACATACACACTGATCTGAGTGTGTAACCACGCAAAGCCAGTGCGGTCTGTACTCCAATGCTCTGCCAGAGGACCTCGGCCCGCTTGAGCTTGATGGAAGCGGAAAAGCCCTTCGGGGCTCTCCCATAAACCGCTGTTTGGGTGCAGATGTGGCGACTGAGGCATGTGACATGTGGAGAACCTCAGCGTTGAGTTCGACCACCACGGGCACCCGGGCACCGCGAGCACACTGCAGACGGAATTCCCAGCCTTGAACAAAGCACACGCCACTCCAAGCAGGAAAAGAGGCCTGTTCCACGGGAAAAGCCGGAACACAAGAAGCCTCCATCACAGAAGGAATGCACCATCTCTACCGGTCAGTGCAGCTTGCTGACACATCTGTGCGGCGATTCAAGTGAGCGCGATGCATCGCCCCCCCCCCCCCCCCCCCCCCCGTGCATGGAGCAGCTAGCGCAGTTTGCCGGGGAGTCTTGGCATGTCGTGCTCGCTTAAAACGTCCCTCATTCTGGGATTTCGCCTCGTGTTTCGAACGAGAGTGCGTTCCGTGTCTTAATGAAAATCCCGTATTCTGGCTAGCATTGCTCTTGGTCAGTGGTGACTTTTCCTAACGCGCTGAAACGTTCAGAAGCTGACCCACCTTGGCCCACCGAAGGTCCTGCTATAAGGGGGTCCAGTCCACAAAC
Organism: Hippopotamyrus pictus; assembly: GCA_026781145.1. NCBI lineage: Eukaryota > Metazoa > Chordata > Actinopteri > Osteoglossiformes > Mormyridae > Hippopotamyrus > Hippopotamyrus pictus. The sequence continues at coordinate 498,372 of JAODLC010000117.1, read as the reverse complement.
CCCCTGTTCAGAATTCCCAGCCTGGTCTGTAATGGTACTTTTAAGCACGGCCCCATAAGCATGCATTTACCCATATATAGAAAATCAATCCAATCCACCATCGTCCATCTGCTAAACTATTATTGGATCACATCACAGCTCGGAATCCATCCCAATCCATAGGCAACGTAGGTCACACGGCACAGCCCCCCTTGGATGGGATGCCAGTCAATCAAAGGGCAGACATACGCACGTGCCAACTGGTGATTAGAAACACTAAATGCGTGTCTTTGGGCTGTATGTGGAAATTGGCATGACATGGGGAACTTGCAAACTCCACACACACGGAGCGGCAGGGTTTAAACGCCCCAGCCGTGGTGGTGTGAGGTAACAGTGACACCCCCCTGGGCCGCTACACCTCCTTATATAGATGATGACTATGGTGAATGAGGAAGACCCACTTTATGTATCATAATTCTAGTGCCCGGAGGCTAAAAATTGCTTTTACATTACAGATTTCTTCTGCCTCTATCTCTCCGATATCAATATTTTCGCGGCTTAACTTGATGCATCGCTGCTGAGATATACAGCTTTATGCACTTGACCCATCTCGCCGGCGCTGTCCCCTATCACCGCATAACCTCATCATGGCTGTGACAAAGCTGGGCCGGCTGCGAATGCGAAAAGCGGCAGGCCAGCGGCTGCGGCCGCAGCGCGTTTAACGAGAGGTTCTGCGGCACGTCGACGGTCCGTCCAGACGAAGAGCCGGTGGATTGCTTTTAAAGTAGCTCCGGGCTTCATCCCTCCCATTCCCCCTGCCTGGCTGCTCCGGCACAAGCACCTCAGCGAAAAGGTTGCTTATTGAACTCACCTCTGCTGTCTGTCAGGGACGCGGGGTCGAGGATGAAAAGGGAAGAAGATGAAAAGACCGGCAGGAAGCTGGGGAACTGGACTCTGAATCTAAATACCCTGCCCCAGTACACAAGAAACGACGCCTGCTAAACATGCCCAAGTCGTTTTTTTATTTTTATCCACACTTTTCTTGCAGTGGAAAGTTTGTTCGGTTAAAGTTCTGGGCAGACACCCCTTAACTTCAAGTTTCTCCAGTAAAAAAACAGTGTAATACGGGGAAAAGCCTGCAAACATATTATGTGATTGTACCTGGTTGTGTTTCTCCTTTTCTTTGAATCCTGTTTTTTTTCTTTACCTTTTCTCATGAATTCAAGGTCAACGGTTTTCATGACAACACACAGAATCCATCAGCAGCCAGAAGAACTGGTAGGAGGTTCTCTGATGCCTTTTAGATACGACGTCTGTCATACTTAATTTGAAGTTCTCCCCCATTTCTGCTGAGATTCGGACAGACACCGGGGATTCTGGGAAGAGGAACACGTCAATGCAAACACGTCGATTCGCCACGCTCCCAAAATAACCTGGGCCCGAAGGCCCCCCCCACAAGGTCAATGGTCACAGCCTCTGACGGATGCGAAACCTCTAGAGCAGAGAGGATTTTCAACTGAATCAATTGGTTAACAGATTAGCGCTCGGCCAGCCTGCACCGACACGCTTCTTACACAGGGGCTGATATCTTCACGAGGAAGGTCAAGGTGCACTGTGTCAAACTGTGCTTCGACCGGTTTATTCCACGCAGTAATCTCCTCATCCTCCATAACACCTCTGAAGTTACTGTTTTTGGAGAATCAATTTCAGACGAAACGAGGCTGAAGTGAGCCGCCGTTCCCAGAGGCGATTTCGGAAGCCCTGCTCTCTGAAGGGGACAGTTTTGTGGTGATTAAGGGGATGCGGGGACCCAGGGGACCTTGAGCAGGATTCGCTTCCACCTGCATTCTGCCAAGGAGCCTACATTTGTGGGAATGAATTAATCCCATAATTACTTCCTTGAGACGGTCATTACATCCGGTGTCCTGGTTGAGAGAATGGAATCTGAGAGACAAGCTCAACCCTGGGGCTGTGTGTGTGTGTGTGAGGGGGGGGGGAGTGTATAATAACGTCCTTGCATGAGATAAGTGACCTAGACAGCACAATCCAGGGCGTGCCAAGGAGAAGGATTTTATAGCCCCCAGATCTATATTGCAAAAAGCTCAATTCTGATGTACATATGGAGTCAGAGTACAGGATTTTGGTAATGATGTCCCTGGACATTTGGAGGCTGCTATAGACGGTTAAAGACTTGGCTACACCGTGGTAGGCAAGACAGAACGATGATTGATTCAGGTGTTCCGTCAGCTGTGGAATAAGGCAAAATTGGGCGATAAAATCATCACGGCTCGTCACGGTGAGATGAATGGCCCAGGCCTGGTGTCAAGCAGCCACGGGAATGTTTTTTAATGGGCTTTAGCAGTGTGTGTGTGTGTGTGTGTGCTTTAGCAGTGTCACCAGGAGCCGCGCGTCTCATTGCGCCGCGAGCTCGCCACGAGGGCAGAACCGCGTTAACGAGCAACAATCCTGCGTTGCATCACAGCGCCCGGACATGTGACGCATTTTTGTCAGCAAACCCCACCCTCGACGAATGAGAGGCAGCGTCCCCAAGGTGGGTGACGGACACAGTCTGGCCCCAGGATGACTACCCAGAAGTCCTGGGGCGATTTTACAGAGATGGCAAAGGCAGAACAGGAGCATATGGATGGAAACGGCTTAGTTACGGGGATGACATCGGGTACGGATCTAACGAGTTTAAGTGGAGCAGAGCACAGGGGAGGGGCTGCATGTGACGGCCGGGAAGCAGGACGTGGCCATGGTACAGTCAACGTTAGCCCAAGTTCCGGGGAGGCCGTTGCCGTGTGCCGGTATAGTGCGGGAAAGGGAGTTCCCCGGTAGGACCGTAATTAATTTGAATCGTAATGACCAGAGGGAAGCCTGACTAATGCGGCCTCGGCTGACAATACTTCGGAAGGCTGAGCAATTAGACTGCACCTTCCCCGCCCCCCCCCCACACGGCAGTCCCGGTCCACCTACCAAAAGCGGTGCCATCTGACGTCCCCAGATCTCAGGAAGAAGGCGCCCATCTGAGGAGCTTCGCAAGCGCGTGACTGTAGACCATCAAGAGCTTGTGAAAAACAAACACTTACAATTGGGGGATGTCACTGGGACCGCACTATGCTGCGTTTCCTCTAGCGAGCGGCACAAGGAGGTCAGCCCATCGTCGTGGCGGAGGACCGGAAGCGTGACGATGACGTTTCATCGACGCATTTAGCCGAATCCCGGAGTCACCCACGTGAAGCCCAACGCAGGCCGGTGCCAAGTTCATCGGCCAGGAGACAGATATCAAGCGAAACGGGCCAGAACCGGGGCACAGATGAACAGATGGGTCTTGCCGCACAGCAGCTATAACTCCCAAGACCACTGCCAAAGTCCCCGGCTCAGGGTCTCTGTTGATGGGACCCACCAGCCATACGCTGACTCACGGAGAGTCTGCGCCAGTGCTCCGGAATGTTCCAGGTCACATGAGGGTAAGCTTGAGCCCGTGAGTCATCTGCTGCTTCCGGCGTCATTGGAACAGCGGGCGGCGAGGAGGTGGGACAGCCAGGAACTGTGCGAGCTTTCGTAATGATACACCGTGTGGGCCTTATGTAAAGAATTTCAGATCCTGCAAAACCCCGATGAGAAAGCGTCAAATTCCACTGTGTGGACGCCTCTCATTACCTACCATTTGTCAAAGCGAAAGTAAAGCTGCCCGGTCTGAGATCATCCCAGTCACACGGCTGCCGGTGACATGTGACCAACTGGAGAACAGAGGGGTCAAGGTGTCCCAAGGCAATGTTTTCCAGGAAAGGCATAGCCAGCACTGAGAGCCAGCTAGTTAAGTTTCACGCTAATTAGCACCTAGCTAACAGGGTCAAAGAGATAACTGGGCAGTTAATAATAATGATAATAATAAATCTTGTTATGCCAGGTATTCATTTTAAAGCCCGTCTATGTTGTGTGACTGAGTCATTTTAAACGAAGAATAATGCTGAAAAAAATGGGCATTTACAAAAGATTGTTTTAGATTGGCATTTCATTCTTTGAGTGCCTATGACTTTAGTATTTTTTAGTAAGACTTTCAGATTGGTTATGTAAGATCTTTCACACAAAACACTCTGGCTTCCCTGAGCTGCTGTGGCATGCCAGCTTGGAGACATGCAGACAGTATGTGGACAGAATGTGCACATAAGGCATCTTCTTCCTGCACGTGCTTAACGTGACCTTCTTCTGTCCTGAGAGGCATAAGCATAGCGAATCCTGGAAGCTCATCTGTACAGAAACCCGAACCCAAGCTGCAAGCAGGACAGGGGGTGTGATTCCTGTGGAGCCCCTGGGATGCTGATGAGATGGACACCTGAATTTTTTTGTAAGGAGTTTCCTGTTGCAGGAACCTGCCAGAAACTTCTTTCATCTTGAGCGGGTGCCGGAGCCCCCCAGGGGGGTGTGGTGACTGGTGACTGCAGAGGTACCTGTCTCCCTGTCTCCTGGATGCACAGCCATCGGAGAACAAGACTATGCAGCCATAATGTGGTCTTGATGCCTTAGACTAGTCTTTCCCCAACCCAGTCCTTGGGGAGCCCAGATAGTTCACAGTGTATGGGTTATCTGGTACTCTAGGTCGGGAAACATGGACCCTGACTTCACAACATCACCCACCTTGGGAGGACCCAGCTGTCACACTGTACAGCAGAAGCCACCTAGATCATTCACATTTGAGCCACTTAGCAGATGCTTTGATCCAAAGTGACATGTGTTTTTTTTTTTGAGAAGCAGGGTCAGCCAGCTCCTAGAGCAACTGGGGGACAAGGGTCTCGCTCAAGGGCCCAAGGGTGAATTCACGCTGCCAAACCCGGGATTTGAACCAGTGACCTTCCCATCACAGCATCCTAACCCACTGGGTCACGCCCCAAAGCTGTCAGGAACAGCATTAGACTAACTCTACAGACAGACCAACGTTACTCTGATATCCCTTTGACAAGAATCCTGAAAGGATGAGAAGCTTTAATCAGATGTGTTCCCAGTGAAGGAAACAAAGTGGGAAAAACTGGGAAAACCCCCAACATTAGACGTACCAGTAAGCCAGATTGGATGCTCTGGGACTCTTGGCAGAACCCGTGCCCTCATCTCAGCACATGGCAGCCATGGCGTCAGAAGTCCGCGCTTGGCCGAAACGGGCATAATTCGGCCGCTGAGTCTGCCATGGCGCGCATGCCAAGATGCAGGGGTGGATTATTTAGCCCGGCCTGTCACCGGCTCTGTGGAGCTCACACCTCCCGTTTAAGGCTTCGTATTTATAGCTGGTGCTGGTCAGGTAGATCATTCGGTGAAGTCTGGGGTCACTGGGGCAGACAAGGAGAGGCGGACGGGCACTCAAGCTCTTTAAACTGAGTCAGCTGCACACAAACACACACACACACACACACCCATACTCACACACACACACAGCTACACACACACACACACACACACACACACACACACACACACACACACCCACACACACACACACACACACACCCACACACACACACACAC
>JAODLC010000117.1:456365-468223 GCA_026781145.1 Hippopotamyrus pictus | reverse complement strand
CCCCCCCCCCCCCCCCCCAGCATCAAAGAACAATCCTGTGGGCCGTATAACACAGGAGTGAATCGCTGCGGTGGGAAAAGGCTCATTATGGAGGCGGGGTCTCCAGTGAACTTCAGAGCCAATCAGAAGTCGGTATCACGTTAGCTCGCCGGCCGAACGGGTGTGGCTAACATGCTAACGAATAGCATCCCTGTCCCAGAGCTGCAGGGGAACACGGTCATCCACAGGTAGCAGATAACAGGTAAGGGATCAGACTTCCACCCAGAAGGTCATGCCCCCGTGATACGTCGTACCGTTTTACCTCTGGGGGGAAGACTTAGCCTTAGCCTGAGGCTGAGCCTGAGCCTGAGTCTTAGCCTGAGCCGGGCAGCATCGCTGACCTCCGCTAAGGAGGAGGAATCGGCTGGAGGCGCCCATCTGCAGGCTTAACCAGCGTCTCGGCGCACCCACGCTGTGTGGAGGACAAAGAGCCACCGCCAGCCTCAGAGATGGTGCTCGATGGCTTCGCATCTCTATCTGGCCCCCAGTGGAGGGCCTTGGCTCACTGAGGATCTCGATGTGGTTAAGACATCTGACAGACCGAGCCCCCCACCCCACACACACTATATTTAATGGAGGGAGAAGCGGCATGGCTCCACAAGGATACTGCACACAGAGTGCCCCCCCTCCCCAGCCACCCCCTGTAGCAGAGCTGCTCATTCACTGTAACACTGTCGTGATTCTCTTGCGGAGGGTCGGGGGTGGTGGGGGTGGGTGGTACAAAAAGATCTGGAACAGCTCTGATCTGCCGATTCAGGACGGTAGTGGGAGGATCCCCAGTGAGCAGGGCCCCCCCCCCGCAGTGGGGCGTGCAAAGCCACATGCTTCACCTGAATACATGAGAGTGATACTGCACATGGAAATTACACGACAGAAACAAACACATGCGCGCATGCACACGCAATCAGACACAGACCTATACAGTCATATATAGAGATGGACCCCCACATAGGTCCCACACGCACTGCACACCCAGCGCTGACAGCTGCAGACTCAGGCCCGCCATGCACCTCACACACATCCGCCCTACACCACGGCGGGGCCCCGTGTGCTCCTGCGTGCCGGACGGGCCCCTGGAGGGCCACGCCAGACCTCTGGACATCTCGCAGACCAGCAGTCTGACAGGAGAGAGTGCGGTTGCTGCGGCAACCAAGGCCCCATTACAGGCTATACTGGCTGTCTGCACAAATGAAATAAATATTTTATCAAGGCCCGGCGGCAAACTTCCAATTACTCTGCCGTCAATGGAGAGCAGAGCTGACAGGCCCGTCAGCCAAGGACTCCCTGTTCATTAGCGGCCTACATGCGCACACGCGCACACACACACACACCAACACACACCAACACTGTATCGGTCTAAACAGCTGCATAAACACTAACAACCCTAGCCCCCAGTGTTGCTAAATAAGAAATGAGAAAAAACAGGACATTTCTTCCATATTAATCATTTCAATACCCTTCCTTTTGGAATACAGCATTGTAGAAGGGGGAAAAACACACACCACACAAACGCACGTCCGGGAGAAAGCGTGAGGTTCGGTCGGCTGTGTAAAAGGCCGTCCCCCTCCCCCCCCCCAGATAGCGGCGGCGCGATTAACATGCGTGCGGCCGCTTCAGCTACGGCGCTGGGAGCTGGCACGGCGCGGACCTCTTCAAGGTGAGAGAATGACGGATGAAGGAATTAGGAGGCAGGGTGACTTTGAGGAGACGCGGTGGGCCGCGGGCCAGGGGCCTGCAGGAGACGGAGGGCCAGAGCGGCCCGGTACTGAAAGACCAGCCGTCTGAGAGCCGCTCTGCCGGCCAGGCGCAGAGAAGGAAGGCTGCGACCGGGCCGCCTTGACTAGGCGATGACGGCGTCACCCGACGGATACAGGAATTTGTTCTCCCAGTGAGGACCGGGCAACAAAAGGTGCACGGGGCAGGGTGTGTGGCCCGACAGGCCAAGGCAAGAACCTGACAAGAACCGCGGCTACAGAGGACACCGCTGCGGAGCATGGAGGTGTTTATTTCCCGGGGTCTGGATGAGAGTTCCAGCAGAGCCTGAGCCCAAGCCTCGAGGGAGCAGACACAGCGATGTGGGTCGGGAGTAACGTGTCTGCAATGACGCCCTAAACAGAGGACACACACCTGAGCTCACACACCTATAAAACCCATAAACACCAAAACATCCATCCATCCATCCTCTTTACCCACCTTACTCACTGAAAATGCACCTTAAAGATTCGAAGGAGTCTTTTTTTTTTTTAAGAGTGCGCTGGGGAAGGGGGGGAGGGGGGCATAGCAGGTAAGGGGGAGGGTATGAGCTGAGCCACGTCCCAGGAACGGAGAGCAGCCGTTAGACACAATTACCTGACGCGGCGAGTCGATGTCAGAGCGGTGAGTGGGGAGAATAGAGCGTTTAATACGATGGTGCAAATTGGAGACAAACGGGGAGGAAAAGAAAGGGGGGGGGGGGGATCTTTAAAGCGTCAAACGGACAGCTACTTAACCGAGAAGTGAAATATGGATCGCGAATCTGCGGGCAGAACTCCATTAAACGCGATGTGCTTGGGCGGCGGTGGCGGACAGGAAATCGTTGGCGCGCTCCAGACCGGCGTGTGGCCTCACTTCCTCCGAGTGACGCGGGCCACAGCTAGGGACTCCCGCGCCGTCGGGCCCCGAGCCGAGCACCCCGCCAGTAAACGCACCGGGCGGCTCTGACCTCTTCGCTTTCCGGGGACACCGCCCGCTTGATTGGGCACGGGAGGATGGGGAGGAGCCTCGCCAGCTACGCCGCGGCAGCCCACTGAAAAAGCAGGACTCCCTCTCTGCCGAATCCACAGATCAGCGTTTCGTCGCTGGACGGGGCTATGCTGCATCGCCTTCGGTGTGAAAAAGCGCATTAGCGGTGTCGGGTCATAAAAACACACAACGCAAAATTGAACAAGACCGCTCGGCAGTGAAATCCACTCTAATCTACCGCGCCGGCAATCCCAGCGAAACACCGCTGGCTCCATTTGCCCAGGAACTCCCCACTCGCACGACGGAAATATTTTATATACATATTACAGCAGTCTTTTCATTAGTGTGGAGCTGTCAGCGCGTTGATGGAAGAATCCTGCTGGCTGAATACTGACATCTTAGCACTCCATCCACCACGGCATGCTGTCATTACAAATCTAATCGAATGAGTAATTACCGGCCCCTTAAACAGCTGCGGATAATATCCCAGTGATGGTCATCACTGCTTTAATAAGAAATTCACTGTGGTACTAAGTAGGAAAAAGACGAGCGTCACACCAAACAATCGCCGACTTCTTCCCCAGCTTCTCGTGTCATTATTCATAGCTGCACAGCATCTGAGATGATCACTGCAGGTCACCCATCACACAGGCAATCGCTACGCTGACTTTTTAACCCAACGCCACCATCACATTCTGCTGCTCAGCTGACACTTTTTATGGGTGTCAAACTGGAAAAATGTCTCATAGCATCTTGCGTTGCATCTGTATGCTGTGGCTGAATTCCTGATCCCTGCCATCAGTTGTGTGGATTAATTCTTTGGCTGTTACGGTGTTTGTTTATGTTGATACGTCTGATCTGTACTTTACAGGCTCTCACACAGAGAAAGCCGACGACAGCTCCGTTTATTCAGTCGTGCCTCGTTCAGAACGTTCTTCAACTTTGCGAAGTTCATCGTCTTTTTTTGCAGCAAAGTTGAGCCACGAAACACAATCTGGTCTGGATGCGCCAAATCAAAACCGGAACTTTCCTGCTCATTAACGAACCAAATACTTACAAGGTGGGAGAATAGTCCATTTTTGTAAAATTCTCAAATATCACGTAATCGGAGTCACTTAACGTTGCGGCAGACTGAATGCAATGATGTTCTTTCTTTGTCCTTCGTGTCTTGCACCCCCCTTCGTTATTAAAATGTTAGCCAGATCCATGCTTTCTCTGGATTGTCATCCTTTCTGGTATTTATGCCATTTCAGTACCAAGGACAGAGCACCTCCTGAAAGGCCCCTTTAAGGAACCCAGCATGAAACAGACCTCACAATACATTACAATGGGCTGAGAACTGTTACTTCCACACATCATTAATCATAAACAGGGCAGTGTCATTTAAAATGAGACTAGGAGGCGCGCGGCAAATACATTTTGACCAATTATCCAGATTCACAAATGTTCACAAAATCTAGCAATGCAAATGTCAGGGAACGCAGCAGCTCAAAATAACATGGCTAAACCACTGGACCACCTGGGACTAATTTCCATAAAGACTATCAGATTCCAGTGACTGCCGGCCTGTGACCGAACGTGACGGAGGCCAGTCCTTTCTGACTGACTGCTGTGTGTAGGTGAACCATGCAGCCCAACGGTCACGTCATGCACATTTAATGGATGCAGCGCACAGCTCGTTAGAATCACTGCACTTCATTACCTCAGCGTTCTTGTATAAAAGGATAACAGTTACTTTGGATAAACATGGCTACTAGTAAAATAACAGAATGAACAGTAAGTGTGCATTGCAGGTGTCAGGAACGTGCTTGACTTGGAAAGTCGGGCTATGAGGCCAATCTGTACCATCCAGGCACACATCTAAAGGGCCCCGGGCAGGTGCGTCGGGTGTAAAGGGCCCCGGGCAGGTGCGTCGGGTGTAAAGGGCCCCGGGCAGGTGCGTCGGGTGTAAAGGGCTCCGGGCAGGTGCGTCGGGTATGCAGTCAAAGAAAATGATTCCTTAAATTTCTTTAAGCAAATCTTTATTTCAGTGCCAAATTATGATATTATGTCTGTCAAAGTGTGTCAGCTCAGTAATTTCAAAACCTCTCCTAAAGTCATCCCAGTATTTGCACTAAACAACTAACATACATGCGTTTTTTTTTTTTTTTTTTTAACTCAACCACTGTCCCACCTTGTTTGGCTCATCAACACCTCATTGAGATATTTAACTAATTAAGTTAATTAAAGAAAGGAACTGATAGAGAAATTTCAGATGGATTGACTGAGGTGCCCCTGAGAGGAGGTTAGGGAACTGAAACGGTAGATATCAGTAACTTTTTAGAGGAAAGAAGAAACTATTATTTTTTTTTTTTTTTAATGTTAAATTGTGATTTTTTTTTCTGAGCAAACACGTACTTAATACAGAGACAAACATTTTATTTAACTGCCTGAAACTGCACGTCAGGTCTAATGAATCCAGGTTTGTGGCAAGTACAGTCTCAATAAAGAGCCATTTGCCGTGTGCAGGTGAAGGAGCACAGGTAGGGTAAAGGAACGTCTCTACTGCAGCTCTATTCACTGCAGCCCCATTTCTAGTTCTTGTCCACAGAGAGTGAATCGTTAAGCCCTCGCTTGATATCCCCACCTGCCATTATCTGCAGCAGATGGGGGGGGGGGGCGCCTTTTCAAACACAGTGTGGAGGCAGCTTCTCAGCAGGAGGGGTCGTCCAGAGCTCCTGGATATATGGCGCGTTCAAGTGATGGACCTCATTGAGAAGGTTTACCATCGAGACACGTGGTTCGATATGACATGGGGTAACCGCTGATCCCACCAACAAGAGAAGAGACTTTTGTGTGGTACTGACCAAGGGTGACCGTGCAGAGAACAGGGACTACGCTCATTCACAGCTGGAAAAGCCAGTGGCATGGTGGGACCAATCCAGGGAAGGAAGCCAGGAAATACAGAGAGACATTAAGGACGGGCCCACTTTGTGGGCCAAATCGAACCAAACAGCCTGCTTCAGAACAACATGCTTCACCTCCCAACTAGGATTAGCTGCACAGTTAAACAGCAGAAGTCAGCATTCTGTATGAATTGTTATGCGGTGGTTTTGCATAGGCTAAGTACATTAGGGGGAGCTTTCATCGTCGGGGCAGCAGGGGGAGTACTGGTTAAGGTAATGTTCTCGAAGGCTGTCAGCTTGAGTCCCAGGAGAGGCTCTGCTATTGGACCCTTCAGCAAATTACTTAGATATGCAACTAAAAAAAGAAAACCACAAGGAAAGGTTTAGGCACCTCTGGGCTAGACCAGAATAACAAGCATCTCAGAGACTTTCCATCACAGTGATTGGCCAAAGTCAGAAATCAGCCCCCCCCCCCGCCCCCTGAGGGCTTTTCCCTCTCCTCACCTCTTCTGGAGCGTTCTACACCGCTGATCGTGACAGACGCATCAAATTGCTCACAGAAACCATGATCCACACATCTACATGGCCCTTCCTCGGCGTGTACCCCCCCAGATGAAACACTGGTGAGATGTACAAATGTGTGCGGAAAATTTGTGCTCGACAGGTGCGTCTAGTCAGCCCTCACCCCCACCCTACAAGCGCAGTTACCCTAAACATCTGCCCAGCGCTGAGCAGGTCTTCCGTGACAACCACCAGCTAGTCGGCACTGGCTAGTGAACAGCCCAGTATCGGAACTCACCAGCACCGTTTTCAAGTGCTCCACGATGGGACATAAATAATAAAGGCCATCTATCACAAGGCCAGGTCAGGTCAGGTCAGGTCAGGTCAGGTCAATGGCTTGGGATTAATTTCGGAATAACAAGGGAGGGGAGCGTAAGATCATACCCTAAATAATCCATGGATAACCATGAGATCATAAATTCGAGTCCATATTTCCAAGCAAACGTAGAGTGTGGGTTATCTACAGTCTCTCAAGATTCAGACATCGCTGGGGAAGTACACTTTGAAATATTTAATACAGCAGAAAAACATTTTTTTTTCCTTCACATGATCTTTTTGCTTCCTTCTAATTTCTAAGTGCTACTGAGATTCCTGGTCTTTCAAATGTCCAGGTTCATAAAGTTATAGGTCATGATATATATCAATTCACTAGGGGCCTAATCACATGGAAACGAACTCATTCTTCAGCTAGAGCAAAATGTGCATGACAAAATAACCTTTTAATAAAAATACAGATCATTATTCCCTATGTAGCATCGGGAATGTCTCTGTCGGCTTCCTGGAACCCGGAGTGACTGTTTCTGTTCCTCTGACTGCAGTGACAAATTAAAATGTGAAATGCAGTTTTTCTGACATGCTTGGGAGGTCAGAACTGCAAGTGGTACAGAACCTGAACGCCAAATGGGGCGTGGGCTCAGAGAACTTCAGGATATGAGCTCTGCCCCGCCCCCCCCGTCTTTTCGTCTACCCCCCTCACACAAACCTGAACTGTTCCCTGAGACACTCTATGTACTCCTCTCCTTCAAGGAGCACACTGCATTTTCAAGCCAGTGCAGGAACTGCTGCTCTCACTTTCGTGATTCAGCACCATTCACCTCCGTTCCCCAGGATGTATGCACTCCTTCTGTGGCCCAATCCCCTGTGTTACTCTGCGGCAAGGTTCTGCATTCTGTAAGTTGCTCTCAATATCTCTAGAACCGCCCCATCACCATGACGACGTTCCAGAAATCCAAGTGTTTGCCTAGGGGTTAAAGGTCAAGCAGGGGAAGACAGCTCACTAGCTCTGGTCCCCATTTATTGGGTAGTTTAACAAACAGAAATACTCTCACATCCGGCAAGACACAGATTTTTTTTTATATTGCCCGCTGCGTTTTAGTAAATCAAAGACCAAATTCGGAAAAACGCCAGTCATGTTAATGGGTTTGAACTTGTGCAAATGGAGGAATATGACACTCAACAGCCACAGCACGAACCTTGAAATCACCTCCAACCACAAACACCCTCCAACAACGTGCCGAACCGGCAGCCCACTGTGAGGGCCAGGGTTACGTCCACACCATTACCCCTCTCGGCTGCTTTGTGATTGTTCTGGAACAAAGAGGCACCGTCGCAGTGACGGACTTAGGATGTTACAGGGAGAAAAAGGCAGGCTGTGGGGGGGTGAGTTAAACGCGGTACAGTACCCCACACCCCACCCCACCTTCAGCATCTCCGTCTCACCGGTAACACCAAAAACATCCAGACTTCATCGTACCGTTGTCCAAAAAAATGCAGCCTGTCCCCATTTACCTCCCATGTGAAGGGGACCGAGGCCACGGTGAATCTGTCAGGCCTCGGTGGGGGACCTTGGCATCACGACGCGGTGACGCCGAGCGCAGCAATCTGCAGGCGTGCCGAGAGACCGCAGCGCGGTCAATCTCACGCCAAGCAGCCGGAATGCAAATAGACCAGCGAGCCAGAGCACGAGGCGACACAGGGAGAGGCTTCAAATCCCATTAAATTACAGCCGCGACACCGTGCATCAGCCTCCATTACAGGCGGAGGAATGGAGGGTCCATTCCGAATTAAAGAGCTTTGAAAGTCTCCTTCAAAGCCGCAACAGAAATGTCCAGGGAAACGTCCACTTTTCAGAGGGAGATGAATCATTGGAAATAAATAAGGAAAAGGATTTTTAAATTATTATTATTATACAACAATCCTCATCTGCTGTAATTCATGATGACAAGATGGGCCGAAATGCCTTCCCTGATTGGTGGGAGGATGATTTACAAGCTAAAAATGTTTCTTTTTTTTTGTTAGTTTTTTTTTTTTATAGCAGATTTTTATATATCAAGCTGGAATTTATTGTCATGCCACCCATACACCAGTATACGCTGGTATGGGACTTCGCTCCAACAGGCACCAAGGTGCAACATAGGATACAATTACAGGGGTAAAGTGCAGATTCACACATGACAGGGGGAAGACACACAGTATACACATGAATAGAGAGAACATGACATAGCAGCAGGAACGTAGCAGCAGAATATAAATGGTACATAAACAATGCAACATGGTTAGAATTCGTACATAATATTGAATATAATCTTTCTGTACATTAGAGGCAGTATGTGAACTATGAAACAAATAGAAATGTGGTATGTAAGCTACTGGTACAGTAGTATAGTATAGTATAGTATAGTATAGGAGAGCAGCAGGTAAAGTAGCAGCAGATAAAAGTGCAAACATGCTAGTTAGAGAAAGTTACGTGTCTGTAAAATTAAGTGTCTATATCATTTCATCATTATCACAGATCAAGAGTGATGTCTAACATTAATAATAATCTTATCAATAGCAAGAGAATAACACTGAGAAAGCAAATAATGATGATGATTGATGATGATGATGATGATGATGATGGTACCACAGCTGAAATAATAAAAATGTGTGCAGTTGTAGTTTTCAGAGACAGCCACACCTGCGCGCACACGCACACACACACGCACACACATTGCTCAGACTTTCATCACCTGCTTTGAAACTGCCTAGGCTGTCTGTACCATGTCAGCATATACAACATCACTTCATTATTCCGACACAGAAAGTGGGGCATTCCAACAGCAGGTGGCAGAGCGGTTAAGGGTGCGGCTGTCAGGAGGACCGGAAGGTGACAGGATCTAACCAAAGGACCTCGGGGCCGGGGACGTCAGGCGGGAGAGTGACGGGGACTGGCTGGACGATAATCTAGCCTCGCATGCATGACAATGAGAGGGGCGTGACCTCAGTGACAGGAAGGTCAGGAACGTGTACGGCCGGGTCAACTGACCAGCTGCAGGCAGACGGGAGGGACTGGGCGGAACAATGGGGCTCTACAGGACTGCGGAGAACGTCAGCTACCTGACCAGCAGAACAATGGGACACTAATCCCACCCCCGTGACCTTTTACAGACACTCCAAAGGGGTCCGTCTGGAAGCTCGCTTTTTCAGACAAAGGACACGCCCAACCATCAGTCTCCAGGGGACCCCGCCTCCACCGTGGTAAACCCCGCCCACTGAGAGTCAGGCCACCTCCCTCGGTTCTGTGAACATGACCCTCTTAGCTCCCTGTGGACCGCAGAGCGTGGAGAGATGATCACTCCCACCAAAGCTGCTGGAGATAGAGGGGTGATGCGGCCAGACCGTGGACCAGTCGCACGCTGTAGCTGAGAGCAGCCTTGGCCTGCACACTGCACCGTGCTGCAGTTTGCTTAGCAACACTGGCTAAGTCACGCTTGACTAGACGCTATGTTACAGACCGAAGTCCATTTATAATATCCTGCCGCACCTGTATCTGCTTTTTTTCTTGCTTATTGTTGCTTTATAACTGAGATAATAACAATGACAAAGAATAACAGCAGTACAGCGCAGCGAATGTGTCAGTCTTTGAACATATTCTCTAGCGTTACAAACACACCCACATAGATGCACCAAATAACACACACTCAGTCACTCCTGCGATCTCCTGTCCCGCCAAGGGCGAACAGCCCATTTGTCAGCTTTCCTCTAGACATTTCTGTGCGAATCAGGCCTCCATCCGCTCAAGCAACTCAAATAACTTCATAGACGCGTTTACTTTAGACTGCATACCCAGAAGATTTCGCTCCGACAGACAGTTATGTTTGTGGCTGTATTTTTATCGTTATTATTACCGTGGTGATCCAGGGAGTGTCAGTAAAGCAGAAACGTGGCTCACATACCTGCCTGCCGGTCGGAGACGGAGCCCAGTACAGACTCCTCTGATGAAAATGGTTCTCATTATTATCACGAGCGCTATTAAGCACTGGGGATTTCCGAATTGACGCTCACAGCTTTGTCATGCTTTTGTAATGCCAGCAGGCACCCAGACCTGGGGGGGGGGCGGGGGGGCTGAGTCTCCTTTCTCCACTCCTTCATACCTGATGCTCCTCTTATGGACCTTGTTAAAGTGTTTGCACCTTCCAGGTGACACCAGTGATATGTGTTAATTTTCCGGAAAGCGGTGTGACGCCTTAACTTGGTGGGTGTCATGGGTATGAAAGCGGGACGCGGGCAGCGGAGCCGGGAGTGGCCCGGAGTGGCATTTGGGACACGCAGGGCGCCATTGACGGCCGAGCCAGACGAGACGATACCTTTAATGGACTCGGGAGTCTGAGATGAGACAGAGACGGATGGGCTCGCTCTGAGTCAGCTCTTTATCCAGAGAGGACGCAGCGAGCCGGGGTGGGGTGGAGGGTTCCCATTCCCCCCTTCAGTTCCGCTCTGCAGACAGCTGGGTCAGGTTTTTGGGAGGGTAGGGGGTGGTGGGGTGGGCTTCTGTTCTTAATAAAGGCTGCTGCTGGCTTGCCTCCGTCCTGCACTCCACAACATCAAAGCTAGCCGATCTCTTATTTCTAAATTAAATTCTTTTTTTTTTCCATTATTTATTTGTATTGTGCTTTTTAACATGACGACCCCCCCAGTGGTGCTTTTTATTACAAGCGAGGCACTTCAGTGCAGTGAAGCGATCCCAGAATAACTGAACCAAATCGTAAGCGCTATTTTAAAATGTTATTGTTTAAACGAGTGGGCATTTTCAACAAGGCATATACATCGCAACAGCTTGTCTTAACACGCAGCATACGCCCGGAAAATGATAAGCGATTCCTCGATAAACAGTAAGTGCGGGAGGAACAGAACGCCTCGCCATTTTACAGCGGCTTGCGGTGAAAGCCAACAGCGCTGGTACTTAATTATGATGGGCAAAGACAAAGTGGAATAGAACTGTGCCAAATATTTAGGCATTTTACCGCTGGTAAAACCTCAGATGAAGAGAGAATTTGAAAGACAATCATCGCTGCAGATTCACCTTCATCAGCAGATGGCAAAGATGGACAGTGTGGTCATCTTTAAAGGGCCCTGAATCCCCCACCCCCCCCCCAACACAAAGACTTCCCATAAAACGTCCCTTCCGCCCATTCCCAAATCTCCACCCTGGGTGTCCCTGGTGCCGAGGGAGCCCCTACCTTCTTGGCAGCGTTGACACACAGCATGTACTCCTTGGCCAGGCCGGAGCAGCTCAGAGTCCGCTCTCCGTTGTCCCGGTAACAGTCGAGGATCTGGGCTTGCAGGCCGCTGCAGACTGGGGCTGTGCTCCTGGGCCTGGGGGCGGGGGCGGGG
>JAODLC010000117.1:438849-453376 GCA_026781145.1 Hippopotamyrus pictus | reverse complement strand
TGAGAAAGTCGCTCTAATGCCGGTTCCTGGTATGCATCGCCAAGTAAATATAACAGCGCGACGGCAGATTAACGCAGATATGCGCGTTACTTTTAATAGGAGATAAAAGGAAACGAATAAAAGCATAATTTTGAGGAGAAGACAAAGGCGGTTGGGTTTATTTAGTTCTCTCTAAGCTGGCCGACGCGCCGCCTTCGCATCTGTTCGGCGGATCCAGGAAGCGGAGCGAGCCTCGGTTCGTCAGTTACAAGACAGGAACAGCGACGGGAAAATTAATAAAATAATATTAAATCACATTTACACACTAAGCACGGATCTGGGTGGGCTGCCGAACCGCGGCCGGGCAGGTAAACTGTGTAAGAACTGAGGTTACGCAGACACGCAATTCCACTCGCATCCGAATTAAGGCGCCAGACTTACGGTTTATCAAACCGCGCCGGAGCGAAAAACGTCTCCGTCCAGTTTTCGTCTTGCGCGCACGAAATGTAAATGTCGCACAATCACCGCATGTAACAGACAAAGGAACGGTGAGATGTTACAAGCTCATCGGCACCATATAACACCGATCGTTTCAGCCAACACCCTGGCACCGACCTGCCTGCAAAATCGTTTACTTGTACTTTAAATTAACAAAAAGGCTTTCCCCCTTTATAACCCTGACACTTTCCAAGGTACCAGTTGGTTATGAACATCTCTCCCAGCATGACCCAGACCCTGCATCTACTACTTAAGACTCCAAGCGAATAATATTAGAACATATACATTTTAGGAATAAAAAGACATTTTATCTAATTTCACTGTCCCTCACTTGTGTAAATCAGTATGAAAGGGAATTAGGATTAACAAATTATTCAATGTGTTAATTGTTCAGAAACCAGAAACTGCATAATTTGCATCATTAAACAATTTAACAATTATAAAGTTGAACCAAGTTATTGTATTAAAGACTACAAAACAAAGAAACACCTTTTTCTTTTCAGGCTCTCATTAGCACCAAACCAAAACTCTTCAGGAAGGTTGAGACTGGTTTGACCGGCTGCCCAACAAAGCCCAATTATTCAACAGAACCCTGCGCTGATGGGAGTCCGGACGGGCCCGGTGGGCCGCTACTCCGCTGGACGTGCTGACGTGCGCTACGAAGGGCCTTGCGAGAGGAACCGGGAAACTGCTCAGCTGTGATGTATTACATGGGGGGGGGGGTGAAAGTTAAGCCTACAGGAAAACTCGGGATAACTTATTGCACGGTTCAGCGCGTCAGCTAATGCTCCCCACAAGAGTTATTACGGCAGGCCCGGCCGGCACCTGCCGCCCGCCTGAGAGGAGTGGCGGGGGCCGTTACCGCGGAGAGGCAAGTCCTGCCGTCTGCTCTGCCGGTGATGGATGTGGGCCTCACATGTCCCGGACAGTCGGTGTCTCGTATAATGAATGCTTTTGTTTGGGGAGCGAAAAAACAAAACGGTAGGCTCCCTAATTGGCTCCTGTTGTCAGCCGCGGTTTGCAGTGACGGGGGGGGGGGGGGGGGGGTCGAACTTGAGCGCGGGCACCGAGGTTGACGTAGGCGTGGGAGGGGCACACTTGTGCCACTCACACGGTCAGATCCTCTCATACTGAGCCCTGGCTGCCACCGAAGGTCGGCCCTCATCTATATTTCAGAGGTCGACGAGCGCCTCCGAGACACCGCGGAAACCTTCCGGAACAACACGGACACCGGGAGGGCACTGTCGCAATTCACTGAGCAGACTTGTCACGAGCAACGTCGAATGGGCAGAGGTGCATTTGCCACCTCCGAGAGATGAAAGGAAGGAGAGGAGACTGCAGGAGAGAGAGGGAGGGAGGATAATGCACCTGGTCCACCACCCAGAATGACTGCGGATTGGACCAGAACAGACATCAAGTCTGAGCTTATACCCAGCATACCAGGCAAGCAGAGCCTTTACTCTCCCGCCTTACCCTACCCTGTACCCTATTACATCATTCCTTGAGAACTGTTTAAAGACATTTCTTTAAACTTAAACACACGCCCTCCCGTCCTGACAGGAAGCCTCGCAGCACGCTAAGTGCTAGAATGAATTTCACGGCTGGCATCGTCTGTTCTGCCCGTGGCGGGGGAGACAGTTTCGATGTACCTGCCACGTGCCTTCGGCAAGATCCTCGCCTGTCCGGTGGAGCATTCCCGGACGCTGGGTGTCGGATCCTAACATCGCAGTTTAACGTGAGGAGCAACAGATCCAGCCACAGCAGTGGGAGGTCGTCCCCCCTTGTCGGGCCAAGCTGGGGCAGCCGTGTGCAGGGGCCAATCTCACCTCCCGGAGGCTGGGGGCGGGGGAGGAGGGGCTGGTGACGGGTCTGTCAGCACATCCGCTAACTCTGCAGAGCGCCAAACCCGGAATGGGATGGAATAACAGCCGACTTCGCTCCCCCCGCGGTTCTCCAGCGACGTCGTAATGAGAGACGCTCTTCCGCGCGTCTCGCTGCGGCATGCGACACCGCCTCACGCATGCTGGGAGCTGCGGATTAGTCACGGGACCAATGAGGCTTCGGAAAACACAGCGGGTGGCATTCTGTCAGTCAGCGGCTGATTTGATCCATTTCCTGCTGGTCCCTTCATTGGTTTCCATCAGGCGGAACCAGTGACAGATGGCCGATGGTAATCCCGCCGAAAGTGGCTGTTCGAAGTTTCATTTTTTATCTCCCCATCACTAAAACAAATTCGAGCACATAAATATGCTTAGAGTCACTTGTAAGGGTAAGCAGCAGTAACAGCACACGGTCTGACACGTCGGCGATACACGGCGACGCTCAAATTAACAGGAGGGTCTTCACGCTCACGGTTTATGTTGGTTAAGGAGAGAACCGGGCCACGGGTCTATTTTTCACCCATAACTTGAGAATTTCTGAACCTTCTGAAGTCTGCCTGATGTAAAAAGCTCTACCCTCTATGATGCCACATGAGGAATGTTCACGTTAACAAGGTGTTTGTGGCTGAACAGGCCTGGGACGACTGAGCTTCAGAGAAGCAAAAGAACAAATTAACTGGGATTAGTAAGGGTCAATAGACTAACATCAACTACAATGAGATATTTTGTGTGCGACAGGACTTCCAAGTCAGGGGGATTTAAAGAGGGCTGAAAACATCAGCGAGTAAGAAATGGCGAGGTCACGCAGAAACCCCAGTAAACCCGAGGCCACAGCAAAGGTCAACTTCTGATTACTTCCTGTGGAGCGGAGGAGGCCCGGTCTGGAGAATCCTTGGAAGTAATTCACTGAGCCGAGAACCAATCATGGCTGGATTCTGAATAGGCGGGCAGTGCGTGCGGCCCAATCGGGGGCCCGAAACACTTGCTTTCGGCGAAGGTCTCTCTTCCCTCACTTTCAGGTGAAATTCACTCAGGAGGATAAGTGAATAGAGCGGAGATAAAAATGAAAGGCTCATCAGCCTTTGAGTACGAGTGACTTAACCACCAATTTTCTGAGGAGCGCAGAAGCAGCACTTCTGCATCTCCTGAAGTGTCGAAGAGCTGTTCCCCGAGCCCCCGTCTGAGCTCTTTTCAGACCCCCACACGCAGGAGCGCCGCGGCACGGATGACCATGACACTCTGAAGAGGTTCCCAGCGGCATGGCAGCCTTTGACCAGAGACGTCCTGCCCGTCGCTGATCTTGAAGGACCACCTCAGCGTGAGCCTGACTGCTCCTCCTAGTCTTCATGGTCTCCTTGGCACCTTCAAATGGGGTTAAGCTCTACACCACTTAACCAGCGCATGGAAGCGATTAAGAACAAAAATTAAATTTACAAACAATTTTCAGAGAACTACCCAAGGCATTTAAGAGCCTAATTCATTTTTATACTTAGATAATGCTGGGCAATTTTAGATTATCTGGTATAAGGTTCTAATTAAGAGACGGAGAATGTATTTTGTTCCCATGGGTATTCCTATCCTTTGCTAATATAAACACTACGAGAGATGGAAGAGATTAACAAGAGTTAACAATATTGGAATAGAAATATTTTAAACCTCCTTTCATTATCACTCTCAAAAAATGCTATTAGCTTAGGCTTCTATGCTAATTACGCTTTACAGGGTCACAGTGAATCTGGAGCCTATCCCAGAATTGAGTGGGTACAAGCAATGGGACACCCTGGATAGGATGCCAGTCTGATGCACGGCACACACTCATAAACGCACTCTGTGGGCAATTTAAAGACATCAATTCAAGTAAATCGGGATACAAGGCAGAATCCCACACAAACAAGGCAAGAACCCTCTATGGGAATTGATTCCCTAAGAGTGGCCATACTTGCCTGCTCTTAACCTCACGTATCAACCGTTTTTGACATTAGTCGCAATGGCTGTAATGGATGCTCCATCCATTTTCAGTAACAGCTCACCCAGTGTCGTGTCACGGCCCAGCCGTTAAATGTTAAAAATATGCACAATATTCCTCTTGGTCGTGATGACAGTTGGACATAGGCCCCGGGCACCCTCCCTCTTAACGGGGGCGTCACTCTGTCCACTGTGGCGGGAGGAGATGCTGAGTCACCCTTCAAGGAGGCAGGGGTGTCCAGTCTGAAAGGCCACAGCCCTGACCCAGGGGAGTGGCACAGGGAGCCCGAAATGAAATCTGAGCCAACACCGGCCAAGTAGGAACTTCTGGCATGGCACGTTAAAGTTTCTGCCAATGTGTTTGGGGCCAAAAAAAAAAAAGTGTTGGAACAACATTATTTCAACTCAGTAGTCTGCTAATATAAATTACCCGAGCGAAACCTTACAAGCACTTATCTGCAGCAGTTAGAAATGAAAAAGGGTCAATGCCGGGAAATATTACTGGCCGTTTTTAAATACCTTTATCACCTTCATACGTGCGTGTACACATGCAATTAAGATGCAGCTCATATCCAGCTCTCTGCCGTTTCAATTCCTCAGTACAGGGCAATAGTCTCGCTGTTTGTTTAGACAGGAGCTGGTAACACAGTTTATGGCCTTGATCTTATGGCGTTAAATGGAGTAAAGTGTCTGGCTGTTGCAGAATTACCTGAGTGTTTAAGCTCTTGCTCCCGCTGACATAAATGCAGCGAGGACCCCTGGCCATTCTGGTCTTATCCAGCATTTTAACTCTGGGCTAGCGGGCAGGGCCACCCTGGGCTAGCGGGCAGGGCCACCCTGGGCTAGCGGGCAGGGCCACCCTGGGCAACGTATTAAGCTCCTGTCTACAAGCAACACAGAAGGCACATGTGCAAAAGTTGTCCTAATCAGCTAGCGTTTCCCATTCCATACCATCATTTGTGAAATCTACCATCAATAATTTAATTTTTTTTAAATCGATGTTCTACATTTTTTATTGCAAATAAGGATTTTTTGTGCAGTTTTCCATTAGACTTATCTTTGGATCTCTGAATGGCCTGATTAAAAGAACCAGATTACTATCAGACATGGACACATAATTAGCGCACTGATCTAATATCCGTTTCCCCCGAGAGAAAGGCAATCCGCCTCCCTCAGATCTGTCCTTGCGGGAATACGATAACAAGGGGTCTTGCCTGAATGCTCAGTCCTAAATGTTAGTGCCCAACCCCTCGCTGTGGACAGGCAGAGAATCAGGGAAACTCAGCAGGGACCAAAGTGAAAATATGTTCTGGCGTTAGGCAATTTATCATAACAAATCTCGGCATAGTGTCGACCAATATCTCATCCACTGTTTTCATTCAATGAAAACTGAAACAAAAAAAAAAAAAAAAAGCTATATTGCAGAAAGCTCACTGTGTCAGAAGGGTGGAAAGTTCCTTAGCGGGGAAAACGGTTTGAGGTTCGAAGCAATTCCAGCCCGTTTCTGTCCGCGGAACGAATGTACAAGTGAGCGAAGAGCGACGCACTTGCAGCGCAAAGAGAGGTGAAGAGGGCCAGCGGGGAGCTCGGCAAGCCGGGCCCCGGGTTCCGGCTCCCCGTCGCCGCGGTGACAGTGCGGAACACTCGGAGCTGTCACCTAGCTGACGGGGGAAGGAGGCGGCGCGGCTCACAGCGCCACTGGGAGGCGGCAGGGGAGCCGCAGGAGGCCTCGGCTTCTCCCGCGTCAATAAACTGAGTGCTTACTCGGTGAGGAGCAGCCGCTGCGGAACGAAGCGCGCTGTAATGCGACAGAAATGCGACGGTGCGGAGGGGGCATTCCATATACCCGAAAAATAAATCAAGCAAAACCAGGTAGAAAATTTCTCTTTCACTGAAGCAGTAAATGCGAAGCGACGGGAAGTAAAGCTGCGAGGCGGGGCTGGGTTCGCAGGATCCCTCCCGTCGCTGAGCGCAGAGCCTCGGGCCTACGCGAGACAGCTAGCTGACGCGGATGGCACCCTTTGGTGCCTTCGGGGTTAAAAAGGGTCAGCTGGGCGGCTCTGGGGATGACAGGCGATTCTGCAGCGCGCCAGGTTAGCGTGTGCGAACCCTTGCGAGTCGAGTTCACTCCCGCGGCCTGACAATAAACCAATGCTAGTCCTTGGGGATCCACATTTTTGCTCTCTGCCAGCTCCCAGCAGACCTGTACCTGGTGTTTGTTCTCCATTGTTAGTTAAGGCCACCAGCAGATGAAAGACATTGTCTCCGGTTCACATACAGAACTACAGGATGAAAACTAAGGAAAATTCCCAGACTGCGCTGCCCACACATATTTTCACCCCCTCCGCATGGTTCTAAGGTAACCACAAACAAAACAAACAAACAAAATACAAACATAATTATTAGTATTTCTCTCCTAAGCTGTGAATAAAGTCCTAAAAAAGCAGGCTGAGCAGAAAAAGGTGAGCGCAGTAGGTCACTCTTATTAGCTACATATTGGCAGATGCACTACTATTGGAGGGGTGCATCTATTCCCCATGACACGCTCCCTCAGTCTGGAAACAAGATGAAGGTTCACCAAGCAAACGCCTGTAGCCGAGAATGAATCCAGCAAACAGAACCAGGTGAAGAGGCCAGATCATTCAAATTGATAAGAGATTTCAGACTAGCCTCAAAAACTTATAGAGGTACATTACAATACCTCCATTTTATTTACGCTGCTTATCCGGTAGCATATTAAAAACGGAGGGGTGCGAGTCGGAGGCGGAAGGATACCATCCCCCCCTATCGCCTTACAACAATCGATTATTCAGCTGCTAAAACGGCTTGTGTAAAGCCCATTAAGAAGCCGTCTGCAGATCCATTACCTTTCTCATGTTACAAGTGAAAACTGCAAAGTCAACAATGGACAATTTTGCTAGCTGCACCTAGAGGACGGGATCGGCTAAAATAAATCTATTCGTATACATCAATTAATTAAACGCTCGCCATTTCAACGACTATTACATTACAGGATGCGGCTCTGGGAATTTCTTTTTTTTTTTTTTTTTTTGGGGTACTTGCTACCTCGTCAGAGATAACTACATTTCACGGAGGGAGGGGGAAAAATATATAAATGGTGGAGGAGATTGCTATCCGTGCAAGTTATTACCCTATAAATGAATGCACCATTGAGTCAAATTTAATTTACCGGGATACAAAGTTCGGGGAGAGCGCGGGCGAGGGGGAGCCAAGGGTGTGGGGGAAATTACACGCCGTGGGGTGAGGATACGCGGAGCTGTCCTGCCGCTGCCTAAAACAATCTGCATTAATTACACGGCCCCCACAAGGCCGGGCACCACGGGGCCCGAACGCCAGCGCCTGTCACACGGGCGCATCCCGATAAATCCCCATGGGAGGAAAACAACACAGGAAAACAAAAATAAGTCTTTTGGCCGGCCCGGGGCCTCTCCGGGGGGCGTCCCGTGCGTCTCCTGTGACCGGTGACAGGAACACACTGATGTGAGACGCCGGGGTCAGAAGGCCACGCCAACGCACGGCCGGGGGCACCAGCGGCGGGGGGGGGGGACTCCCCCCACGCCATGCACTGCGGGGCCACGGGAGTCTCCCCATGAAGAAGAAAAAAAAGACATTTTCTTCAGGGATCCGAGTCCTTTGGGGCGAGAGGCTGACGCTTCAGCTCTCATGGGCATTAACCTACTTCCTGCTACAATCTTATTCAAACAGATATTTTATACTTAAAACTCTGAAAGACTAAACAAATCATGCGTCTTCCATAAGCTTATCCGGTACGGTGTGCCCGTGAGCCCCTCCCAGGAAGCAGGGGACACCCTGGGAGGCATGCCAGTCCATCGCAGGGCGCGCACACGCACACACACGCACACACACGCACACACGCACACGCGCGCACACACACACGCGCGCGCACACACACGCGCGCGCACACACACGCGCGCGCACACACACGCGCGCGCACACACCATGGAAAATTTAAAGACACTGTGTTGCCGGAATAGAACAATGCTATTTCTCCAACCTAAGCAAAGTATAAACCTGGACATTTTACTCGTGTATTTCAGGTTAAGCACCATCCTCTTGGGGGTAACAGCCTGGGCACCTCTGTGTGCTTACACAACAGCAGACCGTTTGCACAAAATAAATGTGAACGAGCCTGTGCCTATGGACAGGGCAAATATAATGCTGCAAGAATCCCAAGTATCACTCACCGCAACTCAGCACATTTAATTCATAAAAAAATGCAGATTCTTACAAATCCTGCGCAAGAAGTCATCAACGTGTCCAGAAGCGTTCCGCTACTCACCGGATGTGGGACTCCGCCTTGGTGGCGGCCTCCTGGTACTGGTCACAGGTCATCTGGTAGTACTCTAGGTTCTGAAGAAACGAAACAGGCAGACAGACAGACAACGTGGTGAAGGTGGGATAGCTGAAGCTCACAATCAGAGATTTGACGTACGCGAGTGCAACGGTTGACGTGCTAATGGAAGCCTCGGCATTAGCTTCAGCTTCAGCTTCACTCCAGAAGCACGCTTACGTTTGTTTCACGGTTGCATCACAGCAAGGAAAAGACGGAGGTAAGCAGAGGTAAGAAACAGACAGCACAAGAAGTCAAGCTATTTCTGACAAGTTGTTCACATTGAGATTTTCCGATTCTCTGCTTTATAACGTCAAATAAGAGAGTATCGCTTCTAAAATAAAGTAGATCATCTTGAATCGGACCTCCGTTTGTCACATGACAGACAGTGTCATATTAAGGACCTGGCTTGCGATGCCCCGTAGGTGTCTAACAGCAATAATTCACAGACCCCTTTGGAGCATGCAGATCCTCTCTCTCAGGAAACGCACAAGAACAAGCAAGGATATGAAAATACGCAGGAAAAAAAAAGCCGTTTGTGAGCTAATCAGCCCTGCATGTGTGTCTAATTACTGCCCACTTCGAAAATCCACAAAAAAAAAAGTTCCGGGAGGTTCCTTGTGAAGTGTACATCAATTTTTGACCCGAGAACTAAATGTCAATCTGGCTACAAATTAATTTTAAATGACAACAGCTAGGTAGAGGCACTGGCGACGCTTGACAGACGACAACCCCCGGGGCTCTTCAGGAAAATTACACTTGAGGAGAAATGATTGGGTCCGCTCTCAAAGCGACCCTCACGCCGATCGCAGTGGCACGGCCCAGATTAAGTAATTTATGAAGCCACGCGATAATTCTAGCCAGCGCGGCGGCCGGGCTGGCGTTTAATGGAAAAGGAGAGCGCGCTCGAGATTAACGGCCGGCGGTGGCAGGTGTTTAACAACAGCTGTAAGCGGAGGCCTCTCACACGCGTCTCCAGACGCTAATCGCCACGGCAGCTCCGAGAGGGAGCACTGAAGGAAATGAGCTCTGGGCCGGGGGGCCGCAGCTGCCCCCACGGCTCGCCCGGCGTGTCAGAAAAACACACGGCCTCGCACGTCACGGGGGAACAGAACGGGAGCCCTACAGATTGGGGGGGGGGGGGGGGGATAACAGCCCAGCCATGGTCTGTGCTGAAGCACAGGGCAAGTTGGGCCTGACTTTTCCACCGTGTGTGTGTGTGTGTGGTCTGGGCTACTGTGTGTAGGGCTTTGCAGAGGAGGAGAGCTCAGAAAAGGCCTGGCCGAGTCAACTCTCCAAGTCCACCCTCTAAAACCCTGGACCTCCTCAGCTTGATGTCAGGACACGTGCTTCAGACATGTGACTGGAGCAGTTACAGACCTACAGACGGTGGTTTCTTTGGTACAATCGGTCAGGGCGTGATACTTAGGCAGCAGTGTCTGGCGGAGGTCGAGAATCCGAGCGTCACCCGGAGCAACAGACTTTCTTCCGAGCGCTTTTTTCCTCTACGACCATCTTCAACAGAAAATGGGCAAGACTCGCACCGCCTCGGGGATTTCACAATTTATTCAAGGCACCGCTGGGATTCAAACCCAGGATGTTCTGTTCGCTAGACAGGCACAGGTAAGGTTTTTACTTGCGTCCGGCCCAAAGCCGCCCCAGTTGCCGATTTCGAAAAGCTTGCAGGACAGGGCAGGACCCACCAAAGATAAGGATGGGGCTTGGAGACCTCCCACCACTCTCTGAAGGCGAGGGCTATTCAAAAAAATGACTCACAAAAAAGATCCAAAACCTCGCTCCCAATTCTTTGGAGCCTCTGCAAGCTCAAGACCGCGATCCCGGTCCCAAGCCGACATGACCACCATGCCCACCACGGCGGTCCCGTTAATTATTTTTTTATTAATTTATGCCCTCCTGCCGAAAGAGGGTAATTGAAGCGGACGAGGGCCGACTGATGGGATCGAGCGAGGAAGCCTCCAGAATCGCATCCATTTCCGCCACGCGGTTTTCCCAGTTCGTGCAGTTTGGCCCGCTTCCAGGAGTGGCTCCGGGGGCAGGCCGAGGGACTCGTTTTCCATTTGTATTCACGGTGATCCTTAATCTATTACGGGGACAAATTAAATCGTCCTCCCTCACCCTTTTATTTAAAAAAAAAAAAAAAATGGGGAAATATGTGAAAGCACAGCTTATAGAGAGCTGCTCTATTCTGAGCGGTCTCTTAAGGGATAATTAAAATAATTGCTTTTTAAATGTTAATGGTTTTTAATGACCCAGTACAGGGCTCATAACTTGAGCCTGCCTCCTGACTTTGCCGAGACGCGACTCGCTACCGGAGGGCTAGAAGCGGCGGGCCGTGGGGTACTGGGGGGCCTGAAGTCGGCGAGGCGTCTGAATCAGTGCCAGAAAAATTAATGAATTCTGGGCAAAAACTGATAAACAAACAAAGCAAAAAAAAAAAATACTCAAAAGAACAGTGACAAAAACTTCCACTTAATCAAAATGAGTCGCAGCTTTAACTTTTTAAATTAACGAAACGTCGCTGCGGACGCCTTCTTGCGTCTGCTTTTTTAATTGCTTGGTTTTATCAGAGTTACCGTTCAGCAGGACAACACGGCGACGCCTTTCTGAAGACGCGACGCGTGCTCTCAAAACCAGACGTGTGCTTTTATCTCCTATCTGTCATACGGAGCCCCCTCTGCTGCTCGGGGGTGTCGGACCAGCTGAAGCCGGATGCCGGGAAGCCGGATCGTGTCTCGCAGCCCTCCGAAGGTCCCGTGATGATGAAGATGACCGAAATGTCATCGCGCCCCTCTCGGGGCCGGGGGCTGAGGTTTCAGCTCAGGCTGTAGATGGAGGGGGGTGGGGGGGGGACTCGGAGCGACTCAGAGGAAGATATGAAAGGCGACCCAACTTCCCTCTTGTGTATCTGAGCCAACCACCCCACTAAGGTGGTGGTGGGGGGGTGCAATCAGACAGCCTGCTAAGTCCTGTACACTTCTGCTGCTTGCCAAGGGTCCCTGCGCCAGCCTATACCAGGCCATGTGCCAGCCTACCAGCACCAAAGCCACGGAGACGGAGCCTGCCCAGCTCACAAGTGGGGGGGGGGTGTGCCCATCAGCTCCGGTCTGTGGCTGGCCCCACTCCCGGACCCTCCCCTCTCCTCTGGCCACATGGTACAGCCTGGCGCATCTGCCTGCAGTGCCCTAAGACGGCCAGTCGCCACGGCAGCCTCCTCCCACACGTCCGCGTAAGGCCCGCCGACACAGGCCAACTCCCTCCCTCGAGCGGCCATCTCAGAAAAACGGAAACGGACCGGCGTCGTGACGGCCGCCCCGCCGAGGTAGACGTACAACCGAAGGTCCTCTGCAGCTGCCAGACTCCTGTCGGCCCCCTTAACCCCGGCTTCACACCACAGCCAACGGCCCACGGTGTAGAGAAACAGCAGAAACCAGCCCGCATTCATTTCTCATGCCTGAAAGTCATCAAGTACAGAGAGACAAGATACAAGATACTAATAAATTAAATGTAAGCCACGGTTATTACACTGGCAGGATAACAAGGAAACAGACATATGCGACTTCTCTGTATTTAGCTGTCAATTTACTTCCTGTCTATGCATTTACCCAGTTTTTTTTTATTATTATTATTATCAATTTATCGTTCATTAAGGAGAAAAGGCACTTACTCCGGTCTAGAAAGACAGGCATTAATGACAGCGGGGGCTGTGCACTATTTAAGATGCGTTTCATCAAATTATATCGTGACATCTTTAAAAGCCTGATTCTAATTAGCTGCTGTATATCTTGCATTAGCTATGCAAACATCTTTTTCCCCGTTTTGTGCTTCTAAACAGTCTATTTATATTTGATGTATTATAATTTAAAACTAGAATATATTTTTGCCAAGTTGGAATGGAAAGTTTCAGAATCCGAACTCGCAGCACTGATATTGAATTAAATGTGTATATCTTAATGCTTAACCGTGTTAAGATTACAGACTTCGTGGCTATGACTCGTGTTAAAAGAATTTTAGATTGTGAGATGCTCTCAGGCAAAGAACTTCCTGTTTGTGATGAGACTGAATGATCCATCGACCTGGAAACTGACCAGAGGCATTATGGTTCTGATCTCAGTGGGGGCTTTGCTCCTAGAACCACCCCACCAACGATCCAGTGGACGTGACGCTCACCGCGCTGGTGCTGCCCTCAGTGACCCTACAAGCGACTTCACAGCTCAGTGGCTGCTGTAAATCCCTCTAATGGCGTCCTGCTCCTTTGAAGACCTTCCTTGGATCGCTTGCGGACATCGTGCCACTAATTCTCTCTCTCGCCCATTCCCTCAACTAAATTAAACCTTAAAAGACAGAGCCAGCATGTAAATGTAGCTCGGAAATGTTAAATCTACTGTACCGGGGAGCTGATGTCGTCCTCAAAGCAGAGGAACTCCATTATTACCCTGAGATGAGAGTCTAGCAAAGTCCTTCTCAGGGCACCTGCCTTACTGCCCATTTTGACACTAGAGGATCCAGCTACACAGAAGCAATGTGCTTATAGGTCAGCCTGGTTTATGGTGACCACCTCATCCACGTCACGGGGGCACAATGAGTTTTACAAACTACTTTAAACCTGAAAGGCTCCTATGCTTAGCTACTTGGTTCAGTTCTTCTTGTGCTTTTACCGATTTATTTCTTTGATTGAAACATTAATATTAATGACACGTGCATGATTATAGGAGACCGACTGATCACTACACAGCAAGAATTCAGGGCGTAAGTGAAATCTGGGTCCCTTTCATTGAAATGGTAACTTACAAACCCTGTCCCAGCTCATAGTCTCCCCCCCGATAGCCTGGTTACTTATGTACGATAAACAAGTAAGGGGTGATCTAAGAGCTCTCCCCGGAGAGGAAAATAAGCAGATATTTCAGTTCTGATGTTTTATTGGAATTATTTCTTGGAATAATCACTCATGGCTCAGTGGTTATCAGGAAAATCATACATATTAGTCTATGCATCTCTCAAACAGGAGGCAAAGCAGAGTGGCCAGTTTGCCACATTCACCTTCGGTTCAGCTGGATGGAAGCAGGGCTTCCTGGGATGGAGAGGGGATCCTGCTTCTGATTACTCTCCTTACACCGGCCCATTTTCCACGCCATGTGAAACGTTCACTTACACATCAGCGCCTCAAGCAGCGTCGCTGATAAGCAGCATACTGGCGATTTTCAGACACTTTTTAATGTCTGAAATGCCGCTACATCATCTCCACTCAAGCTGCCAGCGGAGACCCTCCCCAGCGACCGTTCATGCATCCTTACCACACCGAGCCAGCAGATTAATAAGAACCCGCAGCAGTTTAGGGTCTAGACTGACAAACTGTTTTACGTGTCTGTGACACTGAGGGGCAAGTTCCTCACGCCATCTGGATAGAAACACTGAAATAAACAGTCGCAGAGTCACTGCCACACCTACAGACGGCAACAGACACAAACACCTGCACACAGATTCAGACTCCCAGACACAGACATGCAATCTTTTTACTGCCAGACCTCACTTGCTGTTGCAAAAACATACTGGTGACACCACAGGTGACTTCTCACTTTTTATAAATCAGTGCAAATGATACTCACGCTGGTTACTGGAGTAATTATGCAGTGTACCCATAGAACAAGTCAAATTAGTAACTATACCAGGTGGTCTACGGTGACATCAACAGGGGCTATAGCGACACTCTGTGTGTCCACATGAAACAGGGCGACAGTTATATAAAAGTACTGCCTCTCGCTGAGGATGACCGGGTGTGCGAGCCTAACTGTGTAGGGGGGGGGGGGGGGCAGTT
>JAODLC010000117.1:387238-397809 GCA_026781145.1 Hippopotamyrus pictus | reverse complement strand
AAGGGGGGGGGGGGGGGGGGGGGGGGGGGGGGGGGGGGGGGGGGGGGGAAGCACAGCCGAGCTGCTCCTACTTCTCTTTTTCTCCTGTGTGTCCTCTTTTGTGGCCGTCTCCAGGGAGCCGCTCTGATTTTCACAAGTACCTCCCTCTTCGCTCTTTTCGGCCCCCTCCTTCACCAGAGCCATCCCGGTCACCTGACTGTTGGGGGAGCTCTCGGTCGCAGTCGTTGGTGTGTCCTCCCCCCTCACCACCACGCAGGCGAGACAGCTAGCGCCCAACTGGCCACAGGTCTCTCCCTCTGCCGCCCCCTGCAGGTCGTCTTGAGGCACGCCACCACCTCCATCTGGTGGTGGGTCGGGAAGCTCCACAACCTGCGGGTCTCCGGTCCCCAGCTCTGAGCCCCAGGTCCCAGGGGGGTCGTACTCAGATGGTGGCAGGTTGGTGCTAACAGGTGCGGTGAAGGGAGGTGGGGAGTCCTCCGCTCTCCACACCCCCCCTGGCCGGGGCTCAGGTCTCAAGATGGTCACGCAGCTCTCCTGAAGGTCAGGGTCTGCATCAAAGGAATCTTGCCGGCGGATGGTACGGAAATGCGTGTTCTCCGAGAGCGGAATGGTGGCTGTGTGCTGCACTTCCTGCGCTGGCCTGTCACTGACACACACCTGGAAACACAAAGTGGGCCTTCACCGCTGGAGACCACGCTGAGAAACAGCGCCACCACCTGGCCATGGTGGAGAAACTCGGGGACGCATACGAAACATACTTCAGTTCATTGATACTTCAATAGCCTCTACTTTTCTGGCAAAAATTTACTTTGATGTTGGAATATTGCTGGTGAGATTTGCTACCATTCAAGACAGAATTGATACTGGGTGATAAGGTCCATTTCAGTGAGTTTATGTGGTTGACCACTTCACAACAGATCTTGTACCCTTCACAATCACTTTACTTCTGTTTGTCAAGGACAGCTCTAGCAAGGCAGAAATGTGGAAAACTGATCTGATGGAAAGATGGTGTCCTGTGATGGAAAGTCACTAACCTCTCCTGTACAACAACCACCCATTCTGCTGATAATGATTGTTCCAGGTGACTGTATAACTGTGTGCTTAATTATACACCTGTGTTAGCGGTTGGTGTGGATTAAGCAGAAAATTCCTCTGATTCGTTAATTGCATTATAATATATAATATTATATTATATTACATATTATTTCCATATCAACCACGTTGCACCAACATCTTAAATTAAAATGGCCAGCGCTAGACAACACACACGAAATTAAGCGCGATACAATTCTCCCAGAAGTCAGTATGCTTCTGTGGGCCCCAGCTAGTGGCCCCTCACCTTTGGGAAGGCCCCCCAGTTCCACTGCATCTGGGGTCCTGAGGACTCGATGGACTTCATTAGCAGCTCTGAGTCACTCTTAGGGGATGAGGCCCGGTTGTAGAACACACTGGAAGGGAGTGATGACATCACAATGGGAAACGAATGAGTTGGCAGGTAGCACAGATTTACAACGCACCCTAGTAACTAAAAGGTCACGGGTTTGAGTCCCAGTAGGGCCCCATTGCTCCAACTATATCAACGACTAAATGTAGATGAACCAAGATGGCCATGTTACTTCTGCTTCGGGGCAAGAAGGAAGGCCTCACCTCTCAGGCGCACACTCCCCATCGGAGTAAGGATAAAGCTCTCGGGACTGCCTGTTCCCCATCCCATCCTGCGGCTCCTCCGACAGCGAGTAGTACACAGATTTGCTGCTCAAACCAAAATAAGTGGAATTATATGGGGGACGCCACGTTGGCTAGCTTTAGCATTAGCATCACGTAGTGTTCCCATTATTCATGCTACCCGGCGCCTTGCCATTGGTGGCATCCCACATGGCAGCTAACGGCTAATGGTTAACGTCCTAGCAGGTGGACGCGCACCTGGAGAGAAAAGCGAGATGAGCTTCATCTTTGTGTCCCTCTGCCTCCACAGATTCCCGCTCGTCCTCTGACGAGCTAGCCTCCTCCCGGTGGGCGTCAGAGCGTGCCCGCCGGCGCCGCCGCTTCTTCTTGCGGGATCCGGGGCAGGGTGGCGTGTCGGGGGCCCCGTGGTCCTCTGCGTCTACCATGGGGATGGGGGAGGTGCATAGGTGTGCCGGGAGCCTCTCCTGGGGACGAGATGGCCTGAGCATGTCACCGCTATCACCTCACCCATCATCATTTGCATTCAGTGAAATGACTCACATACGACACTTTAGCTACAATGAGAAAATGGCGGATTTCCAATAGCTTTCAAAGACTTGCTGATGAATACTGATGGTCTACTAAATACTAAATAATGGCATCCCTATTAACCTCTCCTAACAACACTGCAATTAATAATAAGAAAATATGTATACAAGCAACAAAGACAATGAAAGAGAATACTAACTGAAAAGGCAAATGTAAAATGGGTCCTCGCTCTCCTCCACGAAGAAGGCCTCTGACTGCCCCACTCACCTCCAGGTCCTCGCACTCCTCCAGTAAGAAGGCTTCTGACTGCCCCCACTGACCTCCAGATCCTCGCTCTCCTCCAGGAAGAAGGCCTCTGACTGCCCCCACTCACCTCCAGGTCCTTGCTCTCCTCCAAGAAGGAGGCCTCTGACTGCGCCCCACTCACCTCCAGGTCCTCGCTCTCCTCCAGGAAGAAGGCCTCTGACTGCCCCCACTCACCTCCAAGTCCTCGCTCTCCTCCACGAAGAAGGCCTCTCCATTGTCGCCAAGTTTCATGTGCAGCTCCACTGGCTCGCCATTGATCTCAATATCCACCTACAAGACAGAGAGGGGCTGAGAATGAATGTGTGCCCCACCCCCCAACCCCCAACCCCCAACCCAAATCCTCCTCTGGCCCATAAACGGTGACCTCCACTCACCACCTTCTCCCTGGAACGCAGCACCCCCAGCTTGCCGAAGCGCACGTGGAAGGGGGAGCATTGGAGCGAGCCGTCAGGCTGCCGCACCACGATGACATCGATGCCCCCTGTGAGCGTGGCTGGGTTCAGACCCTTGTACAGCTCCTTCACCGTCACGAACACAGTCTCTGCCAGCTGGCCCACGTAGTTCATTGTTTGTGTCTGCGGGGGACAGAGGGAAGGGCAGGCATCACTGGACAGAGTACAATACAGGATGCCCCCAACCCGAAAACGAACCCACGCCAAGTGATGACCTAAAAAGTCCACGAGGCCCATGGTGTTGCTATGCTAACAATACCATCCATACTCCCACAAAAGCACATGCATCAACAATACTGAAAACACTCTGGAGAATAATACAAATACGTGTCTGGCTAATTAAGTGCACTGCTTAGCAATTCTTACCTTAAAGAATTACATACACAAAAAAACACAGGTGTACACCTAACCCTAACTTACAGGGGAAAATGCCCATATTCAAAGTAAAAACAAACAAAAAAAGGTGGAAAACTACTACTTGAAATGGAAAGACTCATAAATACATGTCAGCAAATTAACCAAACGGAACATAACAAGACAAATGATTGTAAAAAATTGCTGTTTTCAGGAATTATCTAGGAATGTGCGTGGAATAGATGAAAGACATATAGCCGTACCACCCGCAGCTGTCGTGGCGTTTCTCAGTTTCTCACTTCCTGCGAGCCAGACTCCTCAACTCCAAAGGTTAAAAGTCACTAAGAAGTGGCTACAGGACAATGTACAATTTTTTATCTGAAGTTCAGCATTAAAATCAATATGGAGTCCTAATTATGTACTGTAAGTAACATGTACTAAGGTCATCCTGTCGTTTCAATGTAACAGCACCTCCAAAGAGAACCTTGGGAAATGGGATAAATGTTTGGTAGTATTATTATAATGAGTAAACCTGTTACAGTAATAAGACCAAAGTCCAAATTCAAGTACACAATGGTCCTTCCAAGGCTTAAACCTATTCATTCTGACTTCCTCCTAAACTTTATTCATCAAAGTGCCTTGCTTTGAGTACTCATTGTCCAATGAAGTAATTCAGCTGAATTTCATAATGGAAATTACATCAAGCTTAATTGGACTATTTATACTACAAATATGAAGAAATGCTCAGTCATGATTTGATGCCAGGCTAACTTCTGTAGACCTCACAGGAAATGGAACTACCAATATTTCATTAAAGCTGTTTAATACCAATTCCTGATAATAAAATAAAAAGAGCTACTGTGAATGCTAGTATGTTTTGTGGAAAATCTTATGCTACAAAAAAATTTATGTAATCAATAATGATACTGAAGGATGCCATGAGTAATAGTAAGATTCGAAAACAAAACCTTATATTCGTACCTCTGTTGGCAGTATATGTCTGCAGCAACCTGAGAGTAACTGAAAAGAAAATGTAATATTTATCCTCCAGTAAAAAAAAAAAAACTACCATTAAAAAAATTTGTTTTTATTAATAATAATAACAATAACAATAATAATAATAATAATGCATTTTATTTGTGGGCGCCTTTCTAAAAACCCAAGGTCACCTAACATAGTCCATAAAAGACAAACAATTAAAAACAAATAATTAAAAAGAGTTATTAACAGAATCAGACAACAACAAGTCTAAAGCGAGTATTTCTCAAAATGTTGCCAATTACATCTAAAATGTATTGGATAAAGGTTCTTCAATGTGTCGAAAATGAAATATTCAAATTACTTTCAAGTCGATTATGACGACGTATTTTCAAACGTAGGTTTTATTCAGGCTCCCAAGACAGCTGCCATTCTTGGAGAACAAAGCACAGCGCATTAAATCAGTGTGACACTTCCAGAGCCTGAACACTTTCCTATCAGACGGAGGACCAGTGGACCATAACAGAACACTTAACAGAAACACAAGAATGTTTTTTAACAAAGGAACAATTACGTGTAGCAAATGTACAGTGTTCAGGAACCCTTTGGACACTTGCTTAATTCATAAAAATATTGCAAATTTATTGGTTTATAATAAAATTAATCACTTAATTCACTTGTTTACTTCATTGACAAGCAGTCTCATTGGGTACTTTTTAATTAATAACACCTTTGCAATAACATAAAACACTAAATACTTGTGTTTAGTATCCCTTTGGGAGCCAATGACTACTACTGCAATCAACAGCAAAATAGCAAGAATAGAACTGAATGAGCCAGTCAAAATATTCCAAGACTTTCTGTATATATGCCTCCATAAGCCAAGATGATCTCCTGTGCACTACAAAGACAAATATAATTAAGCAACTGCAATGGGTTGGCACCCCATTCGAGGACTGGTCCCTGTCTTGTGCCACTAGCCTTCAGGATAGGCTCCAGACCTCCCACAACCCTCAATAGAATAAGCGGGTATAGAAAATAGACGGATGGATATTTAAACAAATCCTTATTTAAAACACTCCCAACTGCTTACCCATAGAGAGTGGGGGAGATACCCCATTCCTGCAAGGTTCGGATCCCTGGACTCCCAGCTGCCACTGGACACCAAAACTGCCCGCATCACCTGCCTCTATTCCTCTTCCACTGCCTGTTTGCAGTCCCCCCACCGTCACCTACTTGATTAGTAAGTCTCCCTTCTCCACAAAATTTTTGCACCCTGTCACATAGCCTCTCTCTCATAGTCTGCTTCCTGCTGCTCCACCCCGACCACACAGTATTCTCCACCATCCTGCAGTGCTGCAGCTTATGCGCATGGGGTTCGAGGGCCCGTCACATGAGTACAACCCCAACAGACCTTTCAACAAAGAGGACGCGAGCTTGCACACACAGATGACTCCCACACTCTGACTGGTGCAGCACAGGTCAATCCTCAAATGGCCGAGCTCCTTTCAAACAGATTGTAAACACTGGATGGCTCTCCTTTGGGACCTGACTATCTGAACCAAGCCTGCCAGGGTAGGATTTGACCAGAAATAACACGAAGGTTTTGGAATTTTTCAGATAAACAATAAAATATTAACATGACACAAGCCATTTACATCATCACTGATGGCAAGTGATAAGGAGGATTTAGGAGTGATATATCATTTTAAGAAACAAATTCCAGAAATGGAAATTCTGCTAGAAAGAACATGATCCCTGTACTTGTCGATTGCTAACCCTTTCCTTAGACAGGAAATTTCAAGTGTTTTTTCTGTATTGGTGACATTTTGAAAAGGATTTGCAACAGAAAGCAGTTTTTTTTTTTTGGACCAACAAAGTCAGCCGGCGTAGCGTGTATTTGTGAGAGGGAACAGAGAACAAAACCCTGGTAAAGTAAAATGAGCTGTTTCCATTTCCATTTGTATTCTACTGTCTACTTGTCCTTGCATAAACTGGGCTAAATTTTTACCACTAATTTTTTCACACATCAGTCATTATCAATGACAGCAAATAACATTTAGCTTATAACTTAAAAAGCCTATAAACTTCATACTGTGCAGGCAGTGGATGTACGGATGGGGCAGGGATGCATGTTCCTGCTGGACAAACCCTGTCTGGCTATTATGACATTACGTCTGCACACATACCTACATGTACAGGCTGGCTATGAAAACTGAAGCTACTGTCCAGTTTATTCAAAATATCTCATAAAAAATAGACATTCGTTTTTATATTGAATGAAGTACTAATTTTTGACACTTAAGTTAAAAAAGATCTGTCAATTTACAGAGACACGTTCTATTTACACCAACTGATACATATGTACATATACACACATAGTCTTGTGACAGTATTATTTTTGACACTGCAAATAAAGTCTCATTTTAAAGTAAATCCAATACACAACTGGGTTATGAAGCTGAGTAACAAAGCGGATTTCACGAAGCCTTTCTTTTTGGCGAGAAAGACGGTTGCGATTCCTTGAGTGCCTGACTAATGCAACAATGTTAAACATGAGCTGTAACCTTTTTTGTATCTTTTGTATGTGTAGTTGAGAGATGCGCTGTTATACTCTGTATTTCTGTGTTCTTTCTAGGTGCCAGTAGTTGCTGTGTTGTATCGTGCCCGTGTTTAGTCTGTGCTGTGCACTATTGCCGTTCTTCGTTGTGTTTCTGTGTCTCTCGCTCAGTGGATGGAATTATTAGCCCAGGCTGCTAAGCTAAGTGGCTAACCATTACATTTCAGCTGTCAACAACGATGTGCGCACCTACTGCAGTAAAGTCACACCAAAATATCGTCGAAACGAGCTTGTTAACTAACTAATGTAATACAAAGCCCAATGATGCTAAAACCAGTCTTACGACGTTGAAACTAAAAAGTTAAAACGTAAATTCACTTACTTTATCGATTGGTTAAAGGGGCATCACCGTGGACGATGATCAATGTGGCGCCGGTAACTTTTTCAGAAGCTTTACAATCTGAACTGGAATCAGATTTCGCACTGCTAGCCACGGCTTAGATCAGTAGGTACACAATGGGGTGCTGACTCTGGGTCAGCTATGACTGCGACAGAGCGCCGCCTAGAGGTAGTTTCCTATTTCCGGTCGTGACGCTGTTACTCACTCTTGTAAGAACTACGTCAGTGTTTCTTTTGTTTATGTGGAAAGTACGTGTAATTACTCGAAAGGCGCTCCTTTGTGTCTTGCAGCGAACTGGTCTCTCCGACACAGAACTGTGCAATGCTTGTCGGTCGCTGCATAAACCACTGTCTTATGCTTGGATTGTATAATAAATATTATATGTAAAGGACCTCTCATCGTAGTGGAGCTGAATTTATGCTTGAGCATGGAACTGATACGTTTTAGTGCCAGTAAGAGATGTGTAAATTTGTATTGTATAAGACCAGTGACCAGGTTTTATTGGTGTCAAACCCACCGATGCTGTGCGTGTGACAGTGTTTCAAACAATGCACTTTACTGACGAGAAACTTCGTAAATTCTTTGTTTGGTGATTACAGTATGATAGCTTGTTTCTGTGCTATAAATTGCTGTGATTATATTGCATAATACCATGTGAATTTAATGCGAAAAAAAACTAACTTCTCAGCTCGTCCACGCAATAAGAATCAAAGCGTTTGCATGTAATGAAATGTGTAAGATATTTTCATGGAAGTGGAGTAAAAAGCAGTAGCACAGAGGCTGACAGCAATAAAAACCAAGCTGCAGCGGTGGCATCCCAAAGAAGTACAATGAGGAATCAGTCATGGGAGAATTCACTGCCTTATTAAGCCCCTGGCTAGCCGGAGAGTGCAGCTCTCTGCCTCCTGTCGCTCCAGATACAGGCCCACAGAAGTACACACTGCTATTTTTCTCTAAATAAGGCAGTCTTATCTCAGTTCCTGTAAATTCTAAGCAACTCCCAAATATCCTGAAATCCACAGCAGTGGCAACAGAGCGCACCCAGCACATTCTTTTCCCTTGTATGGGTAACTCGCGGCTGTGGGCGGGGCATCCTTGGGAGAACGGCGACCTGCCATTGGCCGGGAGGGAGGATGGAGGTGCGCTGTTCAGGGCTGATGCTTTAAACAAACTTTAAGCTAACGGTCTTTCTCCTTGGGAAGCACTAGGCAGAAGCATTGGAATCCTAATATAATTCCTCTAAAGAACTCAAGGTGAGCGCTATATTCTTCTTTTGCCATCTACAGTGAAGTTTGTGCTGTTTTTTTTTTGTTATATGTCCGTTTAAAAACAATGCAGAATTAATTATGACACTATAACCGTTCAAGACAGGTATGCTCTGAATATTCTTACGATGTGATCCTGCATCTCCACACTGCTCGGTGGTCTACAGGTTTTGCCACAAATTACATTAGATAAAAAAAGTAAGCCATTATTTTATCTCTTGCTGTACTCAATATCTGTCAAGTTGCACTGATTCGCACTCTGTTGACTCTATTACTGTCTGCCCCTGTTGGGGACTGGAAGGGAGCAGGTATTTATGCCATTTGTAAATTTTTAATACAGAAACATTGTTCAAGGACGTAGGTGTATTATGTGCATTTTCCCGGTTTTTTCTTTTTAATATGGTTTGTTCAAGGTGTTTAAAAGCAGTAATTTTATAAGCCTGCCTTTTGTTAAAAACGGTTAGGATGAAAGGTTACTTCATTTCTCTGCAGAAGTCAGCTGTGCATGAAAAACAAAGGAACTTATTTTAATTAGAAATAGGATTGTAAGTGTTTAATCAAACGATTTACTGTTTCAGTTGTTTGAACATTAATTGCCAATTGAGAGAACATTTAGTCTTGCAGAGAATTTAACCAATGGCCTAAAGTAATGAATGAACTCAAGAATTATTTAATGAAGAGTGGCACGGTGACCTCACACCGAAACGGCTATGGATCTGCTTCCTAACGTCACTCTGTGTTTCTGTGGCTTGCACAGTCTGAGGCAGTGGACCAGGTGGACTGGCGTCTCTGAATCTCCCTTACTGCATGTGCTGTGTGACGCATTGCCTTCCCATTGAGGGTGTGCACTGTGTGTTCTGGGATGGGCTGGACGTTTCCCTCCACCCTGCGTCAAACTGAGATTCTGAGAGCATGAACAAACTATTCAATTAAGTGTAAACAATACCTCTTTCGCGTGACACGTGATGGGAGTGAATGGAATTCTTCTGCTAGTGATCGATTCAGTCATAATTGCCCTGTTATGTAAAAGAGAGAGTGTGAAATGACATCGTTGCTGCCAGATTTGCATGCGGTGGTGAAACACTAGCATCTTGAATGCACACAGATGAGAGACAGTGATAAGGCAGACCCGGCTGTCATTTGTTCATTTCCATCATCGCCGTCGATTTGTTTCATTTATCCGTGCAGTAGAAAGGAGGGGCGATGTGGTCCTGTAGGCAGATAAGGAAAATGAGCATCAGGAGTAGGAAGGGTTACTAGAGGACGTCCTGATGTCTGCTGATAAAAAGCGTTGTGTATAAAACATAGTAGCTGTGCATCTATGAAGTGCAGCCCATATCTGGACTGAAGCCTGGAAAAGGCAGTCATCACCATACCCAGGACTGTACAGAAGTCTGTCCTCACATTCCAAAGGTGGTCCCTGGTTATAATATGACAATGATTTTTTTTTTACAGAATGCTGGATTTTTTTTACTGATATTGTTAATTCATAAGGATGTTCTGCAATCTCTTGCAATCAAGTCACACATTTGATTTTAACAAATTATTATTGTGTTTACATTATTTACTTAACATTATTTAATATATGTTAATATATATATTAATATAATACATAGCTATGATTAATATTCAGGAATTGTGCTTTAATGTAGAAACCAACTGTATTGAGTGGACAGTAAAATGTCTAGTATAGATGAATTATGGCATTTCTGTTTAAAAAGTGCTCTCTTCCTGTTAAAATAACCTTTGGCTTCTAAAAGCAATGTTTTATAAAAGCCTCAGTATAATTTTTCATACAAGAAGAATATGGAGAAGTCGCATGGTTCTGATTTTGGGAATTCTACTCATCATGGTCATCATTACGTTCTAAGTCCTTGTTTGTGACCTTCAGAGGTTCTTTGATCATATATACTCAGCAAAAAAAGAAACGTCCTCTGACTTTCAACTGTTTCATCGGATGTACCAATCCTGTGCAGGTGTTGTTACAGGTGGTCTTCCACTGCGAGGATGATCAGCTGTCCTTCCTGTCTCCCTGTAGCGCT
>JAODLC010000117.1:336821-387138 GCA_026781145.1 Hippopotamyrus pictus | reverse complement strand
TTGAACATGCATGGAAAACATTGTTTAAACCCTTTACAATGAAGATCTGTAAAGTTATTTGGATTTTTACAACATTACTGTTGAAATACACAGTCCTGAAAAAGGGACGTTTCTTTTTTTGCTGAGTATATATGCATTTACTCATCCACTGGCCCATTACGCCTGTTGCTTTCCTTTGTCCACAGGTCCATCCAGCCGCCAAGATGTCCAGCAAACGCACCAAAGGGAAGACCACAAAGAAGCGCCCGCAGAGGGCCACATCAAACGTATTCGCCATGTTTGACCAGTCCCAGATCCAGGAGTTCAAAGAAGCTTTCAACATGATTGACCAAAATCGTGACGGTTTCATTGACAAAGAGGACCTCCATGACATGTTGGCATCGCTTGGTATGTCAGTAGAAAGCTTGGGAGTATAATGGGCTGTGATTCCGAATCCATAATGGCCCTCGACTCCAAATCCAGACCTTGTTTTCAGTTCTCCCAGGCGGTTAGATTAATAATGACTGATTCTGATTGGCCAGAGGCTTCACACCTGGCTCACTGGTAAAGGAAGGCTGGAAAATCAGCAGGACTCGACCCTTGAGGACCATGATTTGAATAGGCCTGCTGTAAACATTTCAAATCCAGCCTCTTGAAAGGAGGATGAACAAGATAGAGGGTAAAATTATGTTTTGGGAAGCTATTTCATGATAATATGCTGGCATAGTAGAAGAATTGAGAAAGAATTAGGAAAGAAAACTTGCACAGTATTTCCAGAACATCCTAAAACGTAGTAATTGAAGAAGAAAAAAAAAAAACCTGTCGAAACCCAAAGTCAGTCAAGTGGTTGTTGTGCACCGCTGATCTCTGACTCATTTTATCCCAAGGCAACCATTAAACAATGGAATGTGGGTTAAGACAGGAAGTGATTAATGAGCACAGTTACTCCACCACGCATTGACAATGAAGCCGCGTTCCTTCATTACGCTTACAAGAGGGAACGAGATTAAGCTGCCGTCGCTGTGTGTGTCCCAGGTAAGAACCCGTCGGATGAGTACCTGGAAGGCATGATGAGCGAGGCACCAGGCCCGATCAACTTCACCATGTTCCTCACCATGTTTGGGGAGCGCCTCAACGGCACCGACCCAGAGGATGTGATCCGCAATGCCTTTGCCTGCTTTGACGAGGAGGGATCCGGTATGATGAACTTTAGCCGGCCTTATCCAGACCAGCTATAACAATACCTAGTATCAGGCAATATATACTGCACAACTGTTAAAATATTCCCATGGCTTTAATAAAACATTAAAAATCTCTAGCTCATTATTAATCAGCAACAGCTCACAAACTGCCGCTAATTTGTGTTTAGCCTGAATCTCCTTTCAGTGCATTTTATTTTGTAAACTATCCGGGTGTGTCTTTCTAAAGCAATCTACAGTAACACCAGCGGGCGAATAGTTCCATAGTTAGTAACCGTTATCCATGTCCTGGTTATTTACTCTGGTAATTGGACGCAGGCCCAGTATATTTGGTATGTGGATTTCCAGTTCTGAAAGCACAATGGTGATGTATTACAGGGGTGATCCATGAAGACCATCTGAGAGAGCTCCTGACTACCATGGGTGACCGCTTCACTGACGAGGAGGTGGATGAGCTGTTCCGTGAGGCCCCCATTGACAAGAAAGGCAACTTCAACTACTCCGAGTTCACACGCATCCTCAAGCACGGTGCCAAGGACAAGGATGATATTT
Organism: Hippopotamyrus pictus; assembly: GCA_026781145.1. Classification (NCBI taxonomy): domain Eukaryota; kingdom Metazoa; phylum Chordata; class Actinopteri; order Osteoglossiformes; family Mormyridae; genus Hippopotamyrus; species Hippopotamyrus pictus. The sequence goes on along the minus strand of JAODLC010000117.1, from coordinate 385,408 downwards.
AGAGACTGGCTTTTTACCTCTGCCACCGATGACCTCTGTCGCTCACTGCAATACTCTTCCGCATTTGCACTTATACTTTCAATGCCAAAATAAACAGGAAGTTGTCATCAAGTGAAAAGTGAGCTTCCCCCAAACGTGCTGGTTTAATCACCCAGCATCCATAGCAGGTCTCACCACAAGTCCATCACCATTCTCCCAAAGTGACTTGAATACCCGAACGCAGTTCAAGATGTGAAAAGTAAGGGTGCACTTTTTAACTTTTATCAGTACCAGCTTGTGCAAGATGTGTAACCACCATGAAAATTGCAAACTCAAAGCGTGGATCTAAAATCAGCTTTAAGGCAGGTCATCAAGATCTGCAGATTAAGGGCTTTTCACATTCCACCAAACAGATGATTTGGGTCATTCAAGGGCTAAATGAAGACGTCAGACATGATGACTGGTCCCTTACCTTAGAGATGCACTCCGTCTGCTGTCGTTTACCATTTGTATTCTCTGTTGGAATAATAAAAATATTCCCTTACGTGATTTGAGGTTATTCTGCGATACGTGACGCATTCCACTCTTATCGTAGTTTAAACCGAAGAACCATGACCAAATTTCATCACTCAGAGGAAGGTGTACATGAAGCTGATAAAGGCTTTAACAATCGCTGCCATATCTTATGGTTTGTACAAGCAGTAATGGGGAAACTGGCACAATAGGAGGAAAACAGGCCTATCTGACTGCTAGTGGGATTCTTTTCAACCAAGCGCCTTATCTTTTCGTTTTGGGCTCTAAACTGAACGACTTAGACAATGGAAATTATTTTCACCCTAAACACATTGGTGGGGGTGTCCATAGGCTTCAAAGAAAGCCATAAATACCTGAAAACTCAGTAAGAGTAGGGGATATTACAGGGAGGTGTAAAGTTCAGGTCCAGAAGGTACAAATCAGGACCAAGGTTTTGTTTTAACCAACCAGCTGAGTATGCTGTGAATGACACTTCAAGCGCAACTGGTTGGTTGAAACAAAACCTTGGTCCGGATTTGTACTTTCTGGACCTGAACTTTCCACCTCTGGTATCACCATATCAGTTTGGAGAGTTTGATGATGTAGTTTTGCTCAAACAGGTAAATCAATGCAGATGAGTTTAGCATAAACAAACCTGTGCAAACTCCAGCCCTCACAGGCTGTAGTGTGGCGCCCCCTACTGGAAGGGCGACACATGGCACGCAACGCAACAGCCCCAATCAGAAAGTGCAGCAGCGTGACAGCCTGTGTTCAGTCCCCTTATACTAGGAGTGGCCAATCTTATCCACAAATGTATGGTGTGTATGCAGGTTTTTGGGATAACCTTTAGGTCAGCTGTACAAACCCAGGTGTGAGGACTCTTCAGCCAATCAGTCCTCTAATCAGTAATCCAATTAAGGAGCTGCAGCGAAAACCGGCATACTCTTTCTGGATAAGATTGGCCATCCCTATCTTATACAGTAGACCCTATAGATTATCATCCTCCAGCTGCAAGCATGACGTTCATGATGACTTAAGTAGACTCCCCTTCAAGGGAACACTTAGAAATGCATCGGAAACCAAATACAAGCCCCTACATAATAAATTCATTTGAAACAAGTGTAGGAAAATTAGCCTTTTATTCTCCAAAATGCACATACAAAAAGTTACAAAGTTTAAGACTACAGATTGATAGCTTGAAGAGGTTTGCTTCCTGAATACTGCGGCCAATGGAGTGGCACCCCACCCATTATTCCAGAAAGGCACGATCTGCCGAACGCGAAATGAGATGCTTAAACACATCAGAGAGCAAAGATGACCAATATTCCCATTGTGCTGCAACATTAAGAGGAAAAAACAACAATGCAATACTTTACATTTGCATCTATAGCCTCACATTCAGATAATATGAATGCCCCTACAGGAACATTATTAGGGATATACATTTTCAGTTTCAGGATAATATAGTGTGATAGGCTGGTGTCCAACTCACTTTGAACATCACATTCTAGGCAGATACTTCTGACTGATCCTAGTCACACAACTGAGCTGATAAACTGCAGTTTCAAAAACAGGTAGAATTGGATTGTTACGCTATCATTAGTTAGAAGTCAAATCATGACAAAAAGTAGCTTTTCCCTGTGCAGCACAAAACAGTATTTCAGGTTTAATGCGCAATTTGAAGCTGAAATACTGCTTTACTTAATTGCTTACCTTAACTATATTTGCACTGAATGAACCTAGAGTAACAAATTCCGGGCATGTAACAAATGAGCAGCAATTTTCGGGGTCGTCCCACCCAGGAAAACATTTTGTTTCATGGAAACTGTAGAGTTGTTGAGGGGAAAAGAGGCTGCAAAATTACAACCTTCTAAAACGAATTTCGAAAAAATAAAAAGCTTGACAGTCCAAACTCCTCCCTCAGGGTCAAATAAAGCAAGAGTCCTCACTTTTGAAATGTGAACAGTCCACGGATAGTTTAGACCATCTTAACCCCATCTGAGGACTTTGGAAATGCTCTAATGACACAGTGATCAGTCCAGTTGGTCTGCTTTCAAATGCCCGGCATTCCTGAAGGAATCTGGCAGCGGTCTCTAAATACCCCAGGGGACCGAGGAGCCACGACAGAGACCAGCATCCCCTCCTTCCTGGGCTCCCAGCAGACTCCCAGCAGACTCACAGCAGTCTCTCTCACCGAAACGAGAACGTTTAGCAGGCTCCATTTTTAAAGTGCGTACAAAGGTTGCCTATAGAAAGTCACAATCCATTCATCTACTACCGGCAGCACTGAAAGGCAATGAAACAGCCTGAACCCGTCTAGCTCTGTGCATCTTTATAAGCTTCCCACTGTAAAGTATGTTTCGGTCTGGGTCTCAGGTTATCACATAGATACCAATGAAATGTGCTTGACGTGGTCCTTCCCCATCAAACCTCCATATTTTACAAAAACAAAATATGAAAACCAAAACAAAATTCCAACTCTTTAAAAAAAAAAAAAGAAAAGCACCTATAAAAGTCATGCTACACTTGTCATACCACTTTGGCGAAACTCTGCCTGCCCCCCGTCGTGAGCGAAGCTGGGGCCTCAAACATGAAAATAAAACTGCCTTGACCCAGCGCTACGTTTCCTGCGCGTCTCGTGGCCTCATCAGTTAACCACCTCCCGCACGGCACAGAGGGCGGGCCGAGGGCCCCATGCGGTCAGCCTGCCCTCGCCGCACAGCACCCCCCACACGCTCCCGCCGGGGGAGGGGCCGTTCATCTTCTCGTCCGACAAACCGCGTGCGGTACCAGTCACTGGAGCGTCCCACCCGGGGGGCTTGCGATCATCCGCGGAGTCCCCGTCCGCCGAGATGGGCGCTCCGGGCGATGCGGGAGTGCCCTTGTCCATGTTCGGCGCCCCCCCAGAGTCCGCGTCCCCCCGGCCCGGGCTGCCCCGCTGGAGCTCCTGCTCCGCCGCCCGCTGTAGCGCCGCATCCACCAGCAGCCGCAAGTCACTGAAGTCCTGGCCACACGACTCTGGGGGTGTGGGGGGGGGCGTGTTGAGCGCCGGGCTCGTCGTGCCGTATCCACCGGCCCGCCCGGCCCCTTTGGCCACGCCCCCGTCTCCTGCCCGCGGCAGGGCGGGGGGGCTGTCCCTACACGGGAAGCCCAGGGAGGGGGTCAGGGAGAAGCCGGCGCTCGTCAGGATGGCAGTCGCAGTGCTGCCCAACAGGTTAAGGTCCAGCAGCGGCGTGGAGCGTATCACAGAGGGGCGGGGGACGGGGGGCTGAGGGAGCGCGCCATCCGTGTCGGCCGGGGGTTTGGCCGCACGCCGGGAAATGGTGAAGTGATTGGGGTCTTTGCCATCTTTCCTCAGCAGGTCTGGGAGAAGCCTCCGTCTGGCATTGATGAACCAGTTACAGATCTACAGAAGCACAACAGATCGCCACGTTACTTTTCGTGATCTAGGCAAAATGAAATACTTAGAGGTATTAAAATGAAACAGTCTGCAGTCGACAAACGTACACGAGTACTGAACTCTAAGAAGCCACCACCTCTAACAGAACACCCGTTATAATACATAAAACGAGCAGAGCCAATAGCTGCTGAAGGTAAAACTCAATAGCCGTGTCGATATAGCTCCCTCTAGTGGCAGCGCTGCACAACTGCAATTTTGGTATGACTGCAGGTCACCAGCTGTAATGACATCACGGTACAAAAATGTCAGAAAGAAGACAAATAGTCCCGATATTCCAGCAGGCCACAGGAAACATGCCTGTCAGTGCAACGGAAACCAGACTGAGCCATGTGCAGGAAATTCCTTTAAGCAAAAAGTTAACAATCACCTTCAGACATGTATTGGGATCTAAATATTTTGAGAGCAATAGGAAATAGGAATGAATTCATACAACTCAACAGTAACCTTGGACATTAATGAAAACGTTCTGCAAAGGGCAATGTACAAAAACTGAATTACAACGAATTTGTTATTTTAGATGGCGGAACTGTTTTTGTTTCCAATTGCATTTCAATCCTGTTTTGAGAACAGTCATCTAAACTGCAATTATGAGAAATTAGTATGAGACAAGTAATCACTGGATTGATTTTTAAACATTCATCTCGGTATACAGAGTCACGAGTCAAGTGCTAGACAGGGTACAATTTGGTTCATATAACAGCTTTGTCTGGGTAAATAACATGGACATCATCACCAGCGATGCTCCAATAAAAATCAGGCAACTGCATCAACGGGTAAAAATTGTCACTTTGGGGAAATAACCAGATAAGTCTGCCGTAATTTGTCGCGCATTACAATTACATGCTAGGTATCAAGCCACTGTGGAAAGGAGACACTCAAAACTGAATAAGCCTAGATTCTTAATTTAACACCAGTAAGGAGACTGGGAATGCGAGGCAGTTACCTGTAACACAGAGAGGCTGGTCTGCCCCGAGAGGCTCAGTTTTTCCTGCTCGGATGGGTAGGCGTTGAAGCGGTGTTCATACAGCCAGCTCCGCAGGACCTGCACGGCTTCCTTTGGGAGATTCCCGCGGCGACGGCGCTTCCCCGAACCGCCTGACAGATCCAGCGGGACGCCCTCGCCCCCGTCATCCTCGCACGGGTCGCTATCTGACAGCACAGAAAGCTCGGGTCCCCGGGTGCGCTCCGGATGCAGGGCTGGAGCAAACATGGGACAGGTCCCGTCGATTAATGCAAAATGTGCAAAATAAATAACGAAATAAAAGCAACAACATCAGCTGCATGTTTATCCCAGCACCACAAATCCATTCAAACTGGAGACATCGTTAAAACGTAAAACGCAAAACGTACAGAGGGCCATCAACTAAGAAGGGACATCGGGGATTGCTGGTGAACATGCGAAATCCTCCCCCCCACCCCCTGGCAATCAGATCTCCCGCATGTGTGAATTCCTCGACACTTTCCCGACAAAAGGGAAACAAGGCGGACAATGCAAGTCCCTTAACTTGGCCACACACACACACACACACACACACACAATGCTATTCCCGCAGCACCAATAAATCTGCCGCACTTCAGATACTCAAGGCCCGCCAGTAAAAACGTCCCGATCGACACGTCGGCAGTGCATTACTGTCATGCACCAGGAGAACGCGACCGAGTCACATCTCCGCGCAGTATAGACGATTAACCGAACATGTTGTTCAAACCCACGATTCCAGGCAATTATTACGGATACGTTTCTTACTGACCAGCGACAAAGTCTTCACGCTGCTCGCCGCTAATTAATAATGGCAATTAATCAGGATGCTTCGGGGACACTCGCCCATTTGCCGCAGAGCCCAAGCCTTCCAGCGTGTCAGAAGGGCTGTTATCCGCACTGGCTGGAGACCATTCCCGCTCCGCTTCTTCAGCATGTCAGGCGCTGGAATTCCCCTTCCCCATAAGGGTTAATATCCCACCGAGTGCATTTAAATTGTTACAAGCAGAAACGAGGAAGTGAAACGGTCTTGAGATACACGCATGGCAGTGTAAAGTGAGCCCCTCCGCTTTCTTAACAACCCTCCTGACTTCAAAAATGTCCCTAGTTAAGGTTCAGCCACCATCTGGCTGACTGGCTAATACAAAAGATCCCTCCCTCCCTCCGGACACAGGCCTCCTCACTCAGCACTGTTTTTCCTGCGTTCCGCCAGATGGACACCATGCTTTAGTACTTCCCAACGTAACTGTCCCACCAAATTCAGCCGCACGCGTTTGCGCTCTTATCCACACAAACAAAAGCACTCTAAAACCCCGAACTTATCCATATTACACCCCGCCGCGGCCGGAAAACAGTCTCTGTGAGTGCTGGTGGTGGGGGGTGCACGCCAGGAAAATTCAACTTACCTCTTTTCAATGTTTTCATTCTTAGGGGTGGCCGAAAATCTTCGCGAAATACGCACCTTCAGAGCGAAAAAAAATCACAATTTCAAAACGCCGAGAGTATCAAAAGCGTATTTCAACTAGAGCGCTGGTTACCTTAACGGATACAATGTCTCCCAGCAATGTTTCCCTTTAAAACGAAATCCCCCGTTTTTATCAATTGTCCCTCGGCAGTGTCTACCTGCACGCAGTGGTCCGCCCGTCCTTAGCTCTACCAACCAGATGGTGGGACTCACGATGATACCGCCCACTGTGTCTGCGTGGTCCAATCACGGCCATCAAAACGATCCACGCAACCCCGTGTATAATAGATTGAGTGACAGCGAAAGCGTAGCTTTCGAAAGCCAAGAATGCACGTTTTGTCCGGTGGCGTTGCGCTGAGGTTTGAAAATCTTAAAAGTTTATAACGCCTCCAGAATCATCTTGAATTTAACTTAAAATACACCTGTCTACCGATGGTGTAAACCTGTTTCCCATATGATGATAGGCCTACTAGATTACAGCAAAATCATAGTCGTTAATGAACTAAGTAACCGTTCGTATGCAACGTTATACAGTGTTTATGTTATTCAGCGTAGAAGTATGTGTGTGGTAAGTTCAAATGTGTGGTCACCCGGAATACAACTACAACGATCTGTTTACCTGAGAATATTCGGCTCGGTGTTTCACATGCTAATGGTAGTGAAGAATTCTCTTTAAACGGCCCATTTTTCATTCAAATGGAGCACTTCCTCTGGGTTGACATTCATTCAGTTATAATCCCTAAACTACCACTCATTGTATTATAATATATTGTTAAAACGTAAGGTATGGAAAACTTCAGTTTGAAGATCTGGTAAGTGTTACCGACGTGCAAAAAGAAACGTGGGCCGATTTTAATCACTCTTGTGTTACTTTTGCATTTTTAAAGCTTATTACAAAACGCACAGTATACGCAAACGGTTAGGTTTAGTGAACAGATGCTGCTTTGTTATATCTGCGTTACCGTCAATCGTGTGTGTAAAGCTCACAAGAAACGAAATGATACAAAATATGTATATATATATTTCACAAATTTTATTGAGAGATACTTTTCATAGTTAGGACAAATGCGCCCTTTCCTACAGAGTAAATTAAATCTAAACTTAATTCTGTTGCCCGCTGTTGTTAAAGCAGGCGGGGGATGAAGCACATGGATTAGAAGGATCACAATGGTCCTCCAGTTTCCACTCTCCATCTCTCTCCTCCCTGCTCACTGACAACAGTATTATGTTGTCTACAGGTCAGAGTGCCACGTTTTGGGACACAAGTACACCCCTTACACACCCATTAACAGTCTGTCAGGCAACCAGCTTCATCCAAATGACAAAATACATTTCCAGAGTAACAGCGTGACTTTAACCCATATTACATAGATATCAGAAATAAAACATTTCGTAATGTCCGCATTACCATAATATTTTCCTCTCCGACATTCTTCTATCCCTGTATGTTTGCGTTAAGGTTCTGTTGACATTCATTAAAAAACATTTGTTTAAAAAGCATTTCCGTTGTTTTAGAGCCCTTTTCCCTGGTTTGCTTCCCCCCCCCCCCCCCCCCCAGCTTGCACAGAAATAAGTACGAGAAAAACTGAAGGACAAAGAACATAAAAATACCATTTACCTTCCAAAAAGTTTAGTTCCTGTTTGTTACAAAGGTACATATTTTATTGTCATTTGCATTCATATCACAGGTAGTAGTAGTGCATATACTTTGGGGATGTTTTGTTTATTGCCATTTTAAACACTAGAAAACTGAAACGCGGAAGCAGATAATTAAAATCGATTGTATATACACATTACTCAGTATATCAACACTAGTTTGCTCATCGTGTTAAATGTAACGTTTTAATCCAGGTGCACCTATAATTTCACGTGAAGTCTATGAAGTGTCAGATATGTAGAAACGAACCTGTATTTATCATCCAGAAATGCTCTAATGTACGTAGGTCTGGGTTCAAGAAAACGTATAATTGACTGAATAGGTCAGTACAACACTACTAAGTACATTTTTAATCAAACCTGCAGATCTAAGAGCTAGGAAATGAAGTTTGATATGCTGTACAGCAGACGGGGAAAATACAATTAGTATTGTCTGTGTTTCATTTATGTATTTAATAGTTGCTATTCTAAAAAAAATTAAATTCATCTCTTATATGTCCACGAGGGGGCTGGCAGAATAAGACATGGGGTCCTCTAGATTTCGATAACTTTAAAACTTTGAGTACAAATAGTTTGTTCACAAAACACAGTGAGGTTCTTTAGTGTGAAGTATTCATCTGGACGTGTTGAGTCTGATATCTGAATAAAATCCTCTCCCCATGTTAATTAGGTCAGTGAATTTCAATGACTGTTTAATTGTTATGCAAATGACGAATCTGTATTGTGTGCATGCTAGCGAGTTCAGCCCCCGTCAGCTATGAAAACGCTCCTGATCCTTGAGGTGTTCAGACTGAGGCCAATATCAGTAATTCCTGAATCACATAGTGTTACTTACAATTGATGTATTTTTTCGCTGTATGTGAAATATATGTAAGCGTTCATTTGGGGGTGTTTCCCCAAAGTGTTTGTCATTCTTAACTTTGGCCACACTAACCTAGTAATCGCTTAAGTGTGGTTAAACTTAATTTCGGTAATGTTAGTCATGGTTCATCAACTAATTATCTGACTGTGCACTCACCTTAAGGACAGTCATAGATTTCTCTAAATCCACTTATTCCCATTTAGTTACACAAACAATATTACCCCAAACTGAGAAGACAACAGGCCCAAATGAGCAGCGGTTCACTGAGAGGGAGGTAGATTATAAACACTTTGGGAGGTGGGAGGTCAAATATGGGATGCTGGCCATTTGGGTCATTTTGTTATATAGTCTGTGGGTCATCAAGCATAGCAGGCATGTATACGACAATGAATTTTTCACTGAACAAAGCAGTTTCCAAAATTCATTAGTTCAGAGATTTCTATGTTCCTTCTTTGTGGTCACGGTGCATACATCAATCTTCCATGGTACTGCAGTTTAATAGTCAAACCTTATTTTACTTTGCCAAACAGCAATTCAAAGAGACATGACAATTCACATTCAAGTGTTCACATGTCGGTTTGCATTCTGATCACAATTGTAGATTTTTGAATGTCATAATCTTTCACTGACAGTTATGATAACTGGTCAACCTTAAGATATTGTGCTTCCTTTAGGATATTTGAGCTAAACAGTAATGCTTGACATTATCTAATTTGTATAATATTTTAGATACCAAACAAATACTAGGTTGTAAAATATGCTCCTGGTCAACAGAACAACTCAAGATGAAATCGTGTTTTGCCTTAAGTATTACTTATTGGTACATAAATTATAAAAGGGAAAAAAACGAGATGATGTAGACAAATAATCATTGCGCAGGATGTTCCCTCACCCTCACGTCGTCTGTCACTAATATACTGCTGTGTTCAATCAAAGAATCTATACAGTTGTAATGTCTCCAGAAAAAAAACCTCCAATTATTTGGCTCTGCACTATTATTCTATTTCCGGTGTAGCCCTTTCTTTCTAAACGGTTAAAAGAACTTGTTGCCAATACACAATTAAATGAGATTTAAACACAACGAAAATGCAATACTACCTCTATGCAGGATGGAAAAGGGGAATTATGAAATAGAAAAAACACAATGGTTATTCCCTGCCCTGCGTCCACAGCTTCCAGGATACGTTCCTGATCCCAGTGTCCCTGAATACTAGCGAATAGCTTAAATGGGGAAAATATATGGACAATTTGTAGAGAGCCTCGACAATATTTGCAAGCAGAATCCGACCACTTAAAAACAAGATCTGTAGTGTATTTTTGTTTAATGTAAACGAAACAATAGTATGAATGCATATCGATGGATGGCTGAATTTAAGGACTGAAAAAAGCTCAGAAATATGTAAAAATAAGTTGATGCGGCGAGTGACGCTGTCCACATAAGTCACTCATCTTTTGCACAAGCCTCAGCTAAAAACGAAGGCACAGTGCCAGGCAACATAGAGCGCTAGGCAGCCGACTTTCTCCCGAGGGGGCGCCCACTTAGCCAGCCAATGTTACGTCGTCTCAGACGAATGGCGCCATCGGTGAAGCTTGCCTACGGCGTCACATAGGTTTTGGCCGGATACAACATTCACAGCGAGCACAACCTTTACATTGTCGAAAAAAAAAAGGCTCACTGCCGAATTTGCATTAAACGTGTCAATAAGGGCGGGCACCTGATCAGAGTCTGTTACTGAATGTTATATCCACCGAAACGCAGCAAGAGCACACATTAATATATGCTCCTCTGTACCCCAGAGCAAACTTGAAAATACCCAGGAGAACAAGCGAGGACTGGAGGTGGGACGTACAAGAATACTGATCTGCCTGTGTACCGTAATCCCATGCGCCCGAAGTATCCGTGTTTCCCGTAACGCTCGTGCGTCAGGATAAGCTCCCAGCCCGAACCCCCGACGTTCCCTCGCGGCCACGTTCACGCACAGAATTGCTCGTGCCCGCCGTCACATGACCCGTATACCACAGCCAGAGTTGCCAGGTACGCGGTTTTCCCGCCAAATCGGGATATTTAGAAAGTACAGTTGTGGATAATTTTAGCACCAATGTTAGGAGGTCGCGGGTTGCCAGTTTTTGGGCTGCTTTCCTAATGTTCCACGGCAGCCGACTGTAAGGGGGAAAATAAATTATTATGACTACAAGTGACTCCTAATGCTGAGCAATACTGACTCACTAGCCACCCAAAGTCAGACAGACGCACACGGTAAGCAGGGCTGCCAACTCATCTACATCTGGCGTGACACTGACGCGTTCAGACTCTCACGCATGTAATCTTATGGAAAATCTATATTATTCCCTTATAAACTTAAAATTTGGCACATCAGAAGCGTTGGGGTAGTTTGTAAACCCTACAGACCAGGGGTGTCAGACTCCAGTCCTGGGGGGGCGGAGCCCAGTGTAAGTCCGGACTGGAGTTTGACACCACATTATTTATAAGGTAATGAAACTCTTACATACATGCAGATTCTTGAATTGAAAATCTCATTCGAGCCAGCTGACCAAAGTTGGCAACCCAGGGAAAACAGTGTGTGACCGTGTACGTGACATCATTGTGTTTAACTGAGGGTTTTAAAACGTTAAGCATTTGAATGTTATCATCATGCAAAGTACTGGTTTATTTATTTGAGATACAGTATACTGACTTCAAATATTGGGCTACTTTCAGCTTCCGTTGGGCAGATTTTAAGCAGAGCTTAGGCTGGAGATTTTTGCTGGACCTGGCAACACTGACCACAGCCCAGTCGTAATACCGAGGAGCTGGCATTCGATTGGACATCACCGGAAGCTGGCATTCGATTGGACATCACCGGAAGCTGGCATTCGATTGGACATCACCGGACATGAACTATTTGGATTCATCTATCACAGACGTTAGAAATTACCTGCGATCAATAATTCTACATACATTTACAACACTTTAACAAACCAAATATTGTTCAGCATTATAAACTAAATTTTTAAATGCTGCTAGTGTTAAAATATCGGTTATAGATAATGTTAATAAAAGTTTTTTTTTTTTTTCTTCTTTCCCAGTTCCTGTCTCCTGACCTAAAAAGGTAGCGGAGAAACCCCCAGGCAAGCATGTGACTTTGGACACAGTCATTATGTATTTATGGTCATTTTCACAATGGGCACTTTGTCACAAGAAACCCACAACACATGGAGTAATTAATTTACATTGGCTATGATGCATGAAATATGTCCTTTGTAGTTACGTACTTGACAAGAAAACGTGAGATTTCTAAGAGCTGCATTGGTGTGACCTTCTGAATTGTTGCTGTCAGAAACAACAGCTTTGTACTCTCCGGACAGTGCTGTCATTTTGGTTAGCTATCTAAGCCGTACTTATCTCATACTCACCAATCTGGACAATTTCTAGTTTGGAAGTATTGGATGGATCACCTGGAAATGTTTAAGTTAATGTGCTTTTACCTGAATGCTGCGAGTCCTTGTCGTGATATGTAGGTCTGAAAGTATACTTATTCATTTAGTGCACATTCCACTTATACTACAATTTGCAGAATCTTTCCCCATGTTAGGTGGTTACTTGTATAATAATTAAAATGTTTAAAAGAGGCACAATGTCTTGAACGCATTGAACTGTTATGACTAGTAATGTGATGGAAGTTTGCGGTGGGGAAAGTTGCTCAGCAAATGCGTACATACTTGGAGGAACCCTGGAGAAATTTCTAGTTGGTTGTAGTGTTAAAAGAAGATGTGATGGCAAAGCATTACCAAAAACATAAAGCATGACTACCCATATCCGAAATACTGTTCTTTGTATCTCGGAGCTGCCGTCTGTGTTTTTTTTTTTTTTGGGGTGGGGCGGGGGTCAGCACAAATGTATTAGCCCTAGAAACGTCACGTCAAAATAAGTTAATACCACTGGTATATACGGAGGTTTGGGGGGGGCCACGGATAGCTTTTTTTTTATTCCCTTCATACACATGTACATTTATATTTAACTGACACTTTCGTCAAAAAGGCTTAGACCAGGGGTGTCAAACTCCAGTCCTGGGGGGCTGGAGCCCTGCTGATTTTTGGTTTCACACACCTGATTCAAGTCTGTGTGTTAATTACCACACAGCTCTTGAGCTGAATCATTTATGGTGGAACAGGGAAAGAACTAAGATACACAGGGCTCCAGCCCCCCAGGACTGGAGTTTGACACCCCTGGCTTAGAGGGAAGAGTTACAATTTTTGTGTGCCCTCGAACTCTTGGTTGTTAGCGCAATGCTCTATCAACTGTACAACATGTCTGCAAAGGTTCAAAGATTTGTCCAATTCTTTGAGTTATCGCACTAGCGGGATTAAATGTATGAAAGTACCCCCTCCCCTTTATTTTCTGTCATCGCTGCTTCAGTTTTGCGGCAATCCGTCTCCAAAAATTGATCACTTCACGTTTGTCATTCCTAAACTGTGCCTGCAAAGTTAGAAAAAGATTAATAAAATTCCCGTGTCTGTAGTGGCCTGATGCTAAAACCACAGGGATTCCCCAAAGGCCAGGGAATACAACAAGAGATGAGACTGTAACCAAGTGTGGTTCTAGCTGAAGTGAGGAGAGGCAGCTGACCTTGGCCTGCGCAGATAACAGAGACAGGCCCAAGACGCATGCTTCAGAGTACATGGATTTGTAATCCAAAAGGGTCTTGCTGTACTGCCATTTAACAAATGGATTAACCAGCTCTGTAAATGTTTATGTTTAATAATAGGCCCATAAATGTAAAATTTAACAGCTGTGGGGATCTGCTACAATGCATCCTGGATTCCTTCCAGGATGGCATTACCGTGGATTAAAAAACAAAAGACAAAGAGCACAAGGTGACCGACCAGGACCGACGTTGGAGGGACAGATTCCGGGTGGGGCAGTTATACATGTCAGATGGAATGCAAACAGGGAATCATGCATGGCTGTGTGGTCTCCGGGTGGAAAACATTTCAAAGGGGAATGGACCACACCAGTGGGAAGCACTTCTGTGTGGCGATTCCTTCAGCTTGTGACCAAAATTTACAGTCATGGCGTTTACTGGGTACCTGTGACCCAGAGGAAGGCCCATTCAGGATCTTCACCGGTGCTGTAATATTGCTGGAAACCATTAGTTTCCCCTGGCATTGCTACCTTCCCAATGGACTTTGGCAACACGATGATGTTTCAGTGGGGGGGAAGAAACAGACAGAAAGCAAACGGCTCGGCAGAACAGCACATTTAAAACATAAACCGGATTTATTTGGGCGATTTTAGGAAAACTATATATACACATATTGAAAAACCCTGACTTCACAGAGTGTATGTGTGTGTGGTAATTGAAGAACATACTGTGACAACACAAGTCAAAGGATGTAACCCAGGGTAATTTAGACGCCACGATCAATTAAACAGATGTGGCGAGAATCAAATTATGTCTGTACAAAAACCAGGCATGCTGCGCTTGCAACTGGGGGGTGCCCAAATATGAAATTTTACACCACAGGTTCCAAAGTTTGACGATTATAACCCCTAACGAGACCCTTAAAACATTTTTTTTTTATTAAAAATCAGAACTATTAGCTATAATTTGTAAACATTTTTTTCCCCCCAATCTCTTCTTTTTCTTGGCTAACCATATAACTGCTGCAATTCCTGATCACACTCAAAAGAAAAACCGGCGTGTTTTGTAGAAACTACAGCCGAGTGTTGAAGTTAAAATTCATCTACAAACTGACCACCAGAGGGAGCCAACTTCATTCCAAATCTCATCACATCGACAACGTGCCAACTAGGATAAAGCTACACGCCGTTTCTAAAACGCAAAAACACAATATAAAAATGACGGACCTTATGAAGACATTATAAATACACATGTATAGTTTTCACGTTCATGTAACTGTTTTCCAGATGAGTCTTAGACTAGAAACCCTGTGACTGCTTCTCCGAGGAGTTGCTACAAAAATATTTGCACATGAACGACTTGCCAGTGGAAATGGTTGAGTGGCTGGTGTCATGCATTTTCGTGGCCAAGTCCAGGGGATCACAGGAAGTTACACACAAACACACACACAGCTGGAGGAATGTCTGAACCTTCTAGGCTAGTGGAAGCTTTGGACAGTGGAATGTCTGGCCAAAATAAAAATCTACGCACAAACACTTGATACTGATGTTCATTTCGTCTTCGGGTGATGTGTGTCTGTCGGGTAGTATGATGTATAGTTCTGGCTGCATACCCGCTAATTTCAGGGGGTTTAGGCATGTCTTCTATACTCTGGTCCTGGGTGATCACGGTATGTCCTAATTTACAACGCTAATAACTACCTCTGCTAGGGGAGGAGGCTCAACTGGTAGATCCAGTGCCGGTTTCGGTTAAACAGTTCAGTTGACTGCGCCAGTGCTGAAAAACCGTACACACGGTGTACAATGGGTCCAGACCCACTGATTCCACAAGATACACGGGTCCCTACCAGCTCCTGCTACACAGCCCGCTAACCAACCAAACTGCATGAATATTATGGGATGACAACCTGTTCCGACCACCGAGTACGAAACCATAAGTCTCACTCACGCATAAAGACAGCTTCTGAAACATAAAAAAAACGCATTAGAGAAAAAAAAAGACATTTATTGGTCCATATTCTGGCACTCACACCCGAATCTATCCTAGTTGTCCCGTTCTTTTCTTGTGATTAAAATGAAGAGGAGTGAATGGTACATGGTACACAGACAACTGTGGCCTGTGAAAATGACCATGAGTCTGGAGCATACTTGAATGAACTGCCTTGTTGCTGATGCACTTGTGACCCCAGCTGTCTGGAGCATGGGTGGCCTTGTATAACCAGGAACCAACATAAGCAGTGCTGGGGGAGACACTCCCGGTCAGCATACTCGAAAGCAGACATCAAACAGAAGCATCGTCCACAGTTGCAGTGCATCTACATTTGTTTTCAGCTGGAAACACATCTAGCGCATTGCCTCTCTTCAACCCTGCCCATCAAAGTGCAACAACGGGAACGTGGCGAACCTTCAACCAGAAAATAACTGGCCAGACCCTAGCAAGGCTGTAATGGAAGTAATTTTAATGAGGGCGGAGTTTGTGAGGCGCGTATGATAGGGGCGGGCACATCACGAAACAACCTAAACATATCACGATGAGTTGTGATAACGCTCTGAAGCAGCCACATTTCTCTGAAGAGCTGAAGGACACGCAATGTGAAAATGAAGAGTGTGACTCCATTCTTGCAACTGTGACAGCAGAGTGGGATGAATACAGCAAAAGAAGATGCAAAAATGATCAAGACCGTCCTGAAAGGATTTGAGAAGCTAGAAGCTTGATTGGGTGAATTAAAGGATCACAGCGGTTTTTCTCCTTCTGATAGATCCTATAGCTGTCAGTTTGGATGTACATACAATAATACAGTGTGTTGCAGTGTTTGTTTTGGCCCCTTTGATTGGTTCTACAGCTTCTTAAATCCTTCCACATACTGACAAGGTCCATCAGAAGGGGTCTCTGATTGGTCCTACAGCTCTGTCAGTCTGGGGAAGAAAAAAAAAAAAAAAGACGACTTCCTGCATACAGATAAGTAATGTCACACTATATATTCCCTCCCCCAGTCTGATCTGCAATTGGTCCTACTGTTCTGTCAGTCTGCTTTACACCCTCCCCTGTAGCAGAGGCACCCGGAAGCTGGCAGGTACTGCTTACAGGAAGACAAAGATCATAGCTGAGCATAGAGCATTGTGTGTGTGTGTGTGTGTGTGTGTGTGTGAGAGGGTGCATGCATTCTATTGTAAAGGAATGCATGGGGTGGCATCCAACTGGCACCTGTGTGTGTGTGTGTGTGGTGGGGGGGTGTTGCAGCTGGAAAGCGGAACGTCAACGTCCATGTGGGAGGAGAGCCCCTATGCAAGATATTATGACATTTAAGACCGTCTGATATAGATTAGAAGATAACAATATAACATTATCGTCATCAATAATAATAATAATAATAATAATAATAATAATAATATCAAAGTCTTGAGGTTTTTTTTCTTTTCGTGGCAACCAAGTAAAAGGAGTTTATTTACACATTTTGTTTTGTTTTTTGTGCACGTATTTCCCAGAAGTGATTTCAATTTCCCGTTCTGTGCAGCCAGGGACCGGCCCTACCCCCCGTGTCCTCCGGCGAGGCGGCGGACCTGGGCCTGGACCCGGGCTTCCCCGCCGCTCCTCAGAGCCGAGTCTGGGCCTCGGGGACGTAGATCTCGATACTGTCCGCGCTCTCCGTGGCCGAGTTCTGCCTGCCCGAGGCCGCCCGCTTGGCCGCCATCAGCCTCTTGCGGGCCTCCTGCCGCTGCCTGTCAGAGGTGTCGCCTGCCTTCTCCTTGCCCGTCGCCGGCCTGGCCTTCACCGGCTTCTTCGGCACGGGGGGCGGCTGCTTTTTGTCCTCCTGTGAGAGGATGAGGGACGACAGAGAGCAGAAAATGATGAAAAACAGCTGGAATGCGAAAGCAAGTCAAGACTACTTCCTATTTGGATTTCACAAAAATATAAAGGATATCTTTACTAAGTTTTAAACCTTTGAGAGGATTACATTAACATATTAACATGAATCTGGTACATAGTATTGATACATAGGAAAAAAAATGCAGTTTTGTTTAATTTTGATATAAAGGATAAACTGGAACACAAATAGGGTACTGGTAAATCTTATATACACTGTACCTTTTAATCCAGAACATGCTTAATTGACCAGCACACACTAATAGGAGATGGATAGATGGAGGTATTCTTGTTTTAAAGAGTTCAATCACTGAACATAGGGACCAAGAGAAAGCACTAAAGCAAAATGGCATCACTAAAGCAAAATGAAAAAGGAGCTGTTTTTTATTCATTACTACAGTTCATTGATGTCACATTATTGTAGCAGAGGAAATATCCAGCAGCTCCAGATTAAGGATCTTGCCTTCATAAACATGTTCTCTCAAACCTACTGCCACTGCAGGCATGCTTCCATCCTGACACTGCCACTGTGACTGAGGAGAGCATCGCTCTTGACCAGGGGTGGGCAATCTTATCCGCAAAGGGCCGGTGTGTGTGCGGGTTTTCGCTGCAACTCCCTAATTAGATTACTAATTAGAGGACTGATTGGCTGAAGAGTCCTCACACCTGGGTTTGGACTGCTGACCTACAGGTTATCCCAAAAACCTGCACACACACCGGCCCTTTGCGGATAAGATTGCCCACCCCTGCTCTTGACTAAGGATGTAAATGACTGCAAAGGGCTATTACACGAGTGCAGAAATGTTCCTACTCCAGTTTACTAGGGCGGCGATAAAGGGCCCCACCGACAGCAGTCACAAGGCACGACACGCCTTTAACACAGTACCTTCTTGTCCACAGAGTCAGCCGGCTGCCAGTCGTTGGACTTGAGGTGGTAGAGCTCGTCAAACTTCATGCTGATGTCTTCTATGGAGAGCTGCAGCAGGTCCCAGAACCCGGCCAGGTCCTGAGCAGTGGGCCGTGGGTTGGCGTTGACGTTCTGTCCGGGTCATAGAAAACACACAAGGCCGAAGTTTAAAATGGTGGTAGGTAAAAAAAGCGATAAAATATGGCACCGAGTAACTGAGGATACAGACCCCATCCCTTTCCTAGGAAGAATCAAACACTTCTCAGAGCTCAAATGCTGTCTCAACACTAGAGGGAGCTCTTACACCATGTGAAATTCACATTAACATACAACTGGTGTTCCTGAAAGACAGCTGGATTAGCCAGCGGTTAACGCAAGTCAGACTAGGTCAGACATGACACACCCAATCGTTTTATTCAGAGGCCGTTGGTTCTGGAAATCGACGTAGAGCCTGCTTCGAGAACTGCCCTTTTTTTGTGAGCTCACCGGGTGACATGCTGTGGGGTCTCGGGGTGCCCAGAACGCATCTCACTCACCAAGTTCTGCTGGCAGAGTCCACGGAACTGCTGGAACTTCTGAGACATGAGTAGCTGGGCGCTGCCTACTGCGCTGCGGATCTTCCCTAAGACTGCAGAGGGAGAAAAGGGGTCAGCCGAGGGGAGGAGCTGGGAAATTACCCCTGCAGCTTTAGCTGTGCAGATCGCAGGGGTATCAAGCAAAGTCACAATCCTTTAAATGTAGGGCAAGACCCTAGAAATCTTCTGGACTGGGAAGTGTGGCGCAAAGCCGACTGACTTTCATTCTGTCTACTGCCACCACTCCGGGCTGTAAAGGGGCTGAGAATGAGGCTGCCAGCCAGTCCATGGGGGTGGAAAGCTGATGTGTCGAAATGGGGATGCCTCTGCATCCAGAACGGAGACGGGCCACTCTGGGGTCCTTACCCTCCTCTGACAACTGGTTGTCTTTGGTCTCCTGCTCCATCTGCTGGCACCAGCCCTCCATGCGTGCCGTCTCCGCCTGCAGCAGCTTGAGGAACCAGTGGCCGTCACGGCGGCAGGCGGGCACGTTGGGCTGCGGCGGCCCGCCGGGGGAGCTGTTGTTCCCGCTCTCCAGCCACGGATCGGGCGGCGGCAACGAGGACGGGTCCAGTGCGGGGTCCAGCGACTCGGAGAAGGAAGTGGGGCCGCTCTGTGTGGCGGCGCGGCCGGGCAACTGGCGTAGAGCCCCGCCTGCCTCGCCGTCGGCGTCCGCCTGCTTGTGCCGACCCGGTGAGTCCGTGGACTGGCAGGCACTGTTCACCAGGTTCTTGATGGCGGGTTTGGGGGCGATGATCTCCTGTGTGTCCGAGTCGGTCTCTGGTTTGGAGGCCATGCTGCTGGACCGGCTGAGCCTACGGATGGGTGGAGAGGGAATGCACACTAGACCGGTGTTTCCCAACCCAGTGGGCTGTCCGACAGGGAGCTGGGAGGGAGCAAAAACGTGGGCTCTCTGGGGTTCCCCGAGGACTGGGTTGGGAAACACCGCACTAGACCAGAAATAGGACAGAACCAGCTAGTCCTGCAGTTCCTTCTACCAAATGAGACCTGATCTAACAAGCTAATGAGGCCCAGGTGCGGGCGGACGACTTCCTCTGTGAGTCGCCTGCAGATTTTACAACCTCCGGATGACCTTGTCGTGAAACGGGCCATTTTGCAGCCCCTGGCGACTCGGCACGTGGCCCGCGGATGATAGAAAGGTCGTGTTACAACTGAGCGCAAGGTCAGGCTCAAAGGGAGAGAAATTCGAAACTGGTCTGAGGGCAACAAGGGAAGGAGACCTGTAAATTTACATCTCCGAGAACGAATGCAAAATAGGTTTGGGGGAAGAACAATAAACTAATGCAAAACATAGCTGTAAAAAACAGGATGGATTTGCAAATAGAAATAAAAATATATTTTACTCACTGCCAACTATCCTCTACTTGTACTCCAATAGACTGGAACTTGCTTAATGGTGGGGTTTCCTCCCTCGGGGCTGGGAGGGCACAGTCCACCTGGCAACAGAGGAGACGTCACCACGGAAACGTAGAGGCGCTTGCGAGCAGCCAGATGGGTCAGCATGACAAACGCGGCCCTACCTGTATGCCGATGGACGAGAGCTTCCTTCTAGGCACGGGATTGGCTCGGGGCTCGTTGACCGTCAGGGCGCCATGCTTGGGCTCCTCGGGGGGGCTGGAGAGTGAACGGGCGTCGCGGCAGGAGGCCAGCGGGAGCTGCACTTGGGCGCCTTTGGGCGCACTGCCGGCTCGCGTGCCGCTGCTCAGACTGTCCGAGGAGTTGCTCCGACCCGACTGGCTGTTCGCTTCACTCTTGTGGTCCTGGCTGTCCAGGTAGGTGTCCTGGGCTGACTCGGTGCTGCTCTGCACCGTCACCGAGACGAAGGGCTTGGAGGTGGTGCGTGGAGGGACTGGGGGCGGGGCTGCCTTCTTACAAGTGGTTATACATGTGGACACTGCAGGAAATACATGGGAGAGGGGTGTTAGCGCCACCTCAAGGAGATGACTGACATGCGCCTGTACTGCAAACCTGGTTGGTCCGTCTGCTACAGTTAAATAATGATATAGTGTAAATTGCATCATAGACAAATTCATAGAAAATTTTCACGTGGTCAAAAATACCAATAAGATATTCACACACACACACACACACACACATTCTCACACACACATACAGAGAGCAGCCTCACGGCACTTTAGAACTGTTGCACACATACTTGAAAAGATTGCAATTCCCCATGTCACCATAAACCTGAACTGGGGTAACGAAAGCTTGTTGTACATGTAAACAATAGGTTTTACATTCAAAGGACTCCACCCAACCCATAATGGGAGGCTTAGATCATCTGTTCACTACTGCGAGCTTCAAGACAAGCACGTCCGTTTCAGTGGCCCGATTCCTGAGAGTGCGTCAACCAATAGGGAGGGTGCGTCGAGTTGTGGGTGTGGCCCGGAAGGGCAGGGACGGGTCCTAAGAAAGCATCTCCAAGAAATGCAAGGTTTGCGCGGTGTCTTGTATAATTTTACGCTCGTTTCAGATGGGAGTCTTTTTTTGGATTACGGACAATTGCTGCTACAGTTTGACCTGTGTGACAAACTCCGAACAGGTGCCCATTAGAAGGGCACAGCCTCTCTCAGCTTAACCTCCTGCACAGACCTTTAAATGAAGACTTCACAGCGGCAGGTTGCCTACCGACAGTGCAGCCTGGTCCCCTTTTAATCGACACATCTGCCGGTGGGAGGAACACGCCTCCTGTGAACACGCTCGATTGCCAGTGAGAGAGCTGGAGCTTCCCCGACACACGATGCCGAGTCCCCGAGGGTACTCGGGGAAATGCCCGAACGGGACTAGCAAGGTTCTCCAGTGAAGCAAAGTGCTGCCGATGACAGACTATTGCCGGCGGCGGCAAAACAGCTGTGGACAGGCGGACAACGGGCTTCAGACGGCGAGAGTACCGTGGGGCCCGTACTCGTGGCATAACTCCATTAGCCATTAACCTTTGATTTCTGTCATCTTTATTTATGAAGAGACACACGACTGAGCCGGCACCCGAAACCCAGATTCAGTGACAAGGGCGTGGAACTGCCCGGAAACACGATGCCATGCACGTGTTACGGTGGCAGGTCTCAAATCGGGCCCCATTTCACACCCTTTCCTGCGGGACAGTCAAGGAGCTTGTCGAATTTCGCCGCGCTCTCCATGCACCTCTCATTTGATCGTTGTTTTTATTGCCCTGCCAAGTCTGCACAAGCTTTAAGGGATACTGCTTGGGGACAAGGGCCAGAAGGAAATTAACAAGGCGTTACAGTAGGTTGGACAGCGTGTGGCAGACAACTCCACGGGACCAGGCCAAAAATAGTAGGACTACACATGGAATCATTCCTGCTTCACTAACACACAGTCCATTACAACAATATTCTCTACGGTGCCTACAAAATATATAAAAAACGTGCTGCTTGTCCGTTTCATCTCCATCGAGTTCTTTCACATACAATCCATCCAAGTTGCTGTAATTTACACAACTAAACATTCATCTACAGGGCTAGGTTCTATGTTTCAGGCGATTAGATTCATTAGATAGCCTTTATTAGATAAGCCAATAAGAGACCTGAAATCACCTTGACCTACACAACACAACGCTTAGTGGAGGATAAAGAGCATGACAGTGACACTTCAGAGGGAACGTCGGGACATGTGGAACAGCACAACGTAATATAATCTTCTCTGGCATTGTTTGTACATTAGATTCCGTTTTTTTTTCCGTTGCATGTCTACCCCCGGGACAACATTCAATCAGGGTGGGGCAGTTTTAACTTCCCCACGAGCCTTGACGAAGTTCCCACGTCAAGCAGTAAAGGCCCAGTTAGCCCAGTTACTTAGCATACCAGAGAGCAAAGGCATAAGCAAGTGGGTGTTACGAGAGACATCCCGATAGGACGACCGGCAATACTGAACACTTCTCATTAGAGGGGCCCAATCTGCTTCTGACATTTGCCCAATCCAAAGAACATTTTTTACTATGCAAATTGTCCAAAATAAGAAATATTTCATTATCTCACACCATCAGCAAGACTTCTTGACTATGAGATTTCATCAAGTCTTTGTCTGCACTCATTTAATCTGACTGGTCAACCGTGTTGAAAAACCAACAACGTTCCCATTAAACCCCAAGGTCTACTGCGAGCGTGTCGCACAGACAGACACAGTGGAGCCTGATGTGTGCATTGAGCTGGACCGTGCTTCTGGGAACAGGGCTGGCTGAAGACAGGAAGCTGCCACTCGCTCAGAATGAGGCGGATTCCCAAACAGCCTCGACGGATGCAGCACACTTGAGAAGAGAAACTGCTGTGTGGCTGCATCTCAACAGTCCAACATCACATAGAGGTAGTCTGTATGAACCATAATAACACCGCCACAAAATGCCACTGGTTGAGTTACTCACTGTCACTACAAACAGCGGTGACCACAACTTGAACACAGATTGCAGCCAGGCAAACAATGACCGACACACTTGGGTTAGAGATTATCGCACCCTACACTACGACCTACAAAATGGCACTATTGTATTCTCCCAGACAGACACGGAAATTCAACATGGAGTTTAGATCATGAGGCAAAGCAGTAGTGGTAGGCATTCAAGGTCAAACACCGTAGAGCTTAAACCCTCAACCTTGAAAAGGTCATTGTTCCCATTAAATGCAGGAATTTGAGCTTCTTTCTCATCCTGTTAATGACCTTTTAGGTCCATGGACTCTCCTATTATTATTCTGAGTGACACCCACAAAGAGCTCTTACAGTCTGGATTCTCAGAAGAAAGCAATTCTGATTTGTTACCAGAAAAGCAGCTTCTTTTGCCCCTGCAGACATGATATCCCCTGGTGCCCCTCATCAGCAGAAGGCCTGGCATCATAAAGTAACCCTGTCCTAAATCTGCCACCCCCACCAGCCAGGCGCTGCTGGCAAGTTCCGCGAACCATCTTCTCTAGTAACAAATCCCTCTCAGGCAGAGGAGGCCATCATGACAACAGTCACCATCACCCTTTGGTGACATCAGAAGTGTGCAAACCACACATGGCCACAGAACTCTCCCCCCCCCCCAGAACTAACCCCAGCTGCAATCTCTGCACTGATCTCAGGAACCTTCTTAGACATGCTGTCACACCAGCTGTCGTGTGCGCTATAGGTCCACGTGGCTACACAATGCAGACAACAGTATGACAGACATAAAATAAACAAAAGCCAGTCAGGCACTTAACAAAAATATATCAATGTATAATGCACGGTAGGTGTGACACCTCCATAAATTAAAAATAAATGGATGGAGATCCAGAAAGTATCATGTAAACAGTCTCCCTAAATACACAGTTTGAACTACACACACACGCAAATTGTATCCATTAGCCGGGGGTGAAGCAGCAAACATTTATACCCATAATTCCTTGTTGATAACTGACCTTGGAATGGTTAGGGTCAATGATACCAGTAAATTATCATACAATACCTTAGGAATAACAGGTTGTAAACAACTACAGGTGTTTTGACCACAGGGCAACAGTTTTATAGGGTTACAACTTGTAATCCCACCAACAGCATATGTACCATTGACTGGATTAAAGAAATGGATTCTGGTGTGACCCATGGCAGCTACAAATCCTCATGACAAGAGGAAATCCAAACAGGCAAAATGAAGTGGAAAAGGGTTTCCTTGGCAACAGCAGACTTAAAATCACACCGATGTCAATCAAAATAATCAGAAGAATGAGTCTGACATGGGAGAATGCGGCAAACATGGCATTCCTGGCCTTGCCGGATCCTCCTCTTGTGCCTGGCTCAAACCACATTACTGGAACAGTAAGCTCCGCCAACAGCCCTTTGGGTATCACACGAGGAAACGGCACACTGGAAAGGTGTAGAAGAATGAACACACACACACACACACACACACACACACACACACACACACACACACACACACACACACACACACACACACACACACGCAAGCAAGCAGACATTTGCTGGAGTGGCTGTCAGACCTGGCTGTGAGCTCCAAGCTCACGCCTTGTCATGGCTGAGGACACACAAGCAGCAGCACTGAGCAAAGGAAACACGGGGGGTAGCATGTAAGCCAAACAGAAGTTCACTCAATCAGGCCTGATCATTAAGGCACAGGATGCGAAAGCGGACCAGAATCTTTCACCACGGCGCCACGATACTATGGATAATTCCCATCCAGTAATAAAACACATAACACACTAACAATTTTACACCATCATGGCTTCCTTGAAAAAAATGTCAGTGGTGGTAGAATAGCTAAATATGGATTATGGACTCAAGAGGCAGCAGTTTCTGAAAGCGGGGGTGTTCAGATGACTGTACATTGCCAGCTTTCTGCAAGACGATCGAGGGGTTGGCAGTATTATTAGGTGTTTCTTCTGCTGACATGGATATTTAACAGGAATAATTGGGAATATTTTATAGTAATGAGGCAAGCTAATGAGCATTTGATTGAATGAAACCGGAAGCTCTACTTCCTTTTCAGGCTCCACCCAGCAGCTGTGCTATAGCCCCCCCCATCCTGACACATGCATTTTGAGCCTCGGACCAGAATGCAGCTGTTAAAATATTCCCCTTGGTTTAGTAAGCTGCTGCAGCATCACTGTCACTAATGAGGTCCCCCTTACCCATTTAAGAGAACAATCTTTATGACACCACTGAGAGAAGCAAAAATAAGGGAAGGAGGAATGATTGCTTTAGCGGCACGAAAATGCGACTGGTATTTTTTATTCTGATCATAGAAAGAAAAATGGCGTGGTTCAAATACCAAACAATATTTACTAGAGATGCACCAGTTGCAATTTTCTCAGCTGACTCCGATTTCCATTTTTTTTTGCAAGTGTGACTGGCCGATACAGATTTTTGCCGATTCAGAGTCTCGATCGTTGACAACGTTTTCGTGGTGGTTCCCCCACAGTTTACTTTGGCTTTACATGTATTACAAATTGCAAGCTCTGTGTCATCTTCACTCACAGTGAAGAACATCCAGGCTAACGACATGTTAGCATCTGTCTGTGAGTGTTCTCGCGGCCGTGAGCCTATTAACTGTGCCGCTGTGCATATGACGTGTGGCGCATGCGTAAAGCAGACTGGTTTGGTATTGACAATACATGAGACTGGCCAGCTAGTCTCTGGTCCGGGTCGAGCACGCTGATAACCGGATGATTCTGGTCCGTGGGTGATCGGTCCTTCAAAAAAAAAATTTTTTTTTAAAAATAGCCACATTCTTAGGGGATATAAGGGACCTTTCTCTGTCTATTGAGGTATTAAGCATCATCTTGTGTTGTGCTCTGATGCACAGAAGGAATCTGTAGCGCAGGCAATCTAACCTTCTTCTATCATGGCTACTTACTGAAGCAGACAACTCTAACCTAGTGGCCTGGAAAAAGGGACATCTGGGAAAGATGTTATGACTGCAAAGTGTATGTTTGTCCCATTCTTTTTGTCCTACAGCAGCTCCTGTTGGGCAGACCTGTAGGACAAAACTATGCAGGCAAGGAGAAGAGTTCAGCACACATCAGTGATGACTCACATATCTGTTCAGAAGCAAAGGGTCTGATGTCCTATTAAGTGCCCTGTCAGGGTTCGTGTTTCAAACCTTTCACCGGTTGTTGAATAAGCCTCTCTTCCTCGGATTACCCACTTACTCTGAAGTTGGAAAGCTTACAAAAACAGTGGCACATCCTTTGCCTACCAGCTGCATCACCGGGCCCCAAAAAGGACAGGATGTCACATTTCGGTAGGCCACCGGGTCACCACAGCATGCCAAACCAAGGCAGAAGCACAATTCAGCATTCACATTCCTGAAGCAGATAGCATCTTGCCTTGGTTGCTGTTGGCAGGATGGGAAGATAAAAGATTTATTCAAAGAATATAGTCAATTTGACTAAATTACATTTAAAATGAAATATGACATCACTGAGACCACTTGGTCTTGCTGCCTTACAAAGACCCAGTGTGTTTTTTATCCAATTACAATAAAATGCTATTCACTGAGAGCTGGCTGTAATTCTCCTGCCGTTTCATATTTACGACCCCAACTGGCGGAGGGGAACTGGGGTGGAGGTAATAAGTCTCACTCTGTTGAAAAGCTAGGTGGCATTTTATTAGAAAATAACGGAACATGCCATAACTGTAATTACCTCTGAAGGAGAAATATTACAGCGAAGATGAACCCTGACCTGAAGATTTGTGGAGGGGCATTGACCAATAAGGGAACCAATAAGATCTCGGCAGGGAGGACCTGGCAGGAAAGTACCCGTTTGGCATACGAATTCCTACACATGGCACCATCCCCAGCAGCAACCATGGCCACAGCAGGAAGGGCCATAAAGGTCAGTAAAGATCACCCATCAGTGAAGGCCACACCCACAGCATGCTCCCTCCATAGGACAAAATTACCAGAAACAACAATCAGGATCTATGTGGACACATGCAGCTGTTAAGTTGGCTACAACAGTCACTATCAACCAACAATGTGTAAGCCACACTTCATGAGTCAAGAGAACACTGTAGAAGCCCACAGAACACCTCTCCCTCCCCCCGAAAAGACCTGGTATGTATGCAGAGTATCACAAGACAGGTTGCTATGGCAGTGACACTGGAAAGCCTGTCACTGAACTGCAGGTGAAGCTGAAGCAGGATAATGATTTCACGATCCCTACAGAACGAGTTGGAATGCATAGGAGACTAGCCATAGTGGTTCGGATCCATTTCAAGAGTCAACATCAGCTGACAACAAATGGCAGTAATCTTTACACATAACAGTGTTCTTACCATGTTTGACTGAATGCTGTATCCTACATATCATGCATGAGAGAATAATCTTTCAGGTATATGCCTCCCGTTTCATTTTTCCAACCTCTCTCACTTCCATCCCAAGAAAAATCTAAAGTTCAATAAGTAAGATGCAAAAATATTATATACTCAATTGACCTGTTCATTCGTTTACAGACATCAACGAACCTCTCTGGCTACAGAACAAGTCCCTCCTGCATCCTTGTTTATTGACAGCACAGGGGACCCTCTGATCAGGGTAGCCTCCTCAAAACAGCACCCGAACCGATGGCCGAAAAGTCACTTGACGCGGTGTTCCGAGCAACCCAAAAACGTTACAAGAGAAACCAGAACGCCAACCTGCCTCAGCTATGGCTCCCCATGACCTGAGCTGTCCACCACTGCTCTAGGAGCCACGCAGAACGAAGCAGACGTTATAGACTAATCAGAGATCACTCCTCCCTTTCTCACACCCTCTGCAAGCCCCCGCAAGGCTTCACACAGGTGGCTTAGATCTCCCATGGTCTTGCAAGCTCAGCCTTAACCTAAAGCCTCCCCCCCAAGACTCTCCCAGGACACACCCTCTGTTGCCCGGACAGGAGGCACACATGCCTGTGTTGCCAAGGCGTTGCTTTGGCTCTAGCTCTGAATCGGAGTATAGGCCATGAAAACGAAACAGTACGTATGTAACCTACAAACTTTGAGGAGCTTAGATGAGCATGTGACAGTCACCGCCTTCCACTAACAAAACCCAATGGACACTGTGCAAACCCTAGCTCAGCAATAGGGGCAGTCAGAAAAGAATAGTCATAGATGGAAGATTTGAAAAGTATGACCACAACATGACTGTTCTCAAAGCATTTTTGCTGGGCACTAAAAGGAGGGAAAAGAAAGCAGGACTAAGAATTATGAGCCAAGACCCTTATCAATTCCACCAAGAGGCAAGCAATATCGTGTAAACGTCAGGAAGCAGCTTAATTATTAATAAGGAACATATGTACATTAAACAAGAACACCGCTGAGAATTGATCACAAAGTACCACAAGACGAGATGAGGGGGTGAGGGGGAGGTGCAAAGCTAAAAATAGCCATCATTGCTTAATGTCGGCATCATCCAAGACACGTTACTGGATAAATCTATATGCACAGACAGATCAAAAACCATGCGGTCAGCGTGTAAGGTACAATCGAATAGATCAGCTTATGTAAATTGTCCAATACCATGGTTATGGAAAAGCAAGAAAATATTACATCAGAGCCAAACATGGATCTGAGGATTAGTGAGGAATCTCAGAGGATCACTCGAGGGCAGCATCCTATCTGGGTTTCCCAGTGGCACTGTTAATACACAGGTTGCTTTCTTCCTAATTACATATATTCCACAATCAAGGCCCAACTGTCAAAATGAATGCTTGACCGTGTAAACGAACAGACTATTTTATAAGACGACACTTAAACCTGGCCACAGCTTCACTGCAGGAACCGTAATGTGAGGCAGAAAAGCCACCCAGGTACCACCAATCTCAGGGAATGGAGACTAAAATGACCAAGTGAACCACCCGGAAACATCCTAAACATACAATCAGTATCATACAGCTCTGTACAGCAAATAAAATTCTGAAAAAAAGCACTATGGGATTATGGGAAATCTCAGGAACAGTGCCAGGTAGACAGGAGGAACAACTGATTTAAAATCTGACCTCTCGGATACCAGTCTGAAGATTCTAGGCAGGAAGAAGGTATTTTTCTAGGAATATATAGAATAATATATTTCAGCCATTTAATATATTCTCCTGTAAACACTGAGACATAGAGCTACTTATTCTATTCTGACTGATATGTTATGCAAAAATAACCAAGAAAATAAACCCAAAGTATGAAAGGGAATAGATAAATGACAAAACCACATATGCTTAAAACCGCTGGTTGGTTGGTTAGTCTAAGTGAGAATATGTCAAAACTCTGAAGGGGAACGGGGTAATTCACTTAATACAGAAAAACATCTTAACAGGCAATATAAGCAAGAGGTCTAAATCTACTCACTTGACTAAGCTATCAATAGAGTGCTACACACAAGGTGATAAAGGTTAGACAGAGTACCCTATAAAACCACGTAAATGCCAAAACGCCGGGTGTCGAGAAAAAAAAACAACTTCCTGAACAGAAGAAACGAAGGGGGTGGTTATCAAAGTTATCAGCAAGCAAAGCAAGCAAGTATAAAGTTATCAGCAAGCAAACAAGCGCTGCTGAAGACAAGGACATTACACATGATACACAGTGCTACCGCAAAAACAACGATTCATGGGAAATGTGAGCAGAGTTTCAACTCCCGGGGAGTTGCTGGGATGGTTCGTGCATGACTGCGGCATGCCGATGTAATCATCTCCTACCTGAACTCGCAATACACACGCGCTGGGCTACCTAATAAGGGCCCAACGGAGAGTATACGTGCCAGACAGTAAGAGAAAAGCCAACGACTGGTATTTTACAGCACGTTTAAGAACAACTGACACGCCTGTGTTATACTGTTAACAGCCGTTAAGTCGGGACATTAAAGGGGGGCGAAATGAAAGAGTACAACAAAACAGAGGAGTGTCTATAAAAAAATATTACATACCATTAGAGTCCTCGAAACGGAGCTCTTTCTCTTCGAAATAAAGTGGAAGAGTCGCATTTGCCTGTTGCCGGTCGACACCGCATCCGGGGGGGAAGGTGGAGAATTACGCCTAAACAAGTCTTTAGACTGTTCCTTGAACCCAGCCGACCCGCACCGATACGAAGGCGGCAGTTTAACAGAACATTCCACTGTCCTTTACGGCGGTCAGGAAACAGGGGACCGAACCCGGTTCGAAACGCCAGAGCTGTACAGAGGGCCCGTTGGAGGGAGGAGGAGGCGTGGCGACGGGGAACGAGCAGAAGGGGGCGTGGCCATGGAAAATGAACTGTGTCGAAGCTGTAGGGGGCGTGGTGATACAGAAGGGGCGTGGTCACGAGCAGGCAGCGCAGAGCGCCTCACTGCGGCTGTCAGCGCGTGCTTAAAATTATACCACTTTCGCTACTACTTCAACCGATAATCTGTCATCTCCTATTCGGGAAGAAGACCACCTGTCAAACTGCAGGTTTGACAGAGGCGCATATAGCGCTCTTCCTAAAAATGCCGGGTTTACTGACTCACGTGTTATATAGGATCTGATCTGTTAAAAATTCAAAATGAAATTACTGAATTTATTCACCAATGGGGTTAGCCGTCTAGCACGTGAACCTCCATTGCAGCAGCATATATAAATATACGACTTCACTCTTTTCCTTCATGTTTTTTTGCAACTGCCAAGATTAGGGAATTAAAACTCTCAGATGGCTGAGGTATTTAAAACCAGTTCCTGGTGTTCGCGAACCCAGGCACATATCTTTGTGACGGGATCTTTTTACAGTCTCTATGGCAGTCTTACTGTAAAAATGTGGCTGTTGTGACAATAGGCTTACAAAAAAAGCATATCTCCACCGCAGCCAGGAAGGGGAAAGCGAGTTGTCACGCTTCCTGACTACTTCAGTTATTTAATTACACAACTCTTAGTGTTTTTAAGTTTTAAGCATTACTCGCGTTGCATTTTATAAGCAGAACGTAAAACACGGGATAACAAAAGGCAGGTAAGACAGGAGAAACACATGAAACGGCTGCTGATGAGACACGCCGTACCTGCGGGGACTCTCAAAAGCTAGGCAGGTATGTTCCACTTTCTCAGGTTAAACATTAACAAAAGTAATATGAACGTGAAAACACAAAAGAAATCACTGCACATGCACAGTTAGTTCACTGGATAGTGAAGCTGGTAGGCAAGCATGGATGGAGACTTCACAAATCAAAGTCTAACCGAGCTGGCAACCGGGTGAGCGAGAAGGAAACATCGGTGACCATTTTACACGACGCTTCTCGCACCGACCAGCATGAAATCCCAAAGCAGCAACAGAAGTGACTTGGTCATTACGAGTCCCGGGAAATACAAGCAAAAGAGTGCCGTGGATTTACCAAATGCAGCATTTATCTCCTCGTCTGATGATCGATGGCCGTATCCGCAACTCCAACATCTTCTACACTTCTAGAAACGTGCCTCTCCCCCCTTTCTTATTGACGTTCCAGTTGTGCGCCGATCAGTTGCCCTTCTCTATCACAGTTTTTTAAATAATAATCATAAGCACTCTCTCCTACTCAATGCTCCACGTCGCGGAAAGAAAGAGGCCATTTGGAAACTCCTCCAATTGATCTGATTGGGCCAGACCTCAGAAAGCCCACCCAGCGACCACTATAATTGGAATATGGGTTCTTTCTATCACATCTGTGAGCAGATTTCATTGGATAATGTTTTACGCGATCCCGCCTTAAAAACTAACGTTAAACGTTACTCGCAAATACAGGAATATAATTGGCTCATGTCGGTCCGTTCCTGCGTTCATTGGGCGCATCTCGTCTTTGTCTTTCCCTCTTTGTGAGGCAGCGCTCGACACCTTCAAAAGAACCACCACCCAGTATTCACTGCATTTTCACCCCGCCTAATTTGATAGTCGGCTTATTTCTCACGTCAATGATTTAATCGGTATTTCAACGAGGATCCGTTTCCAGTGACAAAATCTTTACTTGAATCTCAAAAATGTAGCGTTGCGTAAGAACAATATATTCTTCGCAGAAAAACCGGCAGAAGGTAGTTTAAACTAACGGTAAATGATTACAGATAATAAATGATATAAAGGAATAAATTCCCCGATTCCTTTATGTCTCAGGCTGCGTCTATCACAATATTGCACAACGTGTTTTTGCCATTCTCAGATCAGTTATCTGATCCTAGCTGGGCAATCATTATTTAGAGAATTATTGTTTTTAGTTATATAACACATAAAAATATACAGTAATTTTTATCTCTTTTCTGCATTTTAAGAGAATTATAGCATTCCTGCCCTCCGGCAGACGGTTTTCACACCGCTCGGGATGTGCTTGTTCACTGCTGGTCTGCTGCAGTTCACATTCTCCTTATTAAGGGACGATTTTGTCATCGAAGTCAGATTCTAGATTTCTAGAAGCTAGAAACGCTTTTGAGTCCAATATATGTTTTATTTTTGACATTAAAAATAAGCATAAACTTGAAACCAGCGTGAACTAGAATCCATTTTTAGCAAATTATCATATCATTCTTACACAATATTTTTGTTTGTACAGTTTATCCAACTTACAAACTCTTATCCATTTATCATTATTATTATTATTTGCTGATGATCAAAGATAGTACGGCAGTTCCAAAGGTGAGCATCATGAAGAACAACGTAGTTTGGTTTTCCTGGATACCTGGAAACCTTGTTCATTTTTCAAAGCAACACATTCAGCAAAACTTATGTTGGCTGGTAAAAGAATCATCCACTCTGGATTTCGCTTCTCTTCTAAAAGTAAACCTACTGATCAAAGAAATGTAATGTAGATTACTGTTATTTCTATCAAATAAGCCTTGTGTTTTATGTGTGTGTGGATTATGTTATTCCCCACAATGTAATAAAAACCTGTTCTGATTTTGTTGGGACCATTTTTCAAGTCCCCACAAAAATCTGTGAGTGCAATCAAAAAACTAAAAATGCGAAAAGTCTCATATCTTGTTTGGTTACTTGGGGTTAAGGTTAGGCCTGGATAGGGCTTAAGATCTTCATGTTGGGATTAGAGTTTTCCCCATAGAAATGAAGATATAATTACAAACCTGTATGTGTGTGTGTGTGTGTGTGTGTGTGACAGAGAGAGAGAAAGAGAGAGAGAAAATGAAAGGCAGTGGGAACCAATTAGAACATATTGTAAAGTGCATAGGAGCGTTTCCTGGGCTAATGTAACCTAGCACCCCAACCACTGGTCTAGCCCAGTCAGTAAAAGTTCCTTCGGCGTTTGGGTGAGGTTCCCTAGAGGTTTGTCATTTTCCAGATAAAAAAATAAATAAATGTTTCACTAATTCAGATACCGTGAAAAAAATAAATCAGGAAACATTTTTCTTATCTAACTTCATCTGCAGTGCGCTGAACACATTTTACAGGATGCTTTCTTTGGCCTACATAGAAACTGCACAACTGGACAATTTTATTTTAGGAGAAAGTACCATTCCAAAAATGTTAGCTGAGAAAATGTCTGCTGCCATGTGACCTAGTGGGAAAGGGTACTAGGGATGTCAGTGTGCACAGAAGGAGACGCCTGGCTTCGGTCCAGCCCCCGCCTCCATGTGACTCCGCCGGCCTCGGAGCAGACGTGCCGTTTTGGTGCCAGCAGAAATGAGAGCCCAAGGTATAACTACTGCCACAAAGACCGGTTCTAGGTGCTCTGATGGAACATGGACAGGAAGTGTCGGCTGTTCAATGACGCTGTGTGATTTAACCACACGGGCGGTAAGCAGCGTTTGTACGAGACGGTGGGTCCTTCATAAATGTGGATCCCAACACATGCCACACCGATGAACTGTACCGCACAGCTGCCATTGGGTGCCCAACATCTGTAGAGAGCTGAGCTGAAGGCTTGCTTGCTTGCTACTTAATCTACATTTGCTTTTCCACCCTCGTTCAACAGCAGAAGTGGGCAGGAGCGTTTGTTACACCAGTTTTTTTTTTTTATTTGCTGATGTTGCTGTTTTTTCCCTCAGGAATGTTTGGCTAGTTTTCTGTTGAAACCTTTTAGCATAAATAAGATATTTAAAAAAATAACAAAGTGTTTTCATCAAAACCGAATGCTTCTACTGTAAATTCAAATCCCTTTAGGAAAAACTCAAGGAATAAGGACCCTGAACCTAAATGGTGAAGAGAGTAACAGGGAGCTGTAGTATGAAAAAAATCAATTGTAACATATTACAATATCTTCCAAAATTTGCAAAAATGAAAAAGGCAATAAAGACCTAATGACTTACGACTATGCAAATATTCCACAGTAAATAATATAATAGGAGAAGGTTGTTAGATGTTTTTAAACCTTCCCCCCGTTGCCCTCATGCGAGTCTTCAGAAGTCTCCCTCAGAATGACATCCGTATCCGTCTGTTAAGCCGCTTTCCAGCCTAAAGGTCATTTAACCACAGTGCTAATATAGGACTCGGATCATTCCTTAGGATCAGTAAGTCAGGCTGCCATTAGCCACTCGTGGCGCCAAGCCCTAGGACGAAGTCCAAAAGGCAAAATGGTACTCACTGGTGCTTGTACTGTAGGTGCGGACGGTAGTGGCGGTAGGTGGGGGTGAGTCGGAGTCCAGTGAGGCGGTGTCGTCGTCCTGTGAGCAGCCCGCCTGGATGGCACGCAGGTAGCTATGGCTGCGTGACCGGAAGGAGGTGGGCAGGGGGAGGTCCAGAGCCTCGACGGCCTGGGAGTCGGACTCGCCGAACACCGACTCGGAGCAGGTCTCCTCGTATTGGTGGCTTACCTCCAATTCCCGAACCTGAAAGGGCAGGCAAGTCCTGAGGATGCTGGGTGGTGGGGGGGGGGGGGGAGGCAGGAGCACACCTGGCCAGATACCTTGTCACCTGGTCACGTGACCTTTTCCTTAGCTGAGTCCGTCAGCAATCATGAGGGTGTGACCAAATCAAAGGAATTTCCCTCTGTATAAACAGCAATATTTCTGCTAAAACTAACCCAGCCATAGCAAGGTAACTACATAAACATGACAGAAAAATGGCCATCACCATCAGTCACCTCCATAATTTGACTTTATTCCCCTCTTTTAAGAAACTAAATCACAGAAAGAGCACACACACCATCATGAAGAGATTAATCATATATCTGGCTGGCGGCAGTTGATGTGAACATGCCGGTGCATTTATTAATGAGCTATAACGTAATATCTGGCAACAGAAGCAATCTCCAGAAAAAAAATCCCCTTAGGGATGTCTGTGCTCATCTTTAAGCGACCATCTAGGTGTCTGGCTCCCTCCTTGCAGGCATCTTTAAGAGCTTGCTTGCATTTATTAATTTGTTTTATCATATCCTTTTTTTTTACATCATTAAGCGAATGAGATTTCCAGCTCTCCTTCCACCCTACAGATCCAGGGTGTTAGCAGTCACAGGCCTGGTCCATGAGACTGGCTTGCTCCCTTTTCTACTGTTCTTCTTCTGCTAGCGTGCTCGTGGGAGTTTTACTTGCACAAAAATGTTCTGAGTGCAGAACGAAAAATGATTGGTTCAGAGAGACAACGAATCAGATTGTAGAGGAGGTGGGTCTAAGCAACTAGAGGAGGCGGGACCAAGACAGCTGATTTTTCATTCTGTCCTCAAAACATTTTTGTGTAAGTAAAACTCCCATTAGCTGCTACCATAGTGTCCTTTGCTTAGTTCTACTGCTACAGCTGCTGAAAATTGTTTATCGGAATCAACAGACCCCGATAGGGAAAGCTATACCTCCTCGATATAGTCCTCTGGCAAGACCCCCCACCATATAGAGATGGATGCTTATAAGAAGGTGTGGAGGGAAGTGTTTTGTCACCAAGCCAGCTTCCCCTCGAAGGTGTCATGACAAATAATTAAAAATGCTGGATCGTAGAGTCATTACATATGATAATACGAAAGTTGGTAATTTTTCTAGCATGTAGTCAAAAAATAACCCTGCATATTGACACAAGTCAGAAAAGCAGAATTCTCCACATTAGACCATAATAAACGTCCCAGTGTTTCATTTTTTTTCTTCTCAAAATGACATGTGCAAATATTTTCCTGGCATCTCTAATTGTAAGCTTTGGTGATTATTAATCCCCAGGACCCACCACAAACATCTGGCAGCTCTCCATGTCACATGCAAACCCCAAATCTTCATGGAGCCTCAAATGGCGGCCTACCGACTGTCTACGCCCGATGTGAATTCTGGCGATCGTGGGTGTGACGATTTTACAGTGAAGCGAAGCAGCTATTAGCGGGTGCAGAATTCGAGGGAGTCGCGTTTCCTTCCTCTTCAGCTGGTCCTTTATGAGACCGATCGCACGGAGTGACGTGCATGTCCACCGCTACAGAGATCTCCCCATGTGCGGAAACGGCAGAGGAGAATTCGGTCTCAGCCACTAGCCTGCTGTAGCTTGGAGAACCGGGGAAGCCTTCGTCCTGGGAGCCTGGGCCCCAGCCTGGTCTGGGATCCCACTGACCTGGCTGTGGCAGCTGCTCTTCCCCAATGTGCTGCAGGTCCGACCGAAGTCTTCATCATCCCACTGCAAAAAGGGCGAGCCGGTTGGCCCTCCGAAGCAGTCCAGGTTGTCCAGGCTGCGGTTGGTGGAGAGCTCCCTCAGGGAAGGAAGACAGCTGCGGGAGGGGCGGTAAAAACAAGACAAGAGCTGAATCTCCTCCCTCAGTGCCAGTTTTTATTTTTTATTGCCCCCTAAGCCTGGATGGGCCCTGTTGGCAAGCAGAGGAGAACAAGCATGTGAAAGCAGGCGTGGGAGTTTCCGCTAGGCGTCGCGGTGAAATGGTGGCGGGGAACGTGGCCCAAAGGCGGGCCCACGATTTCTGCCTGCGGCGCCACGCCGCGGTCCCCGCCGAGATGAAGCGGAATGTCCCCCTCTGGCGTTTGTCATCCCGTGACATGCCGAGAAAGAGACGGTCACGGCACGCGGTGACCGGGAGGATGTGGCGCTTTGATGTGGGAGGGGCGCGACAGGCAGGTGAAGGAGCAGAGGTACAGACGCACATGGTACAGCGCTGGCCGGGACACTTGGCACACCGTGCCCCCACCCCCCACCCCCAACAGTCACCTCCTTCTCCCCCAACTGAACTGACCTGCCCAGCTGATGTAGAGAGGACACACTTTGCATTGGAGACCACAATGGCTCTAGATCCCCATGCAGCATTGTGCAGCCCCAAGCTCTGCTGGTGACAGAGGTCACGAGGAAGAGGATGAGGAGGGGTTAGGGTCACAATCACCTCTACTCCAAATATGCAGACATTAAGAACTCTGTTTCTTAGCACCGTCTATACCACTAGCTCGCAACTTCTACATTTCTTTATCTATGGAATATAGTGTAAACCTATAACAGAAATGTAAATATTTGCTCTTACAAAAGCAAGCGTTATGGGCTAAAACAAGCGCTAGTTCCATGTAAAATACGTCACTGGAGTGAGTTTGTTAAAAGGCTGCCACCTAGTGTCAACTTGATGAACTGACACGGAAAGGACAACTCTTGTCTGCAGCTTGAAGAAAAAAAAACCTGTTCCACACCAGCTTCACCATCAGCGACTCCAGTAGCCATGCACACGCTTGCTTCTTATTTGTTATATTAGAGATTTTCTCTTCGAGCACGAGATATTGCGTTATTACTACCTGTATAACACATTCGCGTTCACATCGCATTATTTATGGCATTTTCCTTTATATTCTACAGTATTTGCACTGTGCAGAAAGCGAGACTTTTCACTAATCATTTGAGTGCAATCTGTTCTAATTCTAGTTTAAATCCCAGGATGACGATAAGCAGACATAACCGCGAAATTTGGATCCCTGTGGATTTTAAACTGCAGCGATGTCAGAACTGGGACCGTAAGAACTAAATGCAGCAGTAGGTATAATAATTCATTCGGCTATAAAACACATCATTTCCGATGTAGTAACTTGCTTAAAAAGCGCCTACAATTTATTCACAAAATATAATGTATGTGGCGTTTAGATTCACACATGTTCTATTACCCCTACAACATAGTTCTTTCGAATTACTGATACAGCAGTCTTTTATCTTATGCCATACTTCATAAATTGGACCTTACAAACAAAATGTTTTTGCTTTCTAAGAAACAATTTAATTATATGTTGGTACCCTTTGTGGGAACAGCACTGACCCAATCCATCCGTTCTCTGAACTTGTTTGCCCTGCTTAGGGCTGTAATGGGTCTGGAGCCCAGTCTGGAGTCGGGGAAAAACCCAGTAAGGGGCGCCAACCCATGGCAGGTCACACACATACACCTTTCACTCCCACCTGCACACCTATGGGGATTTCGGGAACAACAATTAGCATGTTTTTGGGCTGTGGGGGGAAGCTGGAGCACCCCCCCTCCCAGACACGGGGAGAACATGCCAACTTCACGCACATGGAGCCATGGAGCAGACTCGAACCCTGGTCCCAGAGGGTTCAACAGTGCTAACCACTGCACCACCCCAGCACTGAGTCCGATAACTTGATGTTATCTGTCCTGTAGAGTAGATCTCTAAGACTTGTATTAATGAATGACCCAGACAGCTTTTCCATATAATCTATGCTTCACATTTACAAAACATTGAGGAATTTCAATCAGAAAGTATGAAGTCGGAGAGATAACCACTCAGATTATAAGCAACCAGTGGAGGTGGGACCAAGACATCTAATTGGTTGGTC
Organism: Hippopotamyrus pictus; assembly: GCA_026781145.1. Lineage (NCBI taxonomy): Eukaryota > Metazoa > Chordata > Actinopteri > Osteoglossiformes > Mormyridae > Hippopotamyrus > Hippopotamyrus pictus. The sequence continues at coordinate 346,372 of JAODLC010000117.1, read as the reverse complement.
CTGCCTATGCTAGTCACTTGGACCCACCTCCTGTACAATCTGATTGGTTATCTCTCTGAACCAATCATTTTTCAAGGTGTCAAGGTGTCAAGGTGTGTAGAATGTACCAACTGCGCTGCATGACCACGCACACGCAGAGCCCGGTGCGTGAGAGTGTCCACAGGCTCTATAGGACATCTTGCTGACCGGAGCGTTGATGGCCGTTGCCATGACGACACCCCACGTGTCCTAACCCAACCGCTGTGCCATTCCTGTTATTCTCAGCCTCCCTTTATCTGTGATAGATGCTCCCCAGTGGGCGGCGGAAGCAACAGCAGAGACTTACTTGCGGGACGGCAGCTGGTCGCTGAGCGAGTGCTGCGTAGCCTTCAGGTAGCTCTGCCTGCGCGCCGCCATCTTGGGCGAGGGCTTGGGACTGCTCTCCGAGTCGTCGCTGTCTTCCAGGTCCCCCATGGCCTTCACGTAGCTGCCGCTGCGCATGCGCCGGCAGGGGATCTCACCGGAGCTGCTGCCTCTGCCCAAGGTGCTGTTCCAGTCCTCGGGGGGGACCTGGGGAGGCGCAAGGACCTGTCTCTGAGCTGACCTTGCTCAGCATTTCATTCGACCAATGTGCATTACTGCTTAGCTGGGGAAATAACAACGGTTTACTGAAACAGGAATGTTTATCATCAGCCAGAATAATCACACCATCAGAATACTGTGAAAACTGTGCTACGAGTCTGTTACAGGTCTAAATATGTAGAATGTCCATCCATTCATCCATCTATTCCTAGTCAGAGTTTAAATTATACAAAGCACAAATACTATTAAGTTGCACAGATGAAGGTATAAGACTGAGAACACATGATTTATATCAAGCAGGGGATCCTTGCTGGTCCAGATTGTTAGACTTGCACATAGCTGGCTAGATAAGAGCCGTCAACTGGGGATTTGGGGCATTCTGCCCCCTGGTGTTCACTACATATATCGCATAACAAACTGAAAGGATATAAATATGGTAATTTAACCGTTATAGTGACCTACTTTAATTGTCAAAGTTAGTCTGGGTAAAGTGGCTCATCTTCTGTCATACTCCCTCGTTCCCGTACCTGTAAATAGTGGCAGGTCAGGTCTTGGGTGCAGGACTTGGACTTGGTCAGCATTGCTCTGTCGATGGTGGCTGAGCCCCTCTGACACATCTGCCGGGCCTGGCTGAGGGTCAAGGTGGACCAAGAGCCGCCCTTCAGGAAGTCAGCATCCACCCCAGAGCTGACGCCCCGGGAGGTACCGCCCCCAGGGGCAGATATCGCCAGGCACGCCTGGTTCTTGAGGTTGTTGTTGCTCTTGGAGCCCTTGAGCGTGTGCTTGTCGATGGTGCTGTAGGAGTTCATGAAGTACTTGGAGGCTTGGCTGTCCGCCGTGGACTGGTCCAAGCTCATCATGGTCATGGGGCTGCGGTAGTTACCAATGTCACTGTCCAGGTCATCCGAGCTCCAGTATCCAGACATGTTAGAACGCGGTCGGCGCTTGGGGGGCTCAGCCTTCGGGGGGCGCTCTTTGCTTTTGCTGCGGCGTCCGTGCTTGCCGTCCCCGGCAGAGACCCCGGAGCCTGCGGAGAAGCGCCCGTTGGCATGCCCTTTTCCAGAAACCTCCAGGGACTGGGACTTGGCGAAGAGCTTCTGCACGGAGTTGACCAGGTAGCGTATGCGGCCGGGGCTGTCGCCGCGCTGCTTGGACGCGCCGCTGCGGTGGAACTGCAGGGTGCTGAAGCCATCGCGGTGGGCGGGCAGCTGCTTCTCAAACTGGTCCAGCAGGTTGGCAGGCAGCCGGTTCATCTTCCCACTCGGCGATATGACGGCCGAGCTACTGGTGATGACGGGACTCTGGCCCATGCCGGTGCTCATGCCCATGGACATGGGGCCGCCCAGGGTGCCCGTCCCAATGCCCCCGATGCTGTCCCCGGCTGGCATGGACACGGGCGAGAAGTCAGCCTGGTCGAAGTGGGAGTTGTAGTGGATTCGCGGGAAGGTGCTACTGTTAGAAATCTGGTTACTCAGTGGCAGAAGGCATTCAGGTGGAAGGGTGCCAGGACCGGGGGAGGCAAAATGGTGGGGCTCCATGGTGCCGTAGTGGTCCATGGAGGGACTCAGAAGGTAGGGGCTCCGGGGGAGTGTGCCGGTCGGGTACAGGGGTCCCGGGGAACAGTCTGACAGGTCGCAGGATTCCGACAGGTGCCGGCTGCGGTTGGCTCCTAAGCCCTTCATGGCACCTGAGGTCATCTTCAGATCATCTCAGGTGGGGACTGGCTACAGCCCTGAGGGGTGGTACTCCTGTGAAAAGGAAGAGGAGAGTGTGAGGACACCACAGAAAGTCACGCACACGCACACACAAACACACAGACGACAGCCTTGTGGGGTCACACACACACACACACACACACACACACACAAACACACAGACGACAGCCTTGTGGGGTCACACACACACACACAAACACACAGACGACAGCCTTGTGGGGTCACACACACAAACACACAGACGACAGCCTTGTGGGGTCACACACACACACAAACACACAGACGACAGCCTTGTTGGGTCACACACACACACACACAGACGACAGTCTTGTGGGGTCACACACACACACACCTTCAAAAACATGAGTAAATGCTCAGTGCCGTTGATCAAATATGCATACCATGTATGAATGTGTTCATCTTCTTCATCTTCCTTACCACTATACAGGGTCACAGGGATCCAAAGCCTATCCCAGAAACAACAGGCACAAAGTAGGGCATAATGCAGGATGGGGGAGGGGGGGGCGCCCATCACAGGGCACACTCCTCCACATGCATATATATATGAACATGTTCTCCCTGTTTATGGAATCCCTGTGACCTGGTATTTTACTATAAGCTGACTTCCAATTCTCAATGAGCTTTAAAGAATAAACAACAGGAAAAAGCATACAAGATGGCATTGTGAGTTTTAAAGATTACATCAGCTCACAAAATCTAACTTGCAGATCTACATTTCTGTATTTCCCCTCCCAAAACACTGCGGATGTGGGAATAAATAGGTCAACTTTAATAATTAAACAGTGCAATTTACCCGTTATCTAATAGAAGAATAATTTTCAGTAGAAACCACCTGTGGTAATACGAAGGATTTGCTTCATGTCATTTAATAACTGGAATACATTTCCTGCACAAGGAAGGATTTGTTCACAAGACTTTGATCAAAATGCTGCTTCATTCTTGTCCACATTGATATATATACAATCATAGATCCCTTCTTGACCTGTGTCTCTCTGATTTTAGCCCCTCCTGTATTATTTGTATTTGGATTGTTTTACGCACTTAAGACATGTTAGTAATGCATGTTTATTTAAAACCTTTTCGATGTTAAATGTTAAATAGTCAGCGTCTGTCGACGTCGTGCCTTTTGAGACTCGAGGGCCGGCATTTTTGATGAACCAAAAAGGGATTTAATTGAAATAAAATTAAATAAACATGGACTATAAAGAAACAGGGAGGGATCTAAACAAGAGGACTCCTACACTCTCAGGAAAAAGGGTAAAAATTTGTACCTTTGCTTGTCCCTGAGGCTGTACCGTTGTAATTGTACCTTTTAAGGTACAGAAATTGACTCTGAGGATCATCCTAAAGATACAAACAGCATTAATGTACCATCAATGGTACAGAGATGTTCCTGAGAGTCCATTTCCGCGCTTTAAAAGGTTACCTACAGCTAAGGGTACAGCGTCAGTGACAAGCAAAGGTTCAAAATTACCGTTTTTCCTGAGAGTGTACGAGGAAGGACACAGGCTGATAAGAGGAGCACCATCGATGACCGACTAGAGCTGACAAAACAAACAGGTACTTAAATAGAAGGACTAACAAGAGGTAACAAGCAACAGCCATGACTCAACAGGGCTACATTGGGGAGGGACGAGAGGGTCAGGTGTGCAGGATATGACAGTCAGTCCTCACTTCAAAGAATCAAATGATTACAAATGGTGTGTTGTGTTTCCTCAGGTTGTCCTATGTATTATACTATATTGAGTGTTATAGATTAACAAAAATAGAGGGAATTAGGAAGGAGGCAGATATTTCGTTATGGTACTGATCGTACTGTATATCTGGTTAACTCCAGTGAGGACCAGAGTGTCGGCAGCTAATTACTTTTACTTTGTAAACACACCGAGAGTTCGTGTCGCTGGCCTGCTGTCCCACTGGGCCCATCTGTCACTCTCTGAAGCTGCTGGAGATGCTGACTCTGGAAGCTACTGTCCACGGGAGTGTCCAGCGAGGGGCCCATATAACCATTTGCGCAGCTGGGCCGGCGGGGGAGGGGTGTCAGGTTATCATTGCCGACAGGTATTTGGTAACGGAAAACAACACAAGCATGTCTCCAGAGGTGGAAATTTCAGGTCCAGAAAGTACAAATCCAGACCGTGATTTAGTTTCAACCAACCAGCTGAACATAAAGAGTCACAGTCACAGAGTACTCAACTGGTTGGTTGAAACAAAATCCTGGTCTGGATTTGTACTTTCTGGACCTGAAATATCCACCTCTGCACGTCTCTATGAACCAGAAATGCAGGACTGAAAAGCCTCCTCATGCTATTGGTCGGTGAACCTGGCAAGGATTGCAGGAGTGATGTTTTAGCAAGAAGGCAGTCCGGCTGACAAGCAGCATCAGCGGGTAAAGAACAACAGGCCAGGCAGAGAAAACATGCCATGCAATCATCTATCCATCGATCCCTCTCCCAAACGCTTATTCATTACAGGGTTCATGGGGGGGGGGACCTACCCAACGAAGCACAGGGTACAAGGCCAGGGGAAAAGTCTGGATGGGATGCCAGACCCCAATAGAATCAATAAACTTAAAAAAACACTTTAGAGTATCGGTAAAAATGATGTAAACACCCCATGTTACAGCTGATCAGTCTACTTACAAAGCTGCCCTTAGGCGAGGAATCTATTAGAGGCTGCTGAAGTGAATCTAATGAAACAGTCCACTTTCTCATCTCAATCTTCTGTATGTGGCTCTGGCAGAATATCAGCCCAATTGCATTAAACAGAGTCTGATTGCTATTTTTCATCCCTGCACCAGCGCTCATTAGATGCCATTAACCGTGGCTGTCTTGGTTGCTATCTCCCTGCACCCCCACAGGATCATGCTAATTTGAGCCGCACCGTTTAATGGCCACATAAAAATGTTTAATGTCATAAAGCTCGCGGAAGATTTGTTCGACGAGAAAAAGCACTTTGCAAGAAGCTTTTCGTAATAATGACCTGGAATTTGTCTTATCTGTTAAGGGCTCGTCACCCACTGTTGTATCCAGCGGCTCAGGGAAAGTGTGGGCGCCGAGCCGAATCGGTGACTCGATCGATTAGATCGCGCAAAGCTTTTGTCTCGGCACTTGTTTTATTTACAGTTATCACGACTTTAACAGCTGCCACAAAACATACAAACGAGCAAACAAAAAACCCAAACAAGAACAGTTCTCGGCTTTGAAGGCGTCTGGCGTAATGTCTGGCACCGGCCAACACACGTGCTCGGGTGCGACGCAGATGGCGCCCCCGGCTGAGACGTCGGGAGAGCAGGACGGCTTCTCAGGGCGCCGCTGCCGCAGACACAAGCGCAGGGCGCTCAGCTGTCAGGTGAGAGGCTGAGCCTAGAAACGGGGAGGGGGGTGGTCTTATGCGTGCAGGCGCGCCCCACAGCTTCTCTAAATATTTATTTGGCAGCCGTTTGTTAAAGGCTCAGCGCTGAGCAAAGACTCGTCTCTCTGCGGAAGCAGCGTCTGCGCCGCTACGCCTCACGCCGCGCTCTTGAGGGCCGTCGTGGGCAGGGGAGCAGCCATCTGTCGGGACAGCTCCGGAGCGCTTGGCTCGCTTGCCCTGCTGCCATTGACCCTACATGCTGCCGCGAGAGCGGGGCTGGCCGGGAGGAAGGGATTCGCACCGTTTCCGAAATGCCACAAGGGGGCGACATCAGCCAAATCAAGTAGCTTGGCCTCTTATTAGCTAAAATGTAAATATTTATACGGTACTTGTATGTTATGATTTTAAAATCCTTGTGTTTAAAAAGCAGATGAATTTATATTTGAAGCAGAATTTATATTTCGCATCGACATTTCACGTTGCTTTTTAAATCATGTAAATAATGCCACCTTAGACGGTGTTAAATGACTACTGTCACAGCATTCAAAGCAGTATGTGTCACGGAAGGCAACACATGCTGCCTTTTGTGATTCGGAACCGAAATGGAGACGCATGAAGTCTGCAGGAAAGTCGGAATACCACCTCGCTGCTTATTTTCGTTTCCTATTTATTATATATTCCGTGGTTGAAGTTGGGATTTCTTGTGCGTGGGGTAGGGATGGGGGTGACCTCTATGTCTTACACATCTGTTATGTGTCCAGGAGCCACTGGGCATATTGTTAGTGGGACAGATAGCAGCACCCATACTGGGGGGACAGAATTAATAGATGCGGATGGGGGAAGGGGGTGGGGGTCAGAGAAAGCGGAATTCAGCTGGGGGGGGGGGTGACCCACTCTAATGACAGTAATCAAAGGCAACTTCTAGAGCTTCACCCATTTATATATGGGCTAGCTGTTTTACAGAGGCAATTTAAGAGCCCCCCCCCAGGACTACCTTCACTTTACGTCCTTTGTCCTTCACCACTAAATGCCCGCTCTGTTTCTCTTATGATTAACTTTCATTATGTGGTTGATTAGATAAGATAAAACTTTATTGATCCCATGGGGAAGTTCTTATGCATGCAAGGTAAGTAAAGTCACACAAACACACTCTCACTGGCCATTTTATCAGGTCCACCTGTTCAGCTGCTCCTAGAAGCAAATATCCAATCAACCAATCATATAACAGCAGCACCGTGTATAAAATCATGCAGATACAGGTCATTTCTGAATCCACAATATGTTGAACCTTGCAGCAGAACGGCTAAAGCAGCAGAAATCTGCATCGGATGCCACTCCTGTTACTTTTGGGAGTTTTTGTTATGCAAAAATGTTCTGAGGGCAAAAGGAAAGATGACTGGTTGAAAGAGTCAGATTTTAGAATAGGCAAATCCAAGCAACTAGAGGAGGTGGGACCAAGACATCTGATTGGTTCGTCTGACATTGGTCTGACTGAGTATTGTAATGCCCATCCATTTATGACCATAGTGTACCTATCACAAAGCTCATATCACCTCAGACTGGTTTCTTGAACATGACAATGAGTTCAGTAAACTCCAATGGCCTCCACAGTCACCAGATCTCAGTCCAGTAGAGCATGTTTGGGATGGCATGGAGATTCACATCATGAAGGTGCAGCAGACAGATCTGTCATCATGTCAGCATGGACCAAAGTCTTTGAGGAATGTTTCAAGAACCTTGTTGAATCTATGTCACAAAGAATTAAGGCAGTTCTGAATACAAAAGGGGGTTCAACCCAGTACTAGTAAGATGTACTTAATAAAGTGGCAAGAGAGCATACGTCCATCTATTTTCAATACACATTTCTCTTATGCTGAGATGCGGGGGTCCAGAGCCTATTCTGGAACTATGGGCGCAAGGCAGGGAATAACCCATGACGGGACACCAACCCACTGCAGGACATAAGCAAATGTATAGCAGACAACAATACAATGCACAAAGACACATAGTAAAAAACAAGCAAACTGTGCAAAGAGATATTTTAAAAAGTAAGTAAAATCAAACAGAATATCCTAAAAAGGAACATTGAGGAAATAAATAATATAACAAAAAATAAATTAATGGACGGCTTATGTGCAATTAAAAAAAGCTCGCATTAGACTTCTGTAACTTCAGAGAGGGGATGCTTTCCTGGCATGGTATGGCTCAGCGTGACATTGGGGGTAGGCATTGCAGTGTCTGATGGCAGGAGGCTGGAGACTGAATGCAGGGCAGCCTTTCAGTGCTATACAGAGAAGCTTGAGAGCCTTTCAGCACTGCACAGAAGCCGCCAGACCCTGCCCCATGGATCTACGCACAGAGCCTCCCAGTACACTGGCACCTTAATGACAGCCTGGGCTGATAAGCAGGAGCCTGGAAAAGGGGTCCATTTAAAGGTCATGGCGTTTTGTTTTTTGTTTCCTGTACAATGACACCAGGGGTGGGATAGTTGTAGAATGAGTGTGTCACTATTCTGAGGCATCACAGGAGGGTTGGTTGAGGGGGGGGGACTGAGCGGATGATGAGGATGGAGAGCGGCGGATGCCGGCTCGCAGCCCGGCCTGTAGCCCCCACTGACCTTGCCCTCATTTCCGTCCTCCAGGGCCCCTGCCGTACAGCTCTGCCCTATTTTCAGAGCTGTGAAAATTGCAGCTTTTCATCTGCTGTGATGGATGACCACCCACCCCCCACCCCCACCCCACACACACACACACACCTCATTTAACCATATCCGAAAACCAAAAAGTAGAAAATAAAAGAGAAAGAAGCAAACACATTGAAAGATAACAGACATTTAGTTCCGGGGACAGGGACAGGAACAGGGACAGGGATTGGAACAGGGTCAGGAACGGGGACAGAGATAGGAACGGGGACAGGGTCAGGGTCAGGGACAGGGACAGGGTCAGGGTCAGGGATTGGAACAGGGTCAGGAACAGGGACAGGAACAGGGACAGAGATTGGAACGGGGACAGAGTCAGGGTCAGGGATTGGAACAGGGACAGGAACAGGGACAGAGATAGGAACGGGGACAGGGACAGGGTCAGGGACAGGAACAGCGTCAGGAACAGGGAGAGGAACAGGGTCAGTAATAGGGACAGGAACAGGGTCAGGGACAGGGTCAGGAACAGGAACAGGGACTGGATCAGGAACAGGGATAGGAACGGGGATAAGATCAGGAACAGGGATAGGGCACAACTTTCTTTGCTGTCAAATGAGTTTTTTTAATATTATCTAGCGATTTTCCTCTGAAAAGTTTACACATCTCTGAAACACGATTTTCCTCTGAAAGTTTTAATCCCATTTGCATGGTATGAGCTTGTATTGTCTTGGGCTACCATCTACTGTACTATTAATAGGCAAATGAAAAATAAGAAATATTGCAGTATATAAAATAATAAGCAGTTTTTATGCCACCTTTTATCAGAACTGGTCATAGGTTCATTTATGATCTATTACTTAAAATTCAGTTATATTAATGTTTAGATTGTAATTTAATGTAATGTATTAACATAGCTCACACTAACTAACAGTACACAGTATCTGGCCAGCTAGCTTTATAGTCTTTATTTTAGCTTCTGTGTAAGATGCCCTAACTGTATAGATCCCAGAGACATGTAGCATGGGCTGCCCTTATTTAGCTGGCAAAATATCTTTTATGATAACATTTACTTTACTTCATCAGTTCCTGGACCGATTCCTCAGATTCCTGCTCTTTTATCAATCACGCCCTTTATTTACACATCCGCTCGGTGACAGGGTGACACAGCCACAACATGTCGAGGAGGGGAGATGAGGTTCTTTTAATCGAGTGACCCTCTGTTATTTCCAGCTGCTGCAACACCAGACAGTATGTTAGCATGT
>JAODLC010000117.1:314447-326805 GCA_026781145.1 Hippopotamyrus pictus | reverse complement strand
ATTTGGATTTTTACAACATTATTGTTGAAATACACAGTCCTGAAAAAGAGACGTTTCTTTTTTTGCTGAGTATATATATATATATAATACACACACACACACACACACACACACACATATACACCTATATATACACACACACATACACACACACACACACACACACAGTGGTACCTCAGAACTCTAATTTAATCCATTCAGGACTTCGAATCAAATCCTAAAATGTTCAAGTTGTGATCAAATTTTCCCTATAAGAAATAATGGAAAACCAATTAATTGGTTCCCAGCCCCAAAAAAACTACACCTAAATGTGTTTTTTTTTTCTTTTTAGCATTTAAACACAAAATGAACCGGATAAAACAAAAAGAGCATATACTGTACTAAAAAGTAACGTTCTTACTTTTGGAGAAAAAAGCAATCTGGGAAACAAAGGGTTGTGCAACAGTCGCCATGAGCCCAAAATGCTGAACCACCAAGTCGTTACAACTGACAGGACCTATTTTATTAGCTATTAACACGATTTTTCACAAATCACTAAATGGTTTGAAGTGCAAAAATAATCGGTGTGCATCGTTGTCTGTGTACTTGACAACAAGATTCTGTCATTAAAAACGCCCCACCTTCCGTGAAAAGTTATTAAAGCTAGATAACTGAATATCAAATATGAGGCTAACTTAACTGCGGTCTCATACTTACGACTTAGTATCTCATAATTATGACTTATTATCTCATAATTTCGATTTAGTATCTCATAATTATGCCTTACAGTAGTTACTCATAATTTCGACTTAGTTTCCCATAATTATGATTTAGTATCTCATAATAATGACTTAGTATCTCATAATTTCGACTTAGTATCTCGTAATTATGACTTAGTATCTCATAATTTCGACTTAGTATCAGAACTATTAGAAGCCCGCTGACAACACTATTATGTGGGAAACAGGCTTCCGTAGACATCAAAGTATAGACATTGCAAAAAGCAGTTTGGAACACTTGCAGAAACATTATAAAAGTACATAAAAAGCAATGCTGACAGTTTGTTTTGATCCCAGATATCTGATCACCAAAGTCTTGGCTACATGAAGATGACTAAATGGTGTAGTTGCAACATTCATTTGGATAAATAAATAAGAAAAACTCATGCCACTATTTCTGGCTCCTTTCATTGAATATGTAGCAACTTTCATGATGTATGAATTTTGCTGATTTAACCTAATTTAAAAAACTTTAATACTTCTGACAATGGACATTTTGAAAAGAAGACAGATTACGGATTTAGCCAGCATTTTTTTCATGATTCTACATTAAGATTTCAGCGAGATATAAACTGAAATATACGCGAAAAGTACACTGCGTCGCCGATGATGCACTCGACCCCAGAGGGTTAAATTCTAATCCGAGTTCTAATGACTTTGAGAACTGAGGTATCACTGTACATATATACATATACGATCTGAATCTCAGAGGTCAAACCGTGAACGCCGACCTAAGATAACTTGTCTGCCAGTACAGAGGCACTGCCCCCGATGTCCACGGCTGACACCAGGACAGCCCCACAGCATCCAGAGCCTTAAGGAACTCCGGGCGGATCTCATCCACCCCCGGGGCCCGGCCACCGAGGAGCTTTTTAACCACCTCAGCGACCTCCACCCCTGAGATAGGAGAGTCCACACCCAAGTCCCCATACTCTGCTTCCACATTGGAAGGCGTATCGGTGGGATTGAGGAGGTCTTCGAAGTACTCCCTCTACCGACCCAAAATGTCCCGAGTTGAGGTCAGCAGCACCCCATCCCCACCATAAACAATGTTGATGTTGCACCGCTTTCTCGCCCGGAGCCGCTGGTTGGTGGACCAGAATCGCCTCGAAGCCGTCCGGAAGTCGTTTTCCATGGTCTCGCCAAACTCCTGAGTTTTTGCCTCAGCGACCGCCGAAGCCACATTCCGCTTGGCCTGCCGGTACCTGTCAGCTGCCTCTGGAGTCCCACAGGCTAAAAAGGCCCGATTGGACTCCTTCTTCAGCTTGACAGCATCCCTCACCACTGGTGTCCACCAGTGGGTTTCGGGATTGTCACCGCGACAGGCACCGACCACCTTACGGCCACAGCTCCGGTCAGCCATCTCCACAATGGAGGCGTGGAACATAACCCATTTGGACTCAATGTCCCCCGCCTCCCCCAGGACATGGGAGAAGTTCTGCCGGAGGTAGGAGTTGAAACTGCTCCTGACAGGGGATTCTGCCAGATGTTCCCAGCAGACCCTCACTATACGCTTGGGCCAGCCAGGCCTGGCCAGCTTCCTCCCACACCAGCGGAGCCAACCCACCACCAGGTAGTGATCAGTTGACAGCTCTGCCCCTCTCTTCACCCGAGTGTCCAAGACATGCGGCCGCAAGTCCGATGACATGACTACAAAGTCGATCATCGAACTGCGGCCTAGGGTGTCCTGGTGCTAAGTGCACATATGGACACCCTTATGCCTGAACATGGTGTTCATTATGGACAATCCGTGACGAGCACAGAAGTAAAACAACAAAGCACTGCTCGGGTTCAGATCAGGGGGGGCCGTTCCTCCCAATCACGCCACTCCAGGTCTCACTGTCATTGCCCACGTGAGCATTGAAGTCCCCCACCAGAACAAGAGAGTCCCCAGGTGGAGTGCACACCAATACCCCTTCCAAGGACTCCAAAAAGGGTGGGTATTCTGAACTGCCACTTGGCGCATAAGCGCAAACAACAGTCAGGACCCGTCCCCCCACCCGAAGGGGAAGGGAGGCTACTCTCTCGTCCACTGCGGTAAACCCCAATGTACAGGCGCCCAGCCAGGGGGCAATAAGTATGCCCACCCCTGCTCGGCGCCTCTCCTCGCGGGCAACTCCAGAGTGGAAGATGGTCCAACCCCCCTCAAGGAGACTGGTTCCAGAGCCCAAGCCGTGCGTCAGGTTCCTTCCCCATCAGAGAGGTGATATTCCATGTCCCTAGAGCTAGCTTCTGCAGCCGAGGATCTGACCACTAAGGTCCCCGCCTTTGGCCACTGCCCAGCTCACATCGCACCCGACCTCTATGGCCCCTCCTATAGGTGGTGAGCCCATTGAAGGGGGGACCCACGTGCCTTGTTTGGGCTGTGCCAGACCAGGCCCCATGAGTATAGGCCTGGCCTCCAGGCGCTCGCCATCGAGCCCCGCCCCCAGGCCTAGCTCCGGGGGGGGGGCCGTGACCCACGTCCGGGCAAGGGAAACCGTGGTTCCAATATTTTTTTCTTCATTGGGATCTTGTGAGCCGCACTTCATCTGGTTTCTCACCCAGGACCTGTTTGCCTTGGGTGACCCTACCAGGGGCATAAAGCCCCGGGCAACTTAGCTCCTGGGATCATCGGAACACGCAAACCCCTCCACCACGATAAAGTTTCAGCTCCATTGTAATTAAATTAAGATTTTTTTTTTTGAGCACTGACAGTGGAACGGACCAGAACCAACACAATCGGTGTGACTGTCTGAGAAAGATAATCACACAATCACCGCACAAATGACCTCTGCCCCCAGGATAGGGAAACAATCAGCAACAGGCCTGGGCTCCCTGTGGTGACATCACTGCCGCAGTGGACTCAGCATTGCATGAGTGGTTCTGCTCCTTGACGTGTTGGTTCTATGCAATACCCCAGTCACCGTGGGATGATCACAAATACACACACACACACACACACACACACACACACACACACACCCTTCTCTACCAATTACCATTTCACTTTATCAAGGGACCTGGATCTCAATACACTATTGCAGTTGCTTGATTACCTCTTCTTGCTCCCTCTGTTCTTCCCTGGGACACAATTCCGTAAGTACCTCAGACGAATGGACATTTAACGAAATCAGAGCAACTCACATTGGTGGCACATTCTTTGACATCCCTTGTAGACAATGACCAGGGAAGATCCTTCACGGCTTCCTTTCCTGTCAGAAGAGCAGAGACAGAAATGAATTCCACAGACAGATGAATGGCTAACCTTCTGTGTGTTATGCAAAGTGCGGTATTCAGACGAGAGCTGGAATGCAGGGAGATGCAAATAAACAAGCTACTTTGCTTAAATGGCTCGAGTCCCTGCCCTTCCTGATAAGGTTAGACATGTAAACCAGCTCTGAACTTTGGATCTAAAGTTACTTAAGCAAGTTCTGCTGATGGGCGATGAATAATGGATGTTAATTCCCCAATGGTAATTCATGCTAATGCACAAGAAGTGACTTTGACTTCTCTCAATAACACAAAAAACAGGGAAAATAATTAATGCCTTTGATTTTTTTTTTTTTTTTTGTAGTTTTGAAAACTTCAAAAAAGCACATCTATTGTGTTCGTGTCTCTCTCCTCTCTCCCTGAAAATCGAAGCTTACCCCTAAAGCAATCAAGTTAAACAAAACACAAATGTCCCAATTCTGTTTCATCGCAGCGGAATGAAACCAAGCAAGAGGTTTGCAGAGCCCAAACAGGCCAACAGGAACGTACAGTCGTCCTCATAAATGTTTCAAAGTTTGCCTCCCGTTTGAAGCCAATAAAAATACAAGCCAGACGGAGCTGTTAGATTTCAGCTGATTGGCGCTCAGTCCCCTACCTTGTGCCTATGATGCTGCAAGGTCTCTCAGGTAAACTACAGGCACACTTATGTATTAGACTAGGATGCCTGTCTGTATGAATAAAATGGGGCTGCTCTCTCAGGCAGGCGGGTGGGGTCTGTGGGGTGGGGGGTGGCTTGCCAAGGACTGAGGGAGGAGGTTAGGGAGAGCTGCTTGAGAGTGTTTCTCAAATCAAATTGTGCTCACTGACCTGTAACGTGTAACAAGCTGCGGTCGCCGCGAGCACTCGATGTGCCGAGCTTCGGGTCGCTCGCAAAACGCACCTGAATTATATTAAAATCCTCTTTGTAACCACTCGACTCCCAAGACGGACTTCACTCATACACCGAGAGCGGTGATCATGGCTCTTCAGTTAGCGGTGGTTCAGCTTCATTGGTCAGGGCTGGCCAAACCGCTGCTGTGGCAGAGCATGCTGGGAAAGCAGACGTGTCAACAGAGGGCCTGTATTTATGGGGGCTGACGGGCCTCAGTTAAAAAAAAGTCAGGACAAAGCTGATGATCCGTTTTCAAAAGCTTATGTAGCCTGGAACCACCAAAAACTGTGGAATTTCATTCCCTGTGTTGTGTTTATCAGTTACAAACTATATCCAAGCATATTTTACATTATTAATAAGGAATAAATGAGTTCAGTTTAATTAGCTGTCACAAACATGGATTGTGTTAAAATAGTAACAAAACGGGCCAATCCACAGAATATGCACCATTCTCCAACCACTTATCCAACACAAGGTCAAGGGGGTGGCCTGCAGCCTTTCCCTGGTGGCGTAGGGCACAATTAATACTGACACGCCGTTCCATCACAAGGCAGGCACCCCCCACCCCCAGCCCACCTAATGGCACATCTTTGTACAGTGGGAGGAAACCTAAGGTTGGGACATGAACCCCCAGAACTGTAGATGGCAAGTTACAGCACTACCACCCGCCAAAGAACATTCGTTACATAAAATACTGTTGCAGTTACGTAAAATAGAGTTGATGTAACTGAAGCAGATGTCAGTTTTCCTATATGCTGTTACTGAATTATACCATTTGAACAGTCTACCCAGTCTTGGAAGGCATGTCTTCAGATTACTTCTGCCTGTAAATTTCCACCCAAATGCTGAATGAAACTCAGGAATCCATCGAGTCCCCAAAAGCAGAGTCCATTACACAGAAAAGTCTGCTTTCGCTGAGATTCGGCCTTGTGTGTGTAGCGCTGTGAGGGCCTGATAAATGCTGATACATCACCCCACACGCTTGTGGTTTATCGTGATGATAATTACACATACTGAAGACTGGCAGTGGTTCACACAAGCCCAATTTCATCTCCCCGACTGCCGTGAGAGCATCATGATGGACGGAGTGTGGGACAGAGCAGGGGAGAGTCTGACAGCAAACTGGATGAGGGGAGAATTTGACAGCAAAATGATTTATTGTAAATTCTGCCTTTTTGGGGACAAACGGGGTCAGAGTGAGAGTGGTACGGGGGGGGGGGGGTGCAAAATGATGTAGCAATTTGGTATTTACTTGGGGGGGCAGCCTCTGGACTGAAGCTGGTCCTCTGGTTTGGGGGAAACAGACACACAGGAAACAGGGGTCAGTTGGATCAAATTAACCCTGACAATGCTGGTCACCTGACTCTCCATGCTTGGGCGAATGGTGCCTCCCCCTCTCTTGCCAGCTAATTACTAAAGGCTAATTATGATGCACGTCACCTTTCCTTGTTCATCATGCTCTAGAACTTCATTACCATACAGGAGAAACACCTAAAAATCCCTGCTGTATCACTCCCATCGTACATGGCTACCCTTGTCAGTTTTCAGCCTGTTTAGTGTCATTCTGAAAAGACTGGGCTGGGGGGAGGGTGGGTGGAGCGTACTCTTAAAGCTACAGTACCAGCGCACTGTACCAGCTCATGGGGGGCGGGGCGGGGGGGCAGACGTCATGCTGTGAAATAACTGAATGAAGAGGATAATACAACTCCATGTATATTTAGCCATATCACCACTTAATAGGAAGTTAGTGCTGGGATCTATGAAAAGGCACATTCTCTTACTTGTCATATTCTGTACAAATTTAAGAAGAAAGAAACTTCATTTTCCACTAGGATAAGGACATTAATTCTCTCCATGAGAGACACAGACACCCACGTTCATATGAATGAGAGTAAGTTCTGTGGCCCCAGCACGGGAGTCACCCAGTACGCAGCTTCCCTGGTACAGCTGGGCTTAAGGGCCATGCTCTGGGGCCCAGTGTTGATGTGATTACTCAACCCCACAACCTTCTGGGCACAGGTACATATGTCTGACCCACGGAGCTCCACATGGCTACCAAGGAGAGCACAAGCTGAGAAAGCAGCAGTGCAAACCGCCAAGACTCGACAAATACCTGCTTATCAAAAGTGACACTTGTAATACTTGCTAATTGGTGCTTATTAGCAGGTATTGTGGAAAGTCAGTCTGACACCAGTTTCTCTCACTCCTTCATTCACCTGCCAGTTCATCATCATCATCTTCTGTGTTTCTTTCTGTGCTGAAAAACACAAGACCCACCGTAAACACATACCGCATTTCTCTAAATGAATGATTTTTCTGGAAAAAAAAAAATCCGACCTTTTTTGCATGAGCTGGATGCTTTTTCACTTTGTTTTGTTTGACATCTTGTGACCTTCAAGCTTGTCTCACCTGCATATGTGTTTGTGGGCCTCATACTGAGCAAGATAGGCAAGGAATAAAGTATCACTATTCTGTTCTAAAGTGAGATCTCACAGAATCTGAAAGCAGGCACTGACTATACATTTTCCGGAACAGTCTGGTGCATTCTGTGGGCATCACTCAATTAAATCTTGAGTGAGGCTTAAACACTGACACCTAGCACCTTATTACAGAAAATGCACTGGGGAAGCAGCTCACATACAGTGTGCTCTGTTAACAGTAATCAAGTTGTAAGCGGAGATGACTCACAGGACGCAGAATGATTGGGCAGAGTGACACGGGTAAACTTCACAGGACACGTGACCTTTGACTCCCAGGCTGTACTGTGACTCGAATGCAATAACCCCATTTTAAAAATTGTCCACATAGGTTAAGGTTAGATCCTTAGCTGACAAATTTAAACAAATCAGCTTACAAATTTATAGAGCTGGGTGCTACCCAAGAGCAATTTGAGTAAAATATGACAATCTGTGTATACTACAGCAGAACCTTTCCTCAATCTTCAAGCTAGATGACCATCTCCCCCAGCCACCATACTGCTAATTTATATGAATTCTGATCTTTTGTTGCTTAATGATATTTTATTCAGAGTTCTCTTTACGTTGCCCTAAGGTCTCATACAGGCCAAGTTGGAGTAATGTAGACATGTCTTACTGTAAATAAATGTGTTTGTGAGGTGAAAGAAATCAGCGTAGCACAGTGGCTGATAAGGGACACATACTTTCCGAGTTTTGATGTCCATCTGGAGTCATGGTAAGTGTTAAGACTGAAAGGAGTTCCTGTTGTAAACACCTTCACGCTTCCACCCAGTCCAATGGCAATGTATGATTCTATTAATTTAACTGTGACCAGAAACACATTGGAAAGCAATGGATTGTTTTTGTAAGTGGTGATTAAACTTTGTAGTCTTTGTAATGATGGGTTTGCATGGGGCTGTTTGAAGCTCCCTGGATAAAAGACATGCACAAGTTTGTGTTTCTATACATTCCACAATGCCATTCACCTAACTGGGCCACATTTTTGTCTGCCTCTTTGATGTCTTCTGCTTGCTTTTCATCCCAGATGCTTTTGTTTGGTATATCAAAGGACACAGGCTGAACAAGTACAGGATGATCCATCCATCCATCATTTATAACCACTTGTCCTATTCCGGGTTACGGGGGGTCTGAAGCCTATCCAGGAGACTACAAGTGCTAGGCAGGGAACCACCCAGGATGGGGCGCCAACCCATCACAGGCCACACTGACACACCAGTCACTCACACACCAGTCACTCACACACCAGTCACTCACACACCAGTCACTCGCACACCTGTCACTAACACACCATTCAGTCACACACCAGTCACTCACACACCATTCACTCACACACCAGTCACTCACACACCAGTCACTCACACATGGCCACCAAGGGGCTATTTGGTAACTCCAATTAACCTCAGCATGTTTTTGAACCGTGGGGGGAAACCAGAGTACCTGGAAGAAACCCCATGACGACACGGGAAGAACATGCAAACTGCACACACAGAGCCACGGCAGAGACACACACACTGGTATTAGAGGCGTGAGGCAGCAGTGCTAACCACCGCACCACCATACCACCCCACTGGATGATCTGACCCACAATAATTACCTCTGAGCATGGGACTGAAATTTTACTATTCAGGGTCCACGCTCCATAAATGCCTTTCAATGGAAATTTTAGCAATACATTAGTTTTTGAATGTTTCTTCTTTAGTATTTCAAACACATCCAGATGTTACGTATATACACCAAAAGTCTTGGAACGGGTTGGTGCCCTGCGATGGGTTGGCGCTCCATCCTGGGTTGTTCCTTGCCTTGCACCCATAGACTCCAGGATAGCCTCCAGGAGAAGCAGTTACAGGGACTGACTCATTTAGTTCTGTTCTTGCCATTTTACTATTAATTGCAATTGTAGTCATTGGCTCCCAAAGGGATACTAAACACAAATGTTTGGTGTTTTATGTTATTGCAAAGGTGTTATTAATTAAAAAGCACCCATTGAGAGTTTTAAAACTCAGAACAACTCTTTTAGAACTATAATTTGGATAACAATTTATTACTACTTGAAATGAATGTTTTACTTAACAGTACTAGTTGTTTCTAATGTGATATGCATTTGTTTTTATAAACAAATGTATAAAGTAACAGTTTTGTCAAAAAACCAATACATTTGTAATATTTTTACCCATTTAAGCAAGTTGGGACACTTGTGTAAATGTATGTGTGTGTGTGTGTTTGTGTGTGTATACAGTGCTCACAGAAAGTTTTGGGACAGACAATTTATATTGGCATCCA
The DNA here is from genome assembly GCA_026781145.1 of Hippopotamyrus pictus. Classification (NCBI taxonomy): domain Eukaryota; kingdom Metazoa; phylum Chordata; class Actinopteri; order Osteoglossiformes; family Mormyridae; genus Hippopotamyrus; species Hippopotamyrus pictus. The sequence goes on along the minus strand of JAODLC010000117.1, from coordinate 317,167 downwards.
CACTGTACAAGCTAAACTAATACAAAGTAGATGGGTAACCCCAAAGACTGCCAGTACCCCAGCAGATAATTACATTTGTGCATTGTTCTATTTTCATTACACTGCACATTTACACTACACTGCACATTTACACTACACTGCACACATGTACATAATCAAACATAGTTTTGTACCTTATTTATATTGTATTGTATTGCATTGTGCTGTGTTGTGGATGTCATACATTAATGTATTGTATTTGTGTTTTTTGTAGCACTATAGGGGGACCAAGAGAAGCAGTATTTCAGCGCACTGTGTACTTGTACATGGATGTGTCGAAAATAAAAATCTCTTGAGTCTTGATATTAACATTTATTAACATTTATATATGGCATATTTCCAGGTCTATGATATATTTTGGAAGTCTGTAGAATGCGAAATGTGTGTGTTTGCTGAGTTCACAGCTTTTGTTCATGATCCCAAGTCTAGCACCGTTCAGTGTGTTCAGTGTATTAATAAATATGAAATAATCTTTGTTGCATTGTCAGATAGACTAAGTCTCCAACCCTTTTCAGATGTTTAATTCTCAGTTTTCCGAGATATTCCGTATATTTCTCACTGAGAATGATATCATACATTCTCCTATTGCAGTGGGGTTTTCCCCTTAATGATAAAATGTAGATAGCTAGGATTCGGTCACAACAAGCCCAGCGATCGCCTGGCTTTTAAATCATCTCCTTCCCTCAGTCTCAGGGGAGAGGTAAGTTTCTGACGTGTAGTAATTGCTGAAATATCCCCAGTGCAGTGAGGTGACAAACCTTATAATCAGGCTATAAGAGAGACCTCTGAAACGTACATGGACAGGACAAATCAGGGGAGCTACGTTAGGGCATTCCTCGCTCTATTAATTAATGTGTTCTTTTCATCATTAGCACTCTTACTGAGAGATTTAGATAGATTCAACAGTATAACGAGTAATGAAATGACAGTTATAGGTGTGAATATTCTAGATTAACTCAGCTTTTGAGATACTGTTTATGACTTTTTCAATATGCTCATGTTCTCAGGATTGCATAGCGAGGAATATAATACTTTAAGCCTCGGTGAATAGCATAGCTAGGAATATAATATCGTAAGCCTCGGTGAATAGCATAGCTAGGAATATAATATCGTAAGCCTCGGTGAATAGCGCCTCGCTAGCGGGAGCTAATTTGCATGTTTCCCAACATGCTTGCTGGCGTATGTGTTGTGAATAGCCCCTGTACACGTTTCTGTTTATGACTGTGCCTTGTTCCATCTGTTGCGTGTTCCCCACATGTAATGTCATGCGTAGTGCTAATGATATGTTTGCAAATGTTAGCATAGTGAGTTACCCACTGTGACATCTTCGGGTAGTTCCAGGAGGGCTTTGTGGGCTTTGTGCGTGCAGGCGTAGCGAAAGGGCGAGGAGTTGTGATTGTCTGTCTTATTGTGTTGAGTTCTTTTAAAGGCTGTTGATAAAAAACCCTCTTCTTTGACAAGGTGCAGCCTTGCTTCTTGTCTACCTCTCCCTGGCCTAAGTCTGCTGGATGTAGCAATATGTTATAAAACCGGTAGGATTTGCATATCCCAGCATGCTCGCACGCCAGGTACAGAGCCCTGTTTGTAATTGTTATTGTTAGTATTTGCTGTATTCCTATTGTCACACTTGTGTTTGCCTATGTCTTATATAAACTCCGGCCGATCCTCGCATGTCATTAGCGTTGTATAAATTACCCACCGTATGTATACCTTACAGTCCGGTGTCAGAACTCCTTGTGTTTCCAGTGTATGGTTGGTTCAGTGCCTGTGATACTCCTTTTAAGGACTATAATAACAAAAGCATATTTTTCACTTTAAAAGCTTGGTGCTACAATATATTGGACTGTGATGACAAACAAATGTGTGTCTATTTTGTTTATTTGTCTTTGCCCTTTGTTTTGCATTACATGTATGTGCCTTGCTGCTTTATGCAACAAAGAATTTCCCCCTGGGATCACTCAAGGTTTACCTTATGTTGTGATCATAGCATTTTTCTCATTTAATATTTTGGACATTTTAGACGTGCTTGTGCATTAAAATCAAACTTATCAGAACTTGTTAATATATGTGGAAGAAAATCCAGATTTATATATATATATATATATATATATATATATACACACACACACACACACACACACACAAATTTCTAAACTTTGTGTCCTGTAATCCTGTCATCCTGGGTGGACCCCAGCTTTATGCCCTGTGCTGCCTGGAATGGGCTCCTGGCCCCCTGACAGGATAAGTGGATAGAAGGTGGATGGATGGAAGTGGAACTGACAAAAACAAATGTCTTAGTGCACACTGCACCCTGACTTAGTGCACACTGCACCCTGACTTAGTGCACACTGCCCCCTGTCTTAGTGCACACTGCCCCCGGTCGTAATGCACACTGCACCCTGTCTTAGTGCACACTGCCCCCTGTCTTAATGCACACTGCAGTCTGTCTTAGTGCACACTGCCCCCTGTCTTAGTGCACACTGCACCCTGTCTTTGTGCACACTGCCCCCTGTCTTAGTGCACACTGCACCCTGTCTTAGTGCACACTGCAGCCTGTCTTAGTGCACACTGCACCCTGTCTTAGTGCACACTGCCCCCTGTCTTAATGCGCACTGCAGCCTGTCTTAGTGCACACTGCCCCCTGTCTTAGTGCACACTGCAGCCTGTCTTATTGCATTCTG
>JAODLC010000117.1:292193-306562 GCA_026781145.1 Hippopotamyrus pictus | reverse complement strand
GAGTATAGGGGGCACAGGGGGGACAGGAGTATAGGAGGGACAGGGGTATAGGAGGGATAGGGACATGGGGGGACAGGAGTATAGCGAGGACGGGGGCATAAGGGGGACAGGAGTATAGGGAAGACGGGGGCATAGGGGGAGAAGTGGTATGGGGTGACAGGAGTATAGGGGACAGGGATATGGGGGACAGAAGTTTAAGGGGGACAGGAGTATAGGGGACAGGGGTATAAGAGGGACAGGGGCATGGGGGGACAGAGGTATAGGGAGGACAGGAGTATAGGGGACAGGGGTATAGGAGGGACAGGCAGTTGGTGGATTGGATGGCGGTGTTTAAATAATTCTTTTTCAAGGGTCTATATAAGAAAGGCAGCCTTAACTGACAGGTCTGGTATTAACTGCATCCCAAAGACACCTGGAAGGCTTTCTTCATTTAAACTGCTCTAAACTGATTTTTCCTAAAAAAGTCTTGTATTTTTACTCTCATGCTCACGTTTGCCTGTAATGTTTCGAAAAATAATAACAAGAACAAGAACAAGAACAAGAACAACAATAATAATAATAATAATAATAATAATAATAATAATAATAAAAATAATAAAAATAATATATTAGTAGAAATCTGAATCGATAAAAGATGTGTAATAGTGTAAGGGATCAAGCCAAACAGGATCCTTGTGGTTTGCCTAACCATGAAGGATGATTCTGGAAGGATTTCATCTATCCAGTAAAATTAATTGGATGCAGGGCAATTCAGCCAGAATGACTTGCATAAGGACAGAGTGCATGGACCTTGCGGGAGGAATTTTACTCAGTCTGTTAAGTTATGAGTTGTGTCATGGAATTATGGGATCATAGTTGTATAGACACACATGGTTTCACTGAAGGAGGCGTTGGCTGCCCCCCCGTAGGCAGTAAACTGCCCGCTCTCAATGTAGCGTGTCATTTAAGGATGGCGTGCCACTTCAGTGCCCATCCTATTCACAGGCCGACTCCTAGGGGTTCTGCACGTTACTTTGACAGCGTGTCCTGTCGATAATCGCCGGGAAAAGGGGGGGGCGAATCCGAAAGCTCATGTCCTTGCTGCAGGTGGCTCGTCACGTCGAGAGTCACACTGTCACCGCTGTCAGAATTAGGAGGTTCCCTCCGCGAGAGCTCAGCCCCTTCCAGTACATGCGGTTTGTTCTTGATCTTCTTAACAGGGGTAGGTTTTGGGAAAACCCCTCCCCCTCTCTGTGTTAGTCTGGCCTACTGGTAACTGCTGAAGCTCGATCAATGGCGGCATTGAGAACAGGACCATACCATGTGCAAATGGTTGAGTTTAATAGGGGCTTTACACAAACTCAGTGCCAAATCAATGCAGAATTGTATAGATACATATGCATGTTACTCACTTAACATTGATTAAAAATACATTCAATGCACTCAACACTCAATACACTCAACTTTGCTAACAAATAAATTTATAGAATGTTCACCATTTGAGTACCTTTATTAGCAAGAAAATGTCATATCTTTGATGAATCAAAGTAACCTCCCCTAGCAGTTATAACAGCAGAGAACATTCAAGGCATTCTTTGTACAAGGGGCATTAAATACTGCTCTGTTTCATGGGATGAAACAATTAACTAGAGGATTTAAAGGACAGCCTAGAATCTGACTATGCCATCAAAACACAACCAGTTAACAGGATGTCAGATATGCACTGTTACATACTCTTTGCATGTCATAAAAGAAATTGATTTGACTTATATTTTCATTTATAGTTGTTCTGCGGTTTATGAAATAAATTGAAAACTGATAAAAACCTGTGGTGTGTAAAACATTTGACTGGTGGTGTACACGCTCAATACGAATCGACACATAATATTTTTAACAAAGCACAACTATGCCCAAGGCACTGATTTTCATACAGTTAATTTACAGAATCCTTTATTATGTACTGCTACATTACTTCTGATCTTTTAATAGGTTCAGCCTTGAAAAAAAAAAACCCTGGCACTACCCAATGAAGCGTCACAACCCCGCTGCAGACAGAGACACCCGACAAATTAGAGGATGTTAAGTTTTAGCCTGGACCACATCCCTTCAACCTGGAGTGTCTGTTACCTGCTTGTTGCAGGTTACAACCTGCCTCGGTCCACACCAACACATGGAAATCAAATAAGGCCAGGCTATTCTTGAGTGAAGTGCAGGTCCGGGCTACTTTTTCTTATGATGATAGCCCTCCAAACAAGCTCTGTGCGATGGGCAATTACAGCGATGAGTCGTACTCTAATTATGCAACGCCAGGGCTCTTTCATGCTGCATGCCCCTAAATCTTGTGCAAAATTTATTGCCAAGATTATGGCAATAGAAACATTCATGAGAAATGTTGGTGTCTCCAGAGAAGGAAACAGGACTTTGATCAAATAAAACGTTTTTATTGAGGGTTTCATAAGTGTCATAATAATGTACCAGCCAAAAGGTTTCCCACCAGCTTTTGTTTTTCTGAAACAGGCTCATGGGAGTTTTACTCACACAAAAATTTTCTGAGGGCAGAATGAAAAATGATTGATTCAGAGGGATAACCAATCAGAATGTAGAGGAGGTGGGTCCAATTAACTAGGGGAGGCGGGACCATCCAAACAGATGTCTGACCTCCTCTTAGTTGCTTGGCCCCACCTTCTCTGCAATCTGATTGGTTATCCCTCCAAACCAATCATTTTTCCTGCTGGCCTCAGAACATTTTTATGCAAATAGAACTCCCATGAGTCTGGAGCACTTTGAGAGCATTTCACAAAACATCTGTCTGCATGATCTGCTGCTGCACTGGTTCACTCAGCGGCTGTCGTTAGCAGTGCAGCTGTTGGGTCCTTTAGCCAGCCTGTCTTTTGGCTTTGGAGGTTGACACAGACTCACAGCGGGCCCAGAGTCTGCAGGGCCACATCCGGGGCTGCTGCCAGCCAGACCCCACAGAGGCGACGACGGGGATTTGGCATCACAGCACCAGCGTCACATAGACATTGCCAGATAGGAGAATCACGATGGCGATTTCATGAAGCCGGCGCTGTTTAGCATAAATTAACATGACAGTTGGATGAGATGTCTAGCGTGCTTTGATATGTTTACAGAGGACAATGTCCCCATGAGTGAAAAGTCATTTGGAGGAAAGGGAATTGGAAAGGGTGTCGGGGGTATGATGCGATCACGCTACACTCTGTATAATTAACACTTGCCCCCCCCCCCAGCGCTGCACACGCATTCACTCGAGCACTCAGATGTGCATAGTGCGTCAGTAGCAAGCCTCTGGGAGGATCGGTCAGGGGGGCCTGCACTGTGGTATGTCCCAGATAGACTCTGATGGGGGAATAGCACTGTGGTATGTCCCAGATAGAAGGTGTGGAGGGAGGGCGCCACTGTGGTACGACCCAGATAGAATCTGAGACTGGCACCAGGGATACAGAGCATGCCACATGCTACCTTTGACCTTTGGGGGGAGGCGGCAGCGACGGGCATCTGCAAATGCCATCCTGTCGGTGGGAGACGGCAAACAGTGTCTAGTGGGGACGCTGTGGGGCCTGAACCAGAGGCTTGCTGGAGATGCTGCGGTGTTACAGTGAGGGATAATGCACACCTCCCATATGTACCGATCACACGCTTGCTATTGTCATGTAACATGAACCGGTGCGGGGGAGGGGTGGGGCACAGTTTGCTCCAGTCTGATCCGGATCGAGAAGGTCCTGCCCCAAGCTCAAATGAAGCGTATTTTTAACTATCTGTGGTTTTAGGTGGAGAGCTATTAGATACTTCTAACACTGTCAAAGGATATAAAAGGCCATTTGGTGGTACTCTAGATCTGACCCGACCTCTCTCTGCTTTACAGCTACGGGGCCCAAAGTGCAGAACGACCACCTCAAGCCCCAGATTCTCTAATTATAACAGATTGTCTAAATGTATTTTTACTGTCTAAATATATGTATTCAGTTAGTGTAAACATGCACGATGCTATCACAGCTAATGCGAGGCTGAGACTGAAGCTTTACGCTTTGTTTCCGCTGAGAGACGTGCCGCGTGACTCATTTCCCCGCCCGTACAAGTTATCTTAGGTCGGCGTTCACGGTTTGACTTCTGAGATTCAGATTGAGCTCTAGGTAATTTTTTTTTCGACTTTTAAGGAATTCAAGTTCTAATGAGTCCGAGAACTGAGGTTCCACTGTAAGTATTAAAAATAAAAGGTTAGCTCCTAGAAGGACTGGACTGGGCATCAGGGTCTAGAGATCTATATGGGTCGGGGGGCACTTATATGCAAAATTGTGGGACAACAGAGATGAAGTAAAGAACAGGAAACCTGAGTCACCTGTAAGGACAGCTAGACAGTGCCACCCCCCACCCCCCGCATTGAAGCCAAAATTCCTGTTTCCGGAGCCTTTCCTGCAGTAGAGCACCGAGATCCTACTGTATGTCGGCTCACCGAGCTGCAGATCACATCCTGACCTATTTACGTGAGAGTCACAGTGCTCATCTTGTGAAGTGCTGTTAAATTTTTGGAATAGAGTAGAAGGGTCCGCAGCCCTCTGACTGCTGAGTCATGTTCTGATGCTCCTGAAGATGCCAGAGGCAAAGGCTGTGCAGCGGTCAGGGGAATGTCACGTAGCACCAAGCATGCGAGACCTCAGAGCTGTGGGCCAGACTGCTGTCGTTTAGGTTTGTTTCCCTTCCACCCTGGGGCTTCACCTCACTGGGGTTATCTTCATCCTCTTCGCCAACATCCACCTGAATATTTCCACTATTGAGGCTTTATTTTTTAAAGGCCAAAGTGTGACCTCGGAAACAGGAACACCGAATATTTGGTAAACAACCATGAGAAAGAGCCACACAGAGAATAAGACACACAAAAGAGGCCCATATGACAAAGATAAAGCCCCTCCAGCTTTGCTGCTGAACCTAGGGTAACATCAGTACCCTACGCGGTGACATGCTTCCCACAATGCACTTTGGTACAGTAGGCACAAGCAAATTAAATAGACTCTGTCCTGCAACTGTAGGGCCAGAGACCAGATAGTCTACAAATAAATAAAATAAAGATGCTAACATGGCCGCAAAGTACACCTTTGTGCTTGCATTCATGATCTCTGTAACTGCTGCATTTGTGTGATAGTGTCTGAATGCATCCTGAGCAGTGTGGTGAGAAGGAGGTGTGGCCACTGGCCATATTAGTGTGAGGAGTCAGCTTAATGGGGTTATTTGTAATGACTGTCTGGGTCGTTGCCCGCCCGATCCTGTCCTGTGTGTCTTGCCCCTTATTGACCAGCAGGTGTCGCTGGTTATCCTGTTTCCCCCCTCTATGCCCTTCAGCCTCTAGTGTGCCTCACTGGTACCTGGGCCACTGAGTAGCTCAATGGGTTGAATGAACAGCTCAGATGCTGAACTCCTCCAGTCATAAGTGCAAGGCTGGTCAGAGGCCAGCCTCACCTGTTATTTTATATGTATCAGTTTACGATTTTCCCCTGTACCTGTTATTGTCTTTGCTTGGTGTCCTTGTTATAGGTTTGCTCTGCTCGTGCTTTTTTTGATTTCGTTCTGCTTAGAGTTTATGTTCCTAGTCTTTCCTAGTGTTGACATTCAGTGTTTGTTAAGGTTTCCTAGTTTCTGTGTTTATTAATTGTAACTTATTCCACCTACTTGTTGTTCCATGCCTGTCCTGATTGGTTGGTTTAGTTAGGGTCCACACCTGCCCATTGTTAGCCTTGTTGTCTGTATGTATTTAAGTGCCTGTTCTGGTTCTATTCCTTGTTGGCTTATTATGGCAGTTTCTCTGTGTACCTGAGTGTCTGCTAGTTGTAGTCTTGTTGGTTTTTCCCATTTAGTTTGCAGTTTTCCTGCGTTCCTCCCTGTCTTTTATACTGTTGTTCCCAATGTTGCTCCTGTCTTTATTTCTCTGACTCCTTGGGCCCTTTTGTTTTCTGTTTCTCCCTTTCTGTTTGTTTCTGTCAAACAAAACCTGATTTGTCCCTCCTTCACGATTCCCCGCCATAACAGTGATGCAGTACAGCACTCACTAATTCTTAAATATAAATTGATGTCTCCTATTTTGTTTTGCCAACCGAGTAGCCTGAATAGCAGGGATGCCACTTCAAAGACCTGAAATCCCTCCTATATGATCATTTAGTCCTGATACCCCATTCCTTTGTGTTTTCCTTTTCTTGTATGTCACTTCAGCTCGGACCTCCCTTTGTGTATATTATTCTAGGCTCACTCTGCCCTGGATCCTGTTCAGCCAAGAAAAAGACAACATTTTGCCAGGAAACCTGCTCGTTGTTGCGAAGCCCCTTCCCATGAACATCCTGTATATAATTATAAGTCCCACCAACAAAACAGTATTTCAGCAAATATTTATGTGCTGTATCTGTGGTCAAATTACAAATGGAAAGGTGTTAGACAACAAAAATTGTTACATTTGGCTCAGTTATGTCTGATGGCATCATGTGTTTATGAAAGGTTACACCTTTTTTTTTAGCAGGATGTATGTTATCACGTCAGCTTCAATAATTTTTGTAGAATAACAAGAATTCACAGAGGAAAATAAAAGTTGTCATTAGTACAACCCACAATGCTCCCTTTTTCAGTCTTTGATTTGATTGGCCAGACGGACATGGAGATCAGAGAACTGTGAATTATTCAGCCTGACATGCACCAATACAGATATCACAAAAAAAACAGCAGACAGAAAAATGTTTTCCTGCAGATCCCGCAGAGTATAGCACATCGCATGTCCCGCCGCCTGCTCCTGATAATCTTGTTTTTTTTTTGGAGGGGAGTCCTGTCACACCCTCAGGTGGACCCATGAATCATTTCCTCATAAGCCAATATCTGATGCAAAACATCAATGTTTGGGCCCGTGCCGGAAACAGAACCCTACCGGATGCGGACAGAATGTATCTGTAATATTTCAGATGAAACGACGGTGACCCGAATGGAAAAATAGGCCTCGGCACTGGAGACGAAATGACACAGACTCAGAGCAGCACGTGACATCACATGACATGAAATCATTGACATGGAGGACCAGCTAACGTGCCCCAGCAATTTGATCCAGCACCAGCAATACATGCTGGGCAAAAATAAGTATCAACTAAGGTCAGAACTTAAGGGCAGACAATTTTTAATCGACTGATAAATCTACTTCTTAACAAGGTTCATTACCAGTAAAGCAGGGCCTGTAACTGTGACACATCAGTAAACACAGACCCTGCTGGGACATAGGACTCCCCCATGAGGAAGGTGCGGTGACATCTGGGAGGGAGTCACCTGCTAACAGGGCCACAGGCGAGCTGGGCACCATTGATACATCCACAGTAGCGCCTGTGCCCAGTGGGGTACGGTGAAACACACGGAAAACACATTTGATCACATGACCTGCTCGTACGATCCATGCGCGCGCCACGCCCCCCTCGTTACCTCATGTGAATTGCTGATTGTTCTCAGCTGTTCTGCGTCCCTTAGTCATGTGTATTTAAGTCCACGTCAGAGTTGGTATCCCCAGTTCCGTCATTGTATGGTTATAGTGATTTTCGTCCCTTATGGCTGTGCGTCTCCCTGTGAAACCCCTCTTTGCTCCAGCCTTTTGTCCTTCTCCTGCTTCCCTGGTCTGAGCTCTCCGTGTCATAACAATGTGTGTATGCTACACATATATATATATATATATATATGTTGTCATCATTAGCGTACTATTACTGTTTTGTTGTTTGATGTCCTTCTAATGAGGGTTATGTTTCTTATGGTTGTTTGTTCTCTGCATTCCCCTACACTTTGTTTTACTCCATCCCACCTTTATTATTATATCATTATTTCTATTTACCTTTTTTTTCTGTCTCCATGGTGATTAATGTCTGTTATTGTTATGATTGTCGTTTCTGAGTCCCCCCCCCCTTGTTTGTATAATCACAGTACTGGGGCGGGTGAGTTCGGATTGGCCACACTGGAATTGAATATCTTTACACTGTAACTTTAAAATAAAGTTTTCCTCCGAAGAGGGGGGGTGGTGGTGGTGGGCAGTAAAAAAACCACATTAAACATGCAGTAAATGCTGGTATTTTTACAAGCATGTAAATAAATTCCCACTGTTGGTCTGGATGAACTCTTTGTATGTCCACCCATCTTCTGACCTTTTATCCTGGTCAGGGTCACTGGGAGTCCATTCCAGTGGAGATGCCAGTCCATCGCACTCAAACGGTCATACTCTGTGGGCAACTCATGGAGACTTAATGCACGCTTTCTGACTGCTGGATGGAACTGGAGATCCTTAAGGAAACCCAGGTAACATGGGCAGAACACAGAGTAGAGCCGTAATTCTAAACCTGGAGGTGTTATGCAACAGTGTTTAGATATATCCTAAATTCGATTATAACATGCGTATCGTACGTGTGGAGGCGGGGGACATCGGGTTGTGTCATGTGTTACCCAAATGGCCTGGTAGAATACTGCTTGATGGCTGTGATGTAGTGTTTGTTTGTTCTGCAGTCATTGTGAGCCTCGATTATAACTGGTGAGTTCCACCTTGTGGGCTCTGGAATCATGAAACACAGTGAGCCTCACAATTTCCTAATAAACCAACTGTGTAATTAATGCATGACGTTTACAGTATAAGCCCAGTAGTGAGGCATTGACGTTATGTTGTCTCCACAAACCATATACGTGTACCTGCTGATTACAATATTTGAAAATACAGTCGTCCCTCTATTTATGAGGAATCGATCCCAGGTCCCCTCTGCAGTTGCTGAAGTCCCTTCATATAAAATGCCGCAGTATTTGCAAATAGCCTTTGCATATCCTCCAGTAAACTTTAAATCATCTCTAGATTACATTACCAAAGGCAAATGTAAATGCTGTGTAAATAGTCGCTATACTGTATTGTTTAATAATAATGATACTTTATTGATCCCTGTGGGAAAGTGACAGCGAGCTTGGCAGCGAAGGGCAGTCACCTGCGGCAGCGCCCATGGAAGTTGGGGTTAAGAGCCTTGCTGAAGGGCCCACAGACGTGACTATTCTGCCCAGACAACCAGCAACCATCCGATCGCAGACACAGAGGCTTAGCCTGCTGAGCCACACACTGCTAAGGAATAACGATGAGACTGTACAGGTTCAATACAGATACAACCACCATACATATAGAATATATAGTAATAATAAAGAAAATAGAAATTCACTCTCTCTCTCTATTTATACATCACAATTTGCGTGAGTGGAGGGTTATGCTCAGTACATGGCAAATTAATGTTTTGCTCTTTGGAACTTTCTGGATTATATTCCCCAAATATTTTTGATCCACAGTTGGTTGAATACATGGATGTGGAACCCACGGATGCAGAGGGCCAGATGCCTACTGTGTCGTTATACAGTATGTTCACTGATGAGTATTAGCTGGAATATTCCTCATGACGGCACGTCAATTCACCTGATGGCTGGTTGGGTTATAAAGGCTGCGGTTCCAATCAAAAGGCACAGATTTTCAATTAAATGAATGAAACTAACCATCTGTCAGCCATGGGGTAAACATCACCCCTGAGACGTGTTAAGAAGGAGTACATTTCATCCTTGGTGTGATACCCCGTTAAAGAATGGTGTATTTACAAGACATAAAAGTGCAAAATGACTTTCACTCTCTACCTCTCCTCGGTGAATTTTCTGATAGAAAACATATTTGACAAATGTGGCTGACATAAACTTATTCTCCAAAACGGGGAGCGAAGAAGGAAAAGCTGAAGTGACAGATGCAGGAAAGTAAAACAAAATACTGGTTAAGGAGGAAGAGGAGAAGGAAATGTATGAGGAAGAACATGTAACCTCCACAGGTGTTAGGACAGGCCTGGTTCAGGTCTGAGATAATGGGCCAGTGGCGGACATTTCAGGTCCAGAAAGTAAAAATCCAAACCAAGATTTTGTTTCAACCAACCAGTTGAGCATAAAGAGTCACAGTCACAGAGTAAACAGCTTGTCGGTTGAAACAAAATCCTGGTTTGGATTTTTACTTTCTGGACCTGAAATGTCCACCTCTGTAATGGGCTGTTCACTGAGCAGCTGCTGCTACTCACCAGTGCTGTTCTGCTCACTCCCTCAGCACAGGGACTCGGCTCAGGTTCCCGTTTCTAACTGCTTGGTTGTCCTGGTTCCCATTTCACCATCATTCTACCTCTTCATACCATTTTGAAATAATGTCATGTTTATAAAATGAATAAAACATAAAATGTAACGTAAAACCAAAAAGAAAATGTTGCTACACCTTTGATTAATACGGAGACTATTCCTGGAAAATTGCAGCACTGCGGAATAGATGTGATCCAGTGTTTCTGTGAAAAAAGGAGAAAAAAAATGGAGCTAACAGCTAACAAAGAGGTCAGCAGACTCAGCCGGCGGCTCCGGCGATAGCAGGTGACACCTCTCGCCCGTCCTTCCCCCTGTCCCTCTCTGTTCCCATCTTATGTTCCTGTCCTGTCCTCTGAGTGTGGGACAGGTGCCCTTCTGTCCCGCCTGTTCTCATCAGTGGCGTCAGCACCAGCTGTGCCCAATTTCTGGGCAGCCGGGAAACAGACAAAACCGGGACGGCACTGACACGAGCTGTGGCCCAAAACCGGGACGGCACTGACGCGAGCTGTGGCCCAAAACCGGGACGGCACTGACGCGAGCTGTTGTCCAAAACCGGGACGGCACTGGCGTGAGCTGTGGCCCAAAACCGGGACGGCACTGACGCGAGCTGTTGTCCAAAACCAGGACGGCACTGGCGCGAGCTGTTGTCCAAAACCGGGACGGCACTGACAGGAGCTGTGGCCCTAAACCGGGACAGCACTGACGCGAGCTGTGGCCCAAAACCGGGACGGCACTGACAGGAGCTGTGGCCCTAAACCGGGACGGCACTGACGCGAGCTGTGGCCCTAAACCAGGACGGCACTGACAGGAGCTGTGGCTCAGGCACAGAAGCCAGTAAATTCAGAAGATGATTCGAACGTCCTTTTTCAGTGCAACATTGGTCCATTTGTGACTGTGAAAACAACACAAAGCCATAGCAGTGATGACAGCAACATCATAGTCTGGGTTTTAATTAAATGTGCACGCAATGATGGGGCAGCGTGTGGGGTGGGGGGGGTCGGGTTAAAGGCCTTCGGTAAAGGCCTTGCTCAAGGGCCCAATGAATCATGCCTATTTTGCCTATTTTACCGATTTAAACCAGTAACGTTATTTCCATCACAGAATCGGAGGCCTAATCTACTGATCCAGGGATGCTAATGGGCAGAGACGTTACAGCTCTGTGACAGTAAATGTATGCAAACTTAACATTTTAAAAGAAAGGGACTTCAGACGCATATGGATGGTCAGTCCTAATGATACACGTCTGTGTCAGACCATGAAGCAAAGCAGAAGGTTCAACACCTGACTTCACCTTTAAAGGTCTGATCTTCACCCGTCCCCCTACGCGAAGGACAGCCTGGCCGACTGTGGCTCCTTCCTTGCCTTTAAAGGTCTAGGCAGATGGAAGCACAACATGTGACCCACAATGAGAGAACAGAGGCTCGGAGCAGAGTCACGGACCTGGCCGTAAACACAGTACGGTCAAACTTCGATGAAGCAAGATGTTTCTCTTGCTTTTACTCCTTTTACATTGTGTGCATATTTTCTAAAAATTTTGCAACGTTGAGGATCTAAATGACATATTTGAGATGTAACGTTAGGGTTGCTGTTACAGTTCATAACTCTTCATTGGCTGTGTTGTTTTTAAGGAGAAGTTAAAGGAAGCATTAGCTGGTGAAGACAGCAGCGTGGCGACACGACGGCATGGTGTCACGATGGCATGATGACACGGCATGAGGCTGGCGACGACAGTCCATTGCCCGTAATGGTGCCTCAGGTCAGCCATCTCCCATGTGATTGGCTACTGAGCCCCGGCTCTGCTTCTCTTATTGCTTTCAGCAAACGGCTGATAATTCTGCGTTCATATTCCGGGAATGCGTCTCCTGGAGAATGCGACACTCACGGTCGCATTGACACACAGCCTCGGGGCTGCCTTCAGCACACTGTCTGGCCAGAGGGGTTCCTGGAAGCAAGGTGTGCGATCCTCAAATCTCCTCCCTACCCAGCTGACTCCGACTGCTCTGCCGGCAGCCTGTGGGTCACAGGGTACAGTTTGTTTCCACTAGCAGAGCCGCGTGCCCTTCAGCGGCGGCCCTTGGGAGCCTGGCAATGCCCACAGGCCCGTAGGGCAGCCAGGGAGCCGCTCTGCGGACTTAAAGCTTGGGGGCACTTAGGCTCTCCGCGGCAGAACGTCCTCTGCCAACAGTAAAAGAGGCACCTCCGAGCATCTTGCAAGAGGAGACCCGTTTTACTGCCTCAGCCACTTAGAAGCCCCTAAAATGGTTGTGATGGCACATAGTTTTGTATTAAATGTTCATAAAAGGTTTATTTATATTTACAGGGGTTTCTCTTTTTTTTTCATTTGATGCTGGGAAATTTGTGTCATCCGTTCGGGTGAAAATGATTTCATCCATCCATCCATCTATCCATCCATCCATCCGTCTATCTTCTCAATGAAATGGACTGTACGCAAAAATATTTTCATGATCTAGGATCATTTTTCTTGACAGAATAGAGATCACAAATATCCTGTAGTCCTGTTTGTCGACTTCTGGTGCCCTCTAATTGGCGCCTTTGCTAGTAAAGAGTAGCATGCTATTCCCCTGCGTGACCTCGCTGAGAAAACACCCAGGGAAGTGAGGTCTTACCAGTGTGTCGAACCTCATGGGGAATCCTTCCTTTTAGAGAGACAAGGCTATTGAACTAATGGCATGCAAAAAGCAGTGCCTCACATCTATTAAATGGATTAGGAATCAAAACAACAAAGCAAGCAACTTGTATCTGTACTCTTTTGTGAATATCATGTGTAAATATGTTCAAAGCTTGTCTGGCCTTGAAAAAAGCAAAAGAACAAAGTAAGCCAGCGTAAAGGGTTTTTATCCCCCCCCTCGCCGCAGCATCTGGTGTTGGTGCGAACGGCACTTCTTCCGTGAATAAAGCCCGCCGACTCAAAGCCCGGAGACACTCGAGTGACAGCGGGATGAGGTCAGGAGCTGAGGGGGAGTCAGATACGTGCCGTGGGGTGAAAGGTCAGAGGGCAGGGTCAGAACAACGAGGACGAGGGATAGAAGCCAATTAGAGGAAGAGACAGGCTGGAGTGACGTATACTGAGGACAGGAGAGCTATGTGGCTTTTGGTGCAGAAAATTGAGATTGATGCTTGATAGCAGAATTGTCTCCGCGGTCAGTGGTAAACTGATTAATCAGCTGGGTTGGTGAGGTGGACATACATTGGAGGTGAAGGTCATCATAGTCGCGCTTTCGTGCCTGGATGTAGAGGATGATGAAGGTATCCTGAGCAGGTAACACCAGTCAGTAGCAGCCTGCGCGTCTCAACGTGCCTGTAGGGCTCTGCCACCTCCGGCTTCTATAATATCCTGGCAGAAAGCGTCTGACCCACGGACTGTCATCATTTTCCGCTCGTATCAATAACACCAGAGAGGGACGCCCAGTTGCGAAGGGAATTTTTGCAGCGCTTGCTGGACAAATCAAGCAGAAAGCTTGCTAGAAAACTTCTGGAACGTTCCTCTATCTATAGCTTTCAATGCCCTGTAAAACATGCTTCAAACAGCGGACTCACTGGGTGCGGTCGGACTCGCATTTTTTTAGACATTCTTTACCACGGTATTTAGCCCCACAGAATGCCATCAGTCTGAATCAGTACCCTCACGCTATGACACACATTTGTAAAAAACATTGTGATCCACATGGAAATTGACTCACAGCAGGTTCGCTCCATGCCCTCTGGCCCACTGTCGAGCTCTGCTGCTCCAGACTGCGTTCACGTATCAGGTAATTCAGGTAATTTAATCCTTATCTTCATCAGATTAAGTTTAGTGAGGAAGTGCTCCCTCATATCTGTCTTTTCTGTAGATAATCATCCATCCTTCCATTCATTTTCCTTAGCCACTTCTTCCAATACAGGGTCAATACAGTGAGCCTGGAGACTATCCTGGGAAGCACAAGGTACTAGGGAGGGAATACACTGGCCGATATTCCAATTCCCCACCGGGCACACACTCACACACAGTCACACACACTCACACACACTTACGGACAGGCCTGTTACATTATTCCAGGGCCTGGGGCAAAAAATACTACAACCAGGCCTCCATGACATGCAGCCTCTCCCACCCGGCCCTCACCTACCCTCTCCCTCCAGGCCTCTCCCACCCACCCTCTCCCTCCAGGCCTCTCCCACCCGCCCTCTCCCACCAGGCCTCTCCCACCCGGCCCTCACCCGCCCTCTCCCTCCAGGCCTCTCCC
>JAODLC010000117.1:273565-292055 GCA_026781145.1 Hippopotamyrus pictus | reverse complement strand
TTATGCCCCGCTAAAGATTTTCAAAATGTCTCTGTTCCTGAGGTGGATACCTGTAACAGGGCTTGTTTGATGGTTCTTTATGTAATTTCATTTTTAACGTCCTTAACAGTGTCTGAACCTGTCCACTGGGAGTAATTTTCAGTGGCTAGTGGAAACTGATGTCCTGCTTTCCCCTAAATTGTAACCTATTCCCAGCAGCAGGCTACAAGCGGTACTGACGGCAGGACGCGAATCCTCACACTCGTATATCATCTTATACGCTCTTGTTATTAATAACGGGTAATGAGGTGAAAGCGTGATTTTACTTTTTAAGGTCCGTTGAGGAAAGCACACAATGTCACTTTGACTAGAGTGTTTAATGTGTTTATTTGTACCATGTGTCCATCTCTTTATAACTGGCTAACCTATGCTATGGTTTTTTTTTTATTATTTTATTTATGTGTGTTCATTGTTTTGTGCCAACTGCCTGTAGAGTGAGCCAATTCGGAGGTCTTGAACTATAGTTGTATAACAAGGAGTTGTGTGATTGTGCACCCCCAAAAAGAATGGATGCCCACTCATCCACGTCCTCCACGTGCAGAAATCAGTTTCACATTCTTGCCACTAGGGCTCATTTTGCTCCCAGGTAAAGGCATATTTCTGTTTTTGTGATGGGAGCAGCTGTAGAACCCGGAATAGACCATATAAACCAGACCAAAAATGCAACCTGGACGCAGAAGCCACTGAAGACAAGGCCTCCTAAACTGAGGGTTAGTGTTTATGTCCTAAAGGAAACCACTCAACCTTATCCTTTGGCAAGGCACTTAAAGAGAATTGCTTCAATATCCAGTCCTGTAAACAGTAAGCTGGTAGATTTCCTACCTAAAAGGAAGATATAGTCACACTGTGTTTATTACCTATGTGCTGGTGGTTAATATTCTTGAGATGAGAAATCATATTCTGAATGTATCGTAACCGTGGTCATGTGTGGGCTGATTTAACATAGTGTCATATATTATGTCTTTGTATGGAAGTTCTTCTATACCTTCTGCTTGTTTTAACTGGAACCTGGAACCTCATCCATCTCCCCACACGCCAAGCTGGTCCCTCGTCTTTGCTCAAAACAGTTTGGTTTGCTGATCTGTTGAGTTAGTGTTTTGTAATGGCAATGGTGTGGCTTCAGAAAAGTGCCATTAAAATACTGTTCACCTGAGGCAGCCAAGAAAGCTGAAGGTTTTACGGCCTAAAAACACAAGGCGACGTTGAGGCAGAAATACAACGAAATACGAAGAAATTAAAAACATGAGATGTTGACTTAATCATAATCGATGAACATACCTACAAAAGTGTGTCGGCCTACAGTGAAGTGAACAGGTGTGTAAGATCAGCTCAGATGACATGACAACAGGTTCTCAGTGCGGAGAAAGTAGAGCTACAATCCCACAGCTCCTACCCTCCCATTAGGCAGCTCAATAGGAAGGGAGACACCTAGTGGATCCATCCCACTTTGTGTCAAATCTCCAGGCTCTTCAAACTGACTTATTCTCCAGACAGATCAACTCAAACTGCATGCTTTAAATGGTCTTGTGCTGCATGGAGGTTTCTACGGGTTTTCTGTGTACTTGTAAATTTCAGCATGATTTACAGGATGGTGTGGCCACTTACTGGGTACTGTTATTGCCCCATACCTCCAGGGAAGGGGGTAAGCATCCCAGCTCTGATCTGTTTGCGCTCACCATGTATCATGTGGGTTCCTCTAGGGTTCGCTGCAGTCCGCAGACAGTCACACCAACTGGCATCACTAAATTGCCCTGTGCATGTATGTGCCTGGTGATAGAGTGGCAGGGAATGAATCAGCATCCTGGGACCAAGGAAATACAAGCCACCAATCACCAGAAATGGAAAACGCATGCAGGCAGACTGCTTGTCACCCATCCCTGGGTGTTCCTGCACTGGATTGTCAGGTGACCTTCTGTGTTATTCATGAGATTTGTCATTGCGGGCCCTCTCTGAAAAAGTCGGCCGTGTTGAGACGAAAAAGCACACCCAGATCATTCTTAATTTATAGATAAAGAGAAATTTTGAGTCTACTGCAGTACTTCCAGTAGTATTTCTGCCAAAGTGTGGTGGTGACCCACACATCTGCGAGAGTGAGTGAACGGAGAGGCAGTCATGTGATTGACTACGGGGTATTAAAACAAGATCACCTCATGGCAAGTTGATCGCTTCCATGAAAATATATCGAGTGGAACCAGGATGGGCTGTGACTGCATCCAATATTCAGACAGAAACCGCGTCCCCTAGAACAACTGACAAAAAAATCAGTACAAGGTTTGGATGTGGAGTGGAGCAAGCAGCTTTTTAATTAAATCACACACTAACTGGTAATGAAGATTCCCATCTGTGTCGTGCTTAATGGCATATGACGTTCGAAAGCTTCTAAGTAGTGCGGCAGAGAAGCAGCTTCCAGTGTGACCCGGTTCGCTGTATCAGTGGAAATCAGTGGAACTGGTGCACATACTGGGCTGCTCCTCGCATTGTTCGCAAACCCTGAGTCAAACGGTGATCACAGCATGTAGCTGCCGGATTGAAACGTACGCCTGACACGAATCGACGCAGATGCATCCTGTCGTCCGCGTGCATGAGGGTTTTCAGTCAGGGTAACCGTAAGAGACAGCACAACTGTGACAGAACATACCGGCCGGCAGCAGGTGGCACTAAAAACACTACAGTGTGGAGAGAAGGTTGCTGGTCCAAGTCCCAAAAGTGGAACCTTCTGTAGCACCTTTGCTATTAAAACAATCACTATACATGTATGTTCATTTTTATGACTGGGAAGGGATCAGATAGCATTAATATTTACCCAGATTTAATGTGGACTTCATGTTGTAACACATTTAAAAAGAAAATTGACTGTATCGATACCATAAAGAATAATCGTGATTAACTGTCCCTGCGTTTGGAAGATTCCCACAGTTCATTTTAAATCCAAAAAAAAAAAAAAAAGAAAAACCTGCACAAACTGATAAACACGGCAGCCTGATCGTGACTTAGGGGACAAATCTTTATCAAACCCCCAACAAGGCACATAATTGAACTTAATAAACAGAAACTGGTTTTCTTAATAGAATAATGTGTTTTTCTTCAAAGCAGTGGCTTATTAATTTAGACGATCTCTGGAAATAAACATATCAGCGCTTCGGTTTGATCGCTCAGTCACGTCTCACTACACCCAGACCAAGATGATTATGGTAACATCATAAAATTCAGAGCAAATGCTTTGATTTTTTTTGAAAGACAAGAGGACAAAATGTGAAAATCAGTTATTCTGTGGTGCAGATGTATGCTGCGTGTTATAAACAGAAAAAACAGGAAAATGTGGGACATATGATACTCTAATAAATAGTATTTATTACTCTAAATTCAAAGACCCAATACTACAGCTCACGGTTCTTCTTTCTGTTTCCGTGGCACAAGTGCCGGCGGACGTCGAAACCGTGCCCGACTATTCCTGGTCACATGATCAAGGGAATCAGCATCAGTTTGCATATTAGTGCGTCTCCATGTACTATGTTTATATATTATAACACAATCAAGAATCAAGTCAATCAACAATGAACAATACTTGTGTTTATTTATTTATTTATTGCCTTATCTTCTGGGAAGTCAGCATCTTCTAAAAGAAGAGCAGCGATTCATTTTAAATCGCTTTTTACTTCTACGTATCCGGTATCGCAAACATCTTCAATCTATCAAACTCTACACTGTTAGACCTATTAATCAGTTCCACAATATATATATATATTTAACAAGGCAGATATATATATCACCCCTGAGATCTAACAACCCAGTTTGGGACCAAAATGGTCTAAATGCAAAAATAGTATTGCTAGGCTTTTCTGTGCTTTTTTTTTGAGCGCCTGTGATTGTTCGATATATTAGCCCATGAGCAACGTAGCCAACATGGCCGCCTCTAAAGCTGCCCTGCCCCACATCGCTTGACACGGCTGCCCTCGTTCAGTTTAGTGACAATAGGTGTCGTTCATCATTTATTTACTCTTTCGCTGGTTCTATGAGGCCTGGGAAGAGAGCTGTCCGCTGGCACTCAGCGCCCATCTGTCAGCAGATTGCAGTGCTCCGGTCCCCTGTGCCCGTCCTCCCCTTTCGGTCCCTGGCAGTGCCTAGTGCGCTTCCTGCGGAGGCTGGTAGTGCCAAGCCACGGCAACGGCTCGTCTCCCCGCCCGCCCCGCGGCGCGATCGCCTCCACCCCAGCCAAAAACAGCCCCGACATCCTCCGCTTTCTCTCTTCCTCCACCTCTGAGGTGAGGTGCTTGCTTGTTTTTTTTTTTTTTTTCCCCACGGCAAAATTACTTCTGGAAGCCAGGGAACTGTGAGCATTTTGGGGGCATGAGGGGTGGGTGGTATGTTTCTGCCAAATATTTAACCTGTTAATGAGCTGCAAATTACTGCTTCCTCTTAAAAGCAGTTAATGGGACTGCCAAGGTCAACGTGGAAAATTCCCCTGAATGCTGAAAATTAAGTAAAACTGCAGCCCACACCACAGGACAGCAACTGGGGGTGACGAGGGCAGAATTACAAGCTTTTGATCAGGGATTTGTGTTTAACCGGCACTCGGCAGATTAACGGCTGTTAATGGATGGCGTGAAGTTAACACGGAGGGAGACCGAGGGTCTCCTGGGCTGGAACAGACTGGGATTTCTGACCCAATGTGGGATGGACTTCCTATCAAAGTTGCTACTGATGAAAAAAATAGCTTTGAAACCCACAGTTCATGGTGTGCTATCAATCACACACTGATTTAAACTTTATTGAACCCCAGTGCATGCTTTAGCTATTCCCAATAGATTTAACCAGGCTATGATTGACAGCCACGGTGATCCCAAACACCAGAGGATCCGGAACCTTCCGATTGCTATAAAAGAGGCTTCCCCACCATCGACTGCATTTATTAGTGAGATTGGTACTACTGGGGAAGATGGCAGATGATTCTTTAGCAAATACTAACTGAAAACATAACAAATCATTTTGATTATGTGAAAAATCTCAGTAGAAATCAGGGGGAAAAAAAAGACTGACAAAAACCTTTAGGAAGCACATGACATGGTTCTGAAATTCTGTTTCAGTATAAGTATTTACAGCTGTGAATAGGACAGGATGATAAATTATGACTGCATAGTGCAGAAAACAAGATCAAATCCCATATAAAGCCCAGACCGGAAAATAAGAAATGAGAGATCATGTGAAACTTCCTATTAACATTTAGGTCAATTTAGCAGAAAATGAGACCGAATGTATCAGTATGTTCACTTTGATAGTCTACCAAGCCTACCAGATAAATACTTCTCAACATAAAATCATACAAATGGAGGCTGTAAAATCACCTCCACAGTCCTTTGAGGGCAGGAAAAATATTTTGCAGACAGATCTCTCCGTGTGTGCACCCGCAGGACGTTTACTGGGCCGCGCTGCGGGTCGAGCCAATCACAAAGAAGCGTCTGAATCCATCTCCAGTGCCGGCTAATTTAATTGTGTATGAGATGGGGTTGAACTTAAACCCTTTCGGGAAAAGGAATAACATACTTAAGTAATTTTAGGTTTTATACTACAGAAGCTTTAAACAAACAATTTAATACAATAAAATTATTTTTATTTAAGAAGATCAGTATTTAAGATTATCAGAAATAAACCCTTAAAATTTTTACCTTAGATCCAAACTTTAAGAAAGTAACGCAAGCAGAGGACAGAAAACAGTCTACTTCACTCTGGTAGCACACTTCCTAACCCAGAAAACAGAACTGCTTGTGTACTTTAATAATCTTCTCACATTTGCTAATTAGAGTTTATATTTGAGTTGTAATAACGCCTCACCCATGGGATCCATGTATGTTTAACAAGGTTTTAAGGAATTTTTAAGGTTCAATCTTCTTTCTTATTCATTCTAAATAAACCGTCACCGACTGTGCAGCAATTGTTTAGAAGGTATATTAGTTTGGTGGGCAAACCATACTTCATTGTGAGATCACAGTTATGTATGATTCTAGATTGGTATGGGAGAAATTAAAATACTTTCATTCAGATTAGGCAGTTTTTTATTCCAGTCTGATTCGTTTTGTACTCCTTTGACAGAAATTAAAGGATAAGCACTGCCTGAAAACCTACATTTCTTTAAGGAAATACAACTCGCATAGAAAATAAGCAAACACGAAAACTCTTCTTGATATTTCACGTTTCCCTTTAGTGCTTCGTTTCACGCACAAAGGCACAGAGGGAGTTTTTTTGAGACTGTTGTCTGGGGAAAAGCAGCTCATGAACCAATTAGAGAGGACTGGGGCAGGTCAAAGGGCAAGACAAAGGTCATGACTGACACAAGACACTGCGAACATTAAATGGGAGCTAAAAAAACATTCGGGTGACATACTGGCCTCACATCTCTAAGGCTGACGGGACTGACTAGTATTCATTTCTTGTGTCTTTTGCGGATTCTCCCTGGCTATATAGTGTCCTCTCACAGTCCAAAGAGAGCTAGGGTCACCTGGTGTCTATAAAACCTCCGTTTGTTAGTGTGTTCCCTGTGACGGGCAGGTATCTCATGCATAGTATGCCCCATGCTCCCAGTGACCCTGAAATGGATAAGCATCGACGGGCTACAGATTCATGTTTCTTGGTGTATTTTGCAACTATGACAGCTGCAGAACAAAATTTTAAATAAGTTCAAAATAAGACACACTGACACTGGCAGAGACACCCCAGACTGTGTACACGCGCCCCGCTAGGTCTTCTACTGTCTGACTTTTCCTCTTTGATAGGTTGGTCTCCGAGTATTGAGGCTGCTGTTTGCCAGGTATAAAGACAAGACTACCGGGCTGGACTCAAGTGCCAAGTCGGGACAGGACTGAGAATTGAGGCAGCAAACAGGAACTAGAAAACATTTCTGCAGGTCAAAGACAGAACCAGTCCAAACAGAGTTGAATACCATCTATGACCAGGATCTGCAAACCCTGCAGACTATTTACAAGGTAATACAACAGTTACATACATGTAAATGTGTGTGCAGACTTGTCTCAAATTGAAAATCTAAAGCCAGCCAGTCAGCTGACCAGAGCTGGCAATCCTGTGCGAGCAAACCTAAGACTAATAAGGGCTACATTAAGCAGACAGAGCTTAAATGGACAGAGAGCGAGACTAACTGCAGGTGTGAGTGACTAATGATGGGCGTGATCAGGGAGGTCTCGGCCCACCTGCTCCAGCTAACCTGTGAAGCAGAGGGCAGTGGAGTGCTCATTATGGGATGCATGGGACCTTGTTTGCTGTGTCTGGGCCCTGGACTTAACCCTTGATGGATCTGGACACCTGCAGTGGCTTTAGCACAACTGGGCAAAGCCTCTTTAAAAATACTCAGCTTTTAAACCATCAGGCTATTATGGATCATATTATGGACTATTGATTGATACTGAATACCTGTATTGATCCCTCTGGTGGGGGAAATCCCTCAGTCCCACAGTAAAGGAAAGGGCAGTACTACATATAAAAAGATGAAGTTTAATAAGATCATGATGAAGCAGAATAAAAATAAATGTGAAATGTTCACATGGCATAAGGATTCTATACAGAATTAAGCAATTTACATTAAGCGATGGTAAAAAAACAAGCATTACCTTCAGTACGTTAAATATAATAATTGAAACTTTGAAAGAGAGAATAAATTGATGTACAGCAGAAATAGCCAGTCTGATGGAATAAGGTACATAACTTGACAGTATATGTGCTCATATACCAAACTGTTTCCCCCATAAAGCTTCTGGCCAGTGCAGACAGCAGTGTCCTGTCACATGACCGCGTCCTTTTCCTCTGTGCATTGTAATCTGAGCAAGGACACAGAGTAACGCTTCCAACCATGAAGCGAGTCGGGGGTGAATCAGCTTCTCATCAGTCTGAGCCAGTCACTGCCTCCCGCTGCGTGGAGAAGCAGCCACGTCCATTACAGCGGCAGCAAGGCGCAAGGAGCGAAGAAACAGCACATAGTCGGGCAGGAAGAAGGAACTGAACACACATCGTGTGGCTCGAAAGGACAAACCGAGGCACGCTTTAACAGTGTCACTCCAAACTGAGCTACAGCCATAAGAGAACGGGGCACTCATTTTGTAGACAGTATGTTCCGGTTTGTCAGTAAATAAGAATCACAGAATCTATACTTTATAGCTACGTACTTATGCCGACTAACAAAAAAGCAAATAAAAAGTAAATAATAGTTTATGAGACGTTTGCATGAAAGAGCTATATAAGCCATGAAAGGACATCTCTCTCACTGAGAGAAAGCACAGGCCTGCTGCTCTCTGGCCTGCGGCAGTGACAAGGATGAGCACCCAGGAAGCGGGGCTCCAGCTAGGAGAGGCATCAGCCGTGCACAAGCAGCTAAGAACTTCCTGAAGCTGTCAAGTTTAGCTCCTTAAGCACTTAATACGAGCTTGATTTAACCACAAAGGCCCCTAATTTACCACAGTAAATACCGTGTACATAGAAAGTATTCAACCTCTCTGGAACTGGACCCTATAATCAGTAAAATGCAATTATAATTTTTTTTTTTATTAAAACATTGCACATGCATTACACAGTAAAAGTATTGCATAAGATGAAAATGCCATTGCAAGAATTTTACCAAAACAAACTTTAATATTCTCTGGTCCGTCTTCAGAAGTCACATGACTATTGACCAGTGTGCATTTAAGGTGATTATAAGTTCTTTAAAAACACCAGTGAAAGGAAGAACAAGGGAATTATGGGAAATTTTGTATTAGGGGAATTTTAAATGTTTATACACAATAAACATGAGCAAAAGGTCTATTTTACATTTCAATAGTTGTGTATGGTTGTTTTTCAGTGATACCTATACAGTATGTCGTTTAAAATCAGTCAGGGACAACTGGTGTGTGTCCACAGACTGTCGTTAAGCTTGTTGTAGAGAGTATCACACCTGACGTTCCTGTCATCTTGACATTTAAGTGATCTATTAGCGCAGCTGGTCTTCTTGCCCCATACAGAGTTACTGACATGGGCTTAACACACTTCAGGAACAGTCATTTAAAGTAAATTCACATGGTCTAACTGGCGGGTGACAGGAATCTTTGTTGTTGTCAGCCTGACCTTTATGAGGACTGGCTCTGTTTTTCAGCTTTTTACCATGTAAATGCTGTCACCGTTAAATTTAGCCCAGACGCGAAAAAATAATCAATGAAACAAGTATAATTCCGGAAAATAAAAGCACGCTCACCGCACAGCAGCTAATTCACCAGTTAGATATGGAGATGATTAGGAGGCCAGGTATGATAAGGCCACAGTGGGTAATTTTAGCTAATACATCAGGGTACTTTACTCCTTTGAAAGCCCAGGGATCTTTAAGGCCTTCAGAGAGTGAGGACCTCAGTTTTACATCATATCTGAAGGATAGCATCATTTCTACAGCTAACCCTCCCTATCACAGCACTGGGATTCACACAGATCACAGGATGGGCTAATCAGCTGGCCACAACGACACCTCCAGGAGCAACCCAGCTTTCCTAACTGGTCTTCCATCAAGGTACTGGCCAGGCCCAAACCTGCTTTGCTTTGGGTGGATTACCGGGTCTGAACTGCAGGTGCTATGTTTGCTGATTTGGTGACATTAATAACCATTATTCTGATGTCCTTTTTTCTTGGTAAAAAGACCTGATGTATGATGATGATGATGATGAAGAATTTGCAAATACTAACATGGTTGACGGGCATTATCCAGGGCCTACTTAATGAGGCCCCCGAGCAGCAGGGAGGAGACTGTCATGGCGGTCTTGGAACAGGCCTCCAGAGCAGTATGTACCTCACTGTGGTGAGCCCATGTGTGGGTCCAGGCAGGGGCATAAGATCCCAGGTGATGGGGGAAACAAGTACCCCCCAATATTTAATTTGGCTCCATTCATCCCCCCCCCTATAAAATGACCTTTCCTTTTTTATTATTAAGCTGTGCCCCTCCCAAATATCAAACTCTCTCCTACTCCATTGAGTCCAGGTGATGAAACACAGCTGCCACTTTGACGAGCAACAGGTGGATCGATTAATTTCCCCCCCCCATGATTGTCTTTGCTATGGATAGAGTTTAAAAAAAAAATCTTGCAAAGCATGCAAGCAGAGGCTGAGATAAACCGCCCGTGGCCTCGGAGATGGAAGCTCCGTCAGACGGAAAACCTTGAAGCTCGGCCCGGGAGGGACGTTAACAGAGGGGACAATAAGCACCTCCAGCGCCGTGGACTGAAGCAGCCATTTAACTGCCGGCCCCCTTCCCACGGCGGCGGGGGCTGTTTGCGGAGCCCTTCTTCAACACCGTCCCTCGTAGAATCCCCTCATGCAGATACCGCGCTGCTATCTGCCACATTCATCAACCTCCCCATTCGGCGCGTGCATACGCGACGGGCTGTTTCCACGGTTACGCCAGTGCGGGCTCGCCCTGCAAACATGCCTGGGGCTCTGAAGGTGGACACTTTAAAGTCACATCCCAGTGAGTGGCATGCAAGGACACTAACAGAGACTAACGGAGAAAGGGGGGCTCGGCACACAGTGACGCAGAGGGACGGGGAGCCAAGAGGCTCTGAAAGTGAGCTGATGGGGGGAAACGGATGGGCTGGGGTGTGCGTGTCGTGCAGGTCGAGGTGAGGCCTCAGGCCCAAGGGCTCGGGGGTCTGGCTGCTCCTCTCTGACTGCCCTAAAGCAGAGGCCACTTAATTATACTGCAAAGAAACTTTTCAACGGCCCTTTCTGCAGCACAAAGCTTAAACTACTGCTGGAGAAAAGTTCATCTGGATGAATCAGCTGACCGAAGTATAACAGTGCGTAACTAACAGACTTGGAGTCCCGCTGTAAGACTTCCACCAGATGGGAAGGGACTATATATAGATACAAGAATGGAAGTGAAAGCAGCAGCAGAACAAAGACCAAAGATAGTTGTTTTGGATTCAGGACAAAGGGGAAACATATATGTAAAAAAAAAAAAACATGATGGACCTGAGGTCGTCGGGGGGCTGACAAGGGGGGGCAGGACTGGGCATCGCGGCTTGAAGCTGTGTTCGGTGGGCTCCATTAATCTGTCATCATCTGACTCTTCTCTGTATCTCTGAGTTACTTCAAAAACATTACGGTCAATCGTCTCAAACCATATTTACTGTTTCAGCGTCGGCAACCAAAACTGCCCACATTAACAAAAAACAAAACAAAACAAAAAAAATTACACAAATTTAAGACTCAGCGCAAAGCAAAGGTTGCACCTGAAGTCTGATAGCAGATGTACTGTAGCTAATTCTGCTTGTGTTCCTGAGTGCACTAGACGGCCATTTTCGGAGCGCACAGACACAATGCCTGGTGCTCATAACTGTAAACTGTTACACTGTCACAACCAAACAAGGTGTACATGACATTAGATATTTTAACACTTGGACTGAAAGTGAAATTTACTGCCACACACACTACTCAGCTGGGTAACCTCAGAGGGAATTAAATTCTTTATGTCATGATGGGCCATAGTCACCCTAGAGAAAAAGACTAAGTTAGGGACTTACGTTCATATAAACTTAACACTCAGCAACACTTCTGACAAAAAAAAGTTAAAAAATGCAAAGGTTTTCTCACCTGCTGGATAACGCCAAGATTCACAAGTAAATTTAAAGACCACAAACTTAAGACATGGCAATAAACAGTATTTCACCCAGCCAAGATGCTAAACTGAATATGCGATTAAAGCTAGAATATTGTCTGGTAATAAGATGCCATTTTTCAAGGTTACACATTATAATCTCTCTGTTTGATTTCTCAGTAAAAGCCAGAGAGCATATCAATAATTCAAGTTTCCAGTGAAATCACAGGGGTGCTCTTTTATAAACGGCCTGGAATAGGTGTCCCAAATTCCATTCATTTATTCAATAAATGCTAATGCAAAATAACTGTCATTATAAAAAATTAATTAAAAGTAATACAGGACACTTTATTAATAAGAGCTATGTAAATGTTCCTCTTGTCTAAGTGCCTGTGGCCTTGATGTTGATAAGCTGAGGGTTTGGGGGTGGGTGCAGGTCTGCTCAAAGACAATGTTTGTGAATAAAACATGAGGAAAATACTAAAGTAAACACACATAAGGTCATAAACAGATAAGGACATGCTGCAGATTCATGTCGCAGAATAGAGTATTATCCCCATGTATCTAGGTGCAAACAAAACATTATTGAAAGTTTAACAAGCATTCTACCAAATACACATCTGGTTCCTTCTGTTTTTTTAATGTCCCATGTAATGTCATGCAATCCTGAGCACATGGCAAGTTAAAAGGGTCCCTTAACATCTTCATTCTGTTGGTTGTAACATCAGATTTCACTGGCCTCTCTGTCAGGAGCACAATGTAGGTATCTAAAGTGGATTGGCAATCGACCTTGCTGTGAGACCTCCACTCGTGCCAAATGCAATACTTCATCACTATTTCATCAATCTGACATGGAAACTCAGGACTGGACACCTTCCTGAGGCCATCCCATGGATTCCTAAGTGACTTTGGAACAATGGGCAATCAATGGGCAATCACTGCTTTAGCATATCCATCCATCCATCCATTCACCATTTTTCTCAATACACCAAAGGCAGGACTCCAGAATACACTAAGACCCTGATATCAGCACACTCTCTGTGTATTATTAAGCAGTTCACCTTAAGTTCATTGTCATTGGACTGCAGGTTTGTACCTAAAGGAAATCCACACAGACAATATGAGAACTTGCAAACTCAGACTTTGGTATAGATGGAAGAGAAACTAAAGTATAGTGTTAGTAAACCAGAAAACAAGGGCAACAAACATTTATATCAGACTGCAGTTTGCCTGTCATTGAGAACAGTGTTAGTGTTAATTCAGCAGAGTAACTGCAGACACTGAGCAGTGTGTGTGTCCACTTCATTGTAAAGGAACCTTCTCCGAAGGATTTTATGAGCTACCGTCAGTCAAGTGGAACATGGTATCTTATTCTCACATGTCATGATACAGTATGGTGAAAAAGTCAATCCAAGTGAAATAAACAATCCCACATTAATCATGGAAAATAGTATCAATGGAACCTGATCCATTAGTTAACAATAATTACTGTAGTTAAGAATAATCATACACCATTGCCAAACACCTCCAGAGTTATGGTTTCAAACACTGCCTTGCTCTGTGTGTGGAGGTGTGTGTGTGTGTGTGGAATATGTTTATATTACATTGTGGGGACCAAATGTCATTTTGACTTGTGGGGACCATTTTTCATGTCCCTACAAAGATCTGTGAATGCAATTCAAAAACTAAAAGTCTCATATTTTGTTCAGTTACTTATGGTTAAGGTTAGGGCTTTGTAGGGGTTAAGGTCGTCATGTTGGGATTAGAGTTTTCCCCATAGAAATGAATGGAGAGTCCCCACAAAGATATAATCACAAACACGTCTGTGTGTGTGTGTGTGTGTGTGTTCTCCCGTGTCATGTGAGCTTCCTATGAATATTCTGGTTTCTTCTCTCAATTGAAAGACATGTAGATAGGACAACTGGTATCTCCAGAGTATATTCTGTATGTGATTGTGATTATGTTTGTGCACGTGCCCAGTAATGGGCAGGCATCCAGTCCAGGGTGTCCCCCTGCTTTGAGGCCTGTACTACCTGGACTAGGCTCCAAGTCCCTGACTAGGATATGTAGATTGAAGATTGATGGTTGGATGGTATGATATTAATGAATTATTTTCCAATATATAACTATTCAATCCTGAAGTCTAAACTAACCACAGTTTATTTTTCTCAGTAAATAAAATGCTCAGAAACTATTCGTATTGGATTAATTTTCTCAATAATATTTTTGTAAATACAAGCATGTGCATCTTTCATAAAGCTCTGATTACATCTTTGCCTTGCTAAGCGCTGGTGAGATTTGGTAATTTGATAGGGGAATTCCACTGAAATTTAACTATGGTTTATCTGGTGTCTCAGATTTGCTGTCATAGAAATCTAGACCTCACAGTGTTTATTAAATTTTCACAGATAATACAATGACTTTGTGTTTGTGAGTATGTGTTCTGCTACCTAGCGCATGAATTAAGGCTGGTAGTTGTCAGTTTTATATAGTTCCCACAGGCCATTCCACCGTCTTGGCTTCTGCGCCTGGACATAAAGCCACTTATTTATCAGAAACTGATGGTTATGGGGAACCAATAAGAAGACAGGAAACCCTCTTTAAATGTAAATATAAATTCTCAGAAGAAAGGTTTTGGTAGGTGCCTGTATTGAAGAGGATCAATAACACATTTAAAACATTAAAAGCTAAATACAAAAATTTAACACGTGCATTTATCCCCAAATGTGCATACTCTGTACTATCAATGAGCCCAGAAGGACAAGCTGGTTACACCCCAGGGTGACAAAAAGTCAAGGACATTGCTCAAGGTGAACGCCAGTGCAATTTACACCCAATGCACAGGAAATTGGCAAGTGATGAGCCAGATGAACTTAATCCCATTTTTGGGTGGAGTTCCCCTTTAAGAGGAGTGGGGTGGCTCTCTGCTCTGCAGGGGTGACCTTGGGAGAGCAGCTGAGCCCCCAGCGATCGTCATGGAGACGGCGGAGAGCATTCCTGTTGGAGAGAACAGACTGATGAAGGCACGACACCGGGACCTAACGGTGGGACTCGACAAAAATGAGATGATCATCCTTCCATTCTTGGTTATTACTCCACAGAGCCAAACACCTTCAAATTCTTCCTTTGGGAGGCAGATAATGGATGCTAATTACCTTCCTGTATTACAAACAAAGTCGTGCTGTTGATTGATTTTGTTGTCTTTTAATTTTGAAAGCATTCCTAACGCTGCCGTTGCTACCATCTAGCACTTCCACATAGAGAGCGATTAGCTTGTCAGATAGCCACAATAAATGATAACCACACCATAATGATTTAATGTTTAATTTCTCATTTAGGACAATCGGGGGCAGAGGCTGGGACAGGTACTGACTCCTCAAGGTTACGATTAACAAACGCCGGCTTCTCAGTTCCTGTGGTCAGTTAAAAATGGGTTAAAAAAAAATTACAGCATTGTGTGTGGCCATACGTTAACTTCTATGTCTGTGTGCAGTTGAATGGTTTAGTGTACAAGACTATTGTAAGATAAGAGGAGGACTGTGATCATTCTTGGGGTCACTAACTAGATAATAACAGCATATAGCAGTTAGATTTGTAATGTTTTTTCAATTCACAGTATACAATCACTGGCCACTATGGTCCACGCTGACATGACAGCATCACGCAGTTGCCGAAGATTCATCTGCTGCACCTTCATGATACGAATCTCCACCATATCCCATACGTGCTCTATTGGACTGCAATCTGGTGACTGTGGAGGCCGTTGGAGTTTACTGAACTCATTGTCATGTTCAAGAAACCAGTCTGAGGTGATATGAGCTTTGTGAGATGGCATGTTATCCTACTGGAAAAGAAGCCTTTAGAAGCTGGGTACACTATGGTCATAAAGAGATGGACATGATCAGCCACAATACTCAGGCAAGCTGCAGTATTTAAACGATGCTCAATTAGTACTAAGAGGCCCAAAATATGGCAAGAAAGATATCCCCCACACCATTATACCGCCGCAGTCAGTCTGAAATGTTGATATGAGGCAGGATGGATCCATGCTTTCATGTTGTTTACACCAAGTTCAGCAGAAATTGAGACTCATTTGACCAGGCAGCATTTTTCCAATCTTCCATTGTCCAGTTTTGGTGAATCCGTACCCACTGTAGCCTCAGTTTCCTGTTCATAGTTGACAGGAGTGGCACCCGGTGTGGTCTTCTGCTGCTGTACACATCTGCTTCAAGTTTCGACATCTTGTATGTTAACATACGGTGATGCTTTTCTCTTTGGAATTCCTTGGTTATAACACGCGGTTATTTTAGTTACTGTTGCCTTTCTATCAGTCTGACCATCATTCTCTGACATCTGCAGCAAAAAGGCCTCTTCACCCAGAGGACCACAGCTCATTGGATGGTTTTTCTTTTTCGGCCCATTCTCTGTAAACCCTAGAGATAGTTGTGTGTGAAAATCCCAGTAGATCAGCAGATTCTGAAACACTCACACCAGCCCATCTGGCATCAACAGCCATGCCACATTCAAAGTCACTTAATTCACCTTTCCTCCCCATTCTGGTGTTTGACGTGAACATTATCAGAAGCTCCTGATCTGTATCTGCATGCTTTTATACACTGTGCAGCTGGCATATGATTGGTTGATTAGATATTTGCTTCAACGAATAGTTGAACAGGTGTACATAATAAAGTGGCCAGTAGGTGTTTCACATGATACACACATAAATCAACAAGAGCAATTACAGGTCAAAGAAACATTTACTGCAATTCACTTCAGTGCGAATGATATGGTAGATACATCTATCCATCTTCAAATGCAAAGGCAGCGGCATGGAGCACAAGGACGGGATGCCAGTCCAACACATATCGAGGCAAGCAAATCTGAACCCTCTCTGAGCCACTGGACATACAGATCTTACTAAATGTCAGGTAGAATGACTTCAAAGCCAAGGGGCCTTATTTTATAAACATATCTAACTTTAATACAGTTGTTTTTCTTTCAATAAAAGAACTGATTCTCCAGTTAGCCATCAATGACGCAGACTGACCCCCTAAAGGTCAGACCCCGCTGTAGTAGCCTTGAACAAGGTACTCAGTTCAAATTGGTCCCATTAAAAATATCTAGCTGTATAGACCGGCGAAAACTTTTACCTGCAATCCTTCAACACTGCACTGTATCTGAGCTGGCTGGTTCATCACTGAGTACTTTCATTTCATACACTTGCTGTTTTCTTTTCAGACAACCTGGCAGTAGCCTTGATGTACAACACAGGTGACGGACCCAGGATATCACTTTTATCAGTGATACAGTCAGTTTTAGGTGAAAAGCACATTTTCAGTCGTTTGAACTCCAGAGAAAAACGCGGAATTCGAAGCTGATGGAAAACCATATCAAAGGTGGTGTGTTCCTCCTCTATAACATCTTCTCGAAGGATTTATCCGGTGCAGGGTCAGGCGAGCCTGGAGCCTATCCCAAGAAGAACAGGCAGAGGACACCCTAGATGGGATCCCAGTATTTCAAGGTGCACACACACACACACACAACAATTTAGGAAACCTGGACAACAGGGGGGGGGGGGCAAGCAAACTGTCACATAAAGCCGGAGGTGAGATTCAAACCCAGAACCTTGTGTCGCATCATCCCCCTCTCTCTGACGCAATTCTTTTGGTATTATTGTCATTATTATTATTTGGTTTTACAGCCTTTGTCCATAACAACTTAATCACTCACCCGGGAAATTTCTAAATTGTCACATAAACAGCAGCAATTCATTTAACTTAATGCTAAGTCATAAAATCACTACCAGAGAAATTCATTTCACTCTCAATTTCTTGCAACCAGGAACCATGTCACTCAATATACACATTAAGTTACATTATAGTTTATTGCTAGAGGTAGGACATTCATATGAATTACACACCCATCCATCCAATTGCTATGCCTGATTGTCTTATACAGTTTGGTAAAATGTGAAAGACCACAGTGTATTCAATCAGCACTATAATGTGGAATATTACATGCTGAGATAAGAGAATGATGAATTTGGAAAATAATACAGAAAGGTATTACACAAACTGGATTTGACTCACTGAGGTGGATTTGCTATGCATATGTTTTGGATTATTAAATCAAATGTCAAGCGGAAAAGTAAATATTTCCATTTGAGGTGATAATTTTTGCCAGGAGACCGGCTGTGTACTTTTTTGACTTATTCTGCAGTTATTCCTGCAATATAGTTTAAATCTGGGCCACATACAAGCATTATCTTAATTGGTTTTACAGGCGATAATGATAAAGAATGGCATGAGGAAGCATGTGTGATGTGTATTGTGAATGTATTTACAGATGGATTGTTCTGGACAAGCTCTAACACGCATCTGAAGTGACTGTAAAGCATGAAGTGTCCATGGGAAACAAATAAGTGTCAGCAAACCATGACAGCTACAACATCCGTTCTGGGGGCATCAAGGATGATGTTTATTTTTTTTAATAAGTTCATTATGTAATTTTATACCAGATGGATGTCATGTTGTGTCCTAAACGTAAGCTTAAGTGTTACAGATGTACTGTAGAGCAATCTATGTTCCACGTACCCAAAGCAGGGACCCCTTTGTACTGGGATAGATGCCCCATTGTGCTCAAAAGTCCAAGATCCAGTGTTACAGATGTAGAGCACTCTATGTTCCATGTTCCCAAAGCAGGGACC
Source organism: Hippopotamyrus pictus (assembly GCA_026781145.1). Classification (NCBI taxonomy): domain Eukaryota; kingdom Metazoa; phylum Chordata; class Actinopteri; order Osteoglossiformes; family Mormyridae; genus Hippopotamyrus; species Hippopotamyrus pictus. Next base: position 273,696 of record JAODLC010000117.1, on the reverse strand, counting down.
ACTTTGTACCGGGATGGATACCCTGTTGTGTTCTAACACCCAGCGTCTAGTGTTACAGATGTAGAGCACTCTATGTTCCATGTTCCCAAAGCAGGGACCACTTTGTACCGGGATAGATGTCCAGTTGTGCT
>JAODLC010000117.1:243723-259232 GCA_026781145.1 Hippopotamyrus pictus | reverse complement strand
ATTATAAACATGGCTATAACTATTCATAAAAAGGCATAAGACATTATACCCATGTTTATAATACTTTATGAATGCCTGATCTATAATGCACTATAAATACCTTCATAATGCATTATAATAGTCAGCATAAGCCAATGTTCATAATAACGAACGCACACACTGCTTTGGGACGCTCATGAAAACACTGGAGGCTTCGGCAGTTCGTCGGCCCAAGATAGAATTCAGTACCGTGTGTAGATCCATTTATTATTACCGTATAATTATAATTATTATGTACTATATTATTATTTTTTTCCAACTTACCTACAAATTCGACATAAAGACAGACTTAGGGTACGGCTGTAATTCGTAACCTTGGGATTCACACGTGTGTGATATTACAGCAAGCATAAAAAGCTTAGTCAGTTAGACCGGTCAGTTAGCTAAGGTTAACTGACACTTACCTGAAGTGCCTTGTGATTTCTATCATTTATACAGTTGGACACTTGACTTGACTGACGGTAAATGTCTTGCTCAATAGAACATCATAAAGGATCTCCAAGGACAGGAAGCAGCAGCATTCTGTTTAGTCACTACACTAGTATCCTTTATGAACCAGGATACAGCCTCAAAATGGGAGTCCATGTCTACTATTGCTATACTTGTACTAATAAACATTGAACTAGTCCAGATTGAGTAGATCATTCAAAGGTACAACTGTAGAGCCCCTTTCAGAGATCCAAACTAGCAAACTCTTGCTAGTGTTTCATCCATCCACATTTACTAGCCTAAATATACAGACCAAAAGTTCTATAGATTATATATGCACCACTGCTTTCAGTTCCATTAAGCCACCATTTCTTGGCACTGGGCAGTTTGCATTAAGAATGGTCATGAACAAATTAGAAAATGTTCTCAAATTTATACAACAAGTGCCTTTTAAAAGGCTTAGGGTCAGTCTGGCGAATGAAACTAGGACCCAAACATAGCACACTGATGCTCTCTCATTTACAGTCTTGGGAACCATTGTCAGCTTGCATGCAGGAGTTAAACCCCGAATACTTTGTTGTATCGTTCACTGCTGCAGACCTCCAAATAAATGCTGCCCAGCTGTGCGACAAATGGAGTGGCTGACAGAGGTAAAACAGGGCCGAGACTTCAGAACAGGGAATCGACAGAAGGTCAGCGAGGAACACAGGCTATGCAGGCACCAAAACTCGACGTGGCAGCATTTGTCCAGCTTCTGTGTACTCAATAATTAATTTGCATATTTCTACTTGTGTTATTGTTAAGCGATGCTGGGAAATGATACTTTGAAATCTGCTCTGGGTGGGATTCCAATATGCTGTCAAATCACTGACCACAAAATGTCTCCAACAGGATGTCATACTGTGTCCAAATCACTGACAAGGCCAAGAACAATGAAAATAACTAAAGACAGTTTTTTTTCATACACTGAAGACCTGGCATTAGCTGTTATCACTCAAGGAAATATCTAGTCCCTACAGAAGAAAAGCAAAGACAAGGAAGGTTTAAGTCCTTGGTTGATTCTACTGGACCTTTGAACATTGTTCTTTAATCTAAACCATTCAACTGTGTAGGAGCAAAAATTTGTATAAATGGTGCATTGTCTTGAGTAAATGTGTGAGGATAGTGACTGAATGTCATTAAAGTACATGCACACATAGACAAGGCAGTTCTGTGGTAGCTTTAATGACTCCGTTGGCTTTCAAACTCGTCCTATCACTCCCTGAACTAGGTCACCTCCACAGACGAGCAACAGACTCCCTCCTATGAACTTTCTAGCAAAGAACATTCTGGGCTCCCCAAACACATATTATAATGAGACTGAAATTAAAAAAAGAAGGCATTCTTAATTTTTTTTTTTTTAATCGGAATATGGGATTAGGCTGCAATGCTGAAAGACACGGACCCACACAATCCCAAATGAAGCTGGCAGTTTGCAAAAAAAAAAAAAAAAAGCCGTTTTCGGTGTTCAGTACTTCAGTGCAGCACCTATGCATAAATTCAAAAGCAGTGTATTTAACGGCATGTTTGTCTACTGATACAGGATTGTGTGCTGGATTATTTTTGGGAACAATTCATGGCACTAGAAAAACATCCAACATGTTAACATTTCAACGGTTGCAGTACTTTACTCTGGGTGTTCCAGTATCTCCACACAGCCTTAAAGCATGTAGCTGCATGCATTCGTGATGGATTCCTGTGATGTCCCGTGATGGATTGATATCCTGTCCAGGGTGTCCTCCTTCCTTGTGCCCTAAATGTCCTGGTACAGACTTCAGGCTCCCTTCATCTGTACCCTGGATGACGATGAATGAATGGATGGTGCCCACTTCCCGTTTTAGCTGTCAGGGCTCTGTTTTATGCTGTGTGCATTCAGTATCTGTTCTAACCCATTCCTTCCTTTATAATCATTGCATTCCAATTATTGGCCACCACATCACCCCCCCCCAGTGGAATGATCTGCAGTCGGAGGCTTGCTGAACCAAACCTCGCACCGTCCTACCATGCTATCTGGCAGGCCTTATGCTCTCCTGACTTTGTGCTGTGCAGATGCCGAGCCCAGGAACTTGATGTGACACATGGAAGTAACATTGCAACTGCAAGATAGCCTGCTCTCTGGAACAACACCTGTTAGCTGGGCCCCGTTCTGGCCAGTGTCTGCTTCACAGGATCTCGAAATAATACGCCGTGAAGAGGAGTGCATAAGCATTTGTGCCATTTTATAAGAATCTGCATGTATTTGTGTTCTGCTTGTCTGTGTCAAAGAATTTACAGAGAAGTATCGATAATGAATTTGCATTAACTGCACCTTCATAATGCATTCATAGAACATTCATTGCACATTCATAATGCCTTACAAGTCTCATTAAGCATGTAAGTATACTTTAACATGTCCTAAAGTATTGCAGTCATAATTATTATAATTATTATTATCATTATACATTAATAACAGACATTATAATCCAATAATGTTATTAATGCATATTAAAGTTAAGGTAAGTTAGTATGCTTACATGCTGCACTATGAATGCATTATAGAGGCATTATGAAGATGCAGTTAATATAAGCCTTGCTGAAGTATTTAATATTCTAGGATAGTATCTTGAAAGAATCAAAAGATAAACCATCAGTTTAAAATACAAAAAAAGGGACACAGGGAGATCTAATCCTCCCCCCACCGCCCCCCCCCGACATACACATTTTTCATACCTTATGTCCATCATGTGATATTATACTCTGAACCAAAAACATTGACATATATTGTACTGCGACCAAACATGGAAGTGTAACACACATGGTCTAGAGCTGTCCTTCTGCTCCCGGACCTGCATATATGACATGGATGTTTGCAGACGGAAGCGACCTTGTTAAATAGTACAAAGAGGTTTCTCAGATCTCACCCTCAGACTCCCCACAGTCTAAATCTCAGCCAGACATCAAGGTTGAAGAGCCATAAACTAGGATAAGGAGCAAAATGGAGCAGCAGAAAAGGTTGCAGTGACCCTTAGCACAAACATCTCACACATCTGAGTCGTCTGGTCACAAGCAGCACTTCCCAACCTGCAGCCTCATTCAGAGAGAATGATCTAGGCTCTACTTACGTCATACTTATGATGAATATAATGAATAATGGTCTCACAGAGTGCCGTCAGATCATTATGAACAGTACTTAATCACAACCAATCACAAAGTAAGATTAATCAGTAATAAAACACAAATAATAATTAGTCTAAGACCACTAATATAAAGATTGCACAGATGTGGAGGGGAGACATTTTTAACAATATTGTTCCTGTCTCTTGCTGAATTTGAAAACCATTTGCTAACATTATAGAACTTATGCTACAGGAGGAATTTTCCTGTTCTGTCCAGACTGCTGATGTACGTGTTTCCTGTAAACTGGTAGGTTCTGGTCCCTTTCCTGTAAATACATATAAAGGCCACTGGACATGTTTAAAAGGCTCACTTAACCTTCGGACATTGCGCTCCGTGTACTTCGCCCGAAACATTTTTCTCCGTGTACGTTTAGGCTGCCTGGTTTATGAAATCCTTCACGCTGTTCATGCTTCGGCAATTTTCAGCTGGCAGTATCTTATCTGCGATTTCCTGATGGTCCAAAAGACACTTTTCAACTGCAGCCATCCTCAGCATCAATGATAAAAAATGTCTAATTGTTTAGTTGTTACCCATAACACTGTTATCTCCACGGATGTGGCAAAAATCACTGTCAAACAAAATATTAAATACCGGGACTTGTGAGTGAAGAGTGCGTTACAGGAACAAGGGCTTGGACAGTGGGAAATAATTGTAATTCAGGGCTGCTCAGTTCTGTCAGACTGTGGAGAATTCTTTCAATTATCCACTGCAGCTCCAGACATGTGACTTGATATTCAAATAATGACTTCCATTACATGGTAAAGAGCTGAGGTAGGACGTGATCCAGTGGGCCTGCGGCCCCTGGGGAAGCACGAGCCTAGTGTGGGGTATCGCTCACAGTATGGAGGGGAAATGTGATATATGATGCGGGGAGAAGGGTTCGAAGGACTGGGGAATTCTTCCCAACATGCATGTGGGTGGTGTTGGGAGGAATTCCCAAGAGAGCTGTCCAGCTTACAACATTACCACAGATGATGGTGGTCAGCCAGAAAACCAATTTGCCGCCCATGCCTTCTTCCTTACACATCTCATTTCACCACCTCACGTCTCAAAAACATAAACAGTCCAGGGGTTGAACTAACACCTCACCGTCCGGGTTTAACCTTCAAGTTACCGTAATTTACCTGCATGTAAACCGCCTTTTTTTTGGCTGTTTACCTATATTACAAGTTCAACTTTACCATCAGTTTGATTTACGACTGTCACCCACTGAAAAATTACTTCTGGATTTCACCCTAAACGTCTGCAGGCTTTTGACGGTGACCTTATATCAACCCAAGAGGCGTCCATTTATAAAGCGGACCGCTGCAATGTACGGAAAAAGGGCAAGATGGTGCTTGTAAAATGCTTGGTTTCCTGCATTTGCCAGATGATTAGTTTTGTTCAATGGGATATTTTTCAGGGTACGGAAGAGGCAGGAATCACTAAATGTAGATAGTAAATATTCATACAAGAATCAAGGTTCTGTGATACTGAAGATGTCACATTTTTGCTTAAAAAAGTGAGCACCTACTTAACATTTAGGTACTCTTTTGATCAAAGACTAATTTTATTCAAATGTGGCACTAGTTGGGAAAAGATTTAATATTTTTACCTGAAGAGACTGAAAATCCAGTTTAAAGTGGTTATATGCATTGTAATGATATAAATATAGCTATCATATCAAATTGAAAAAATGAGATCGCGGCACAGAACTCTAACATACTTTCCTTATACAATCAACTAAAATGTAGCTCGAGAAGTATTTCTTAGCAGAGGCAACGAAAAAGTTAAATGACATTTTTGTAATTGAGTCGTTCTTGGCTCACGTTTTGGAACTTGCTATATGTCCTCTTATCGAAACATCAAATTAATGGTTTTATGCACTATTTATGTCATGGGTGCTCCTCTTTTTTGATGGAGCTAGGACGGGGTAATCATGGCATTTTTGCTTATTCATTGAGGAGGAGGCATCCAGGATAGGAATCACAAACTGTAGATTAGATAGACAGAGACAGACAGACAGATCGATAGCAGCATGACCAAAGAGAAGCATGTAAAATGGACATAAGGGGAGTCTCTGGGTGACTGGCTCAGATTTTAGGCACTCATGAGAGAACATCAGCTTTCTTCCCCTTGTTATAATACCAATTAAACGCCTCTTAGTTTCTCCAGAGACGGTGGGTAATGGCAGAGTGTCGATGAGGCAATAGTCAGACAGGAAATGGTGAATTCTGGTGGGCCGGAGGTGGGGGGCTGGGAGTGGGGGGGCATCCAGCCCGGCCAGGCCGCAGACACGGCCGGTAGCCTCAGATGGCCACGGCAGATGTCTGCTTGGCCCAGGCGGCCAGCAGGCAGACGATGCTCACCCCCTCCTCTCCCAACACCCCCTACCCTGCCCCCAAAGCTTAGCGCCGACCTCACGTGGGCCACAACATGACCATTCCGCGCTCTGCTCTGGACGGATCGCTCCCGCCCTATTTCTGGCGTTTGCTGATCGCGGAGAAGCGAGCTGACCCCCCAGGGAGGGGTGAAGGAGGAGTTTATCCCTGGGTCTTCTAGTGACACGTGATGAGAGATCTCATGGACAGAGATCCACCTGAGGTGGCTCAGAATGAATCCTGCCTAGTTATGGAGAAATTGGTCTTAAACACCCATGGAGATACAACCAGGCTGGGAACAGGGGTGCATGGCAGGCTAGGGAGGGACAATTATGGGTATGATGTGAACGTTCCTCCTTCTCTTCTGTCTCTTCTGTTTTTGTAGCCCCCTTGTAACCCAGATAAATCCTGTCCTTCACCACCACACCTCCTTGTCATCATTCCCCATCTTCCTGGGTTACTCTCCAGCTTCCGGTTTGGGCCGGTTACAGGCTGCTCTTCCTTGGCGACTCTGCCGCTTCACGTCGGCAGAGAGTGACAGCACTCGGCCTTGCAAGCCTCATTAAGGTCATCGCTAGGAAATTAGTCCGGAATTGGATCATTCTGTTGTTCTTCATGCTCGCTATATTCTGAACCCTCGCCGATTACTGCTAATTTCCATTTCATAATGAGGAGTATCCGGATTTGTGGTTTTTGACTTCCTGGCGCATCCCACAAAGCATGCATATTTCCGAGGGCAGGCAGAGAGATGGATTACATTTCTGGAGTGACATCCCCCTGCCCCGACACCTACACAGGTCACAAAGTCCCAGTCACCCCTTAGGACACCTGCACTAGGTGTCACCATGGTAACTCTAAAAGGACAACTCCCATAGTTACATCAAAACTTTGGTATTACCCTGATTAACTCACCATGGCAACAAGTGAATAAGCAGAGCACCTTGGAAGGGAGAGAGATTTTAGGCAGAGGTTTGCGCTCATCTTGATGGCCAGGAAGCCTGTTTCAGTGTCCAGGACTCCTAGCTCGGGCCGTGTCCATAACAGACAGAAACACTTAGGGCTCTAAGTCCAGCTCTGAGTGATCTACCATGCTAAATACTTTGCAGGAAGTCATGGCAGACAACATTGCTTACACACAGAAACCCATGGTTATGTTACATTAAAAATATTATTCCTATTAACTGCTAAATATGACAGCCATTACCTGTATAATGTCAGGTGATCTTATGTTTGTCTACTTGTATACTACTATGCTGTAACCGCAGCAGTTATTTGACTTGAAGTTGACATTAGCTTTATATCGATTTGTGTTTAACATCTCTTATACTGAATGTCTTTATAATAGAGTTGTATCTGTATGAAATGTTATTATAGAGTAATAATGGAAGATGGCAAAAGTGCATGCTGGCTGTTAACCACTTGCTTCATAAGAGTGTGTAATTATTCCCTGGTCTATGCACGGTTGGCCATGCTCACCTATAACGACTGAGAGCTTGGCTTTCAGAATAGCCCATTCTAATGTAGCAATACCACTGATCTGATTCCTTCAAACAGCAATTAGATTGTTCGATTTATAGCGTCTATGCATGCAACAGAGAAGCTGCATTTGTTAACGCATCCCTACTGCGGTGATGTCTTGTTTGTGTATTGTGATGTTTTGTATGACAAAGGGGAACCCAGCTGTATTTCAAATGTTGGAGATGTGCTGGTTGAAAGTGTAGCTGTCATGTTCTACAGTGGTGATGAACACAGTCCCAGTTAATGCGACACTACACCCGGCATCCATGCACATTATATAGCTTGTTTCCCTTGTAGATGTCATTCAAAAACACTTCAAATACAAACGCCAGTTGACGGCAATTGTCCAGAAAGTACAAATCCAGACCAAGGTTTTTGTCTCAACCAACCAGTTGAGGACTCTGTGGCTGTGACTCTTTATACTCAACTGGTTGGTTGAAACAAAAACCTTGGTCTGGATTTGTACTTTCACAACCTGAACTTTCCACCCCTGCAATAGATCTAGTTTCTTCTACACACATCCCCAAAACACGAGGCATTTGTCTCTTGCATCATCAGTATTTTTTCCTGCTTTATGATGCTCTGCGCTCCAAAATTGGGGTTGCGCAGCAAGACCTCAGTGGCGAAACTCAAACGAATCATCTGGTATAATCAGACAGGAAAACATACGGGACAATTTGTGCTATGAAAAAAATTCCGGTTTGGCGTGACTACAAACAGTCCCGCGGGACATGGATGGAATGGGCCGACTTTGACAACCATGGGATGTAATGGGAAGGTGAGTCAAGCAACATATAAAGCTGCAAGAACTGGGCCATTGCTTCCAAACACCCTCTTTAGCTCCAGCACACTGCAGACTTTCACTTACAATATAATCAGAGGTGAGCTAAGGGGCTAGCTGTTGAGCTAATTTCATTTAATTCAATATGCACTTAGATAACTACTTACCTCAGACAATATAACAAGCTAAATACAGGCGTGTAGCTACAGTACGATAAGTAATGGAAGTTCTGTTGGATTCCAGGCCTATAAGGAACAGTTGTGTTGAATTTGTTAACAAGCATATTTGTCACTCATTGTGTAAATATTCATTCAAGAATAGAGATCCTGTTATACCGAAAATATAAAATTTTTGTGGCACCCGATGGGAAAACATTTTTTGTCTTTAAAGACTGAATGTAGAGATTAAGGTGTATCGTAATAACTTAGAATATTATGCTTATCATATCATACTGAAAACATGCGATTGTGGTGCAGAACTTAAAATACATTCCTTATACAATCAACCTGAAATGCAATTGGAGAACTACCTTCTATAAGTTTAAACACAAGTTTTAGGAGAGGTTTTATAAAGTTGAAAGAATTTTTTTTTTTTGTTGTCGTTGTATTTCAGTCCATCTTGGCTCAGTTTTTGGAACTTGCTGAATGTCCTTTTATTGAAACTCCATATGGACTATTTATGTTGCACACCCTGCTTTTTTGGATGGTGGACCGGAGTAATCGTGGCATTTTTGCTTATTCATTGCAGCACTCTGCTGTAAACAGAAAACCCTTCCAGTGATGCTCTTTCTGAGGCAAATGATTTAAAAGCACTTGCATCTTCTGGATAACAAAGCTCTGACAGTTATTTTTAGTGCTTTTATATCCTGTCTTTTACAGAGTTGAAAGCCACAAGGTACTTAAATTAATGGCACGATACAAAATATGTCTATGAGATCTCACAAATGTTACTTTATTTACAAAGAACTGACTTACATTGTGTGTGATGGGTTTGTGCAGTTTTCCATTGTATTAATCCAATCCAGCTACTAAACGTTCCTCAAACAGCTTTCCCCCAGGAGATGAACACCTGATGGCTTTGTCTGACTGTATCGCCATAAATCTTTCCCTTTAGCCACTAAACCATCTGCTGGCTCAGAATTCATTGGACACTTACAATAAATCTGCAAACGTTTATACAGTACTTTCCCATTAAAATTATTGGAAGAAAAAATAGGACGAGCAGGACTAAGGCTAGTTCTAAAACCATAGCCACCAGGCCTACATTAATATTACATCATTTTATTTTCTGTAATAGAAAGGAACCTTAGAGGAACTACTGTTTTCCTTATCTGCTTTCTAGTTTGATGTATTTGCAGTTTCTTTGTTTTTTAATTAATACTTTTTTGCACATGTATCCAGTGTTACAAGCATTGTTTAATTTCTGCTCATATTAATGACTGGCATACATTTTTTTCTATAGAAAAAAACTTTTATTTTCATAGAATGAGGTATAATGTACTACGAATTATCATATATATTTTTAAAACAAACCTGTGGGTGATTTCCCAGGCATAATCCTGTATGTAAACACATTTGTGTCAATAAGAATTCCTGAACATCAGTACAAATGTGATGTTCACTTCCACCACTCAGGACAATAAATGTTAAACCAACAGCACTATTTCTGGATGGCGGACAATGCTTTTTTTAATTGCACTTTTGGATCAGAGCACAGAGCTGACCAGCTTTCTGGAGAGAGAGAAAGAGAGAGAGAGAGAGAGAGAGAGAGAGAGAGAGAGAGAGAGAGAGCGAGAGAGAGCGAGAGAGAGAGTATTTGCGGAATCAGTCCGCTTCGGACAGAGGGGGCAGCAAGAAACGCCCGCAGGTGTGGACAGGTGCCACCCCCACGGATGGGCTGGCATGACGAGGTGAAACAATGCCATTGTGATGATCTCACCGCTCAGATATACAGCTCCAAAACTGCAGATATTTAATACAATGTGTGGCATACATATTGTATAACGTACGTCCTCTGCATCTTCAGCTTTCTGCCCATGCCACAAACAGCAAGAAGATCAAGGAACCTACTTTCGGGCCTTTTGGGTGGAATAATACAAGCAGACATGGGGATAGTAACACGTAAAAGATGGAATCGCGAGGCAGTAATGCAAAAGCCTAATCACAAATGCAGCTGTTATGTGCCACTGCCTGCGACAGAAAATGCGATGTCATTTCAGAACAGATTCACATTCATTCTGCGGGCTATTGCGCATTTGCACTTTATTCAATCTGCAGAGACTTCTTGCTGGAAGGGAACATCAGGGCCACTGCAACATTTAGGCAATATTGTATTGAGGTCATTTTAAAAAGCTGCGTGTCTACAGGGAGACACTGAAACCACTGCTAATTTGACGTCATGCAGACTTGGGGGGCTGGGACATAGTGTGACCTAGTACTTTTAGGCGCAATCATAGTGGGGGGAGCATGGAAAAAGGATGATCTTAAGCCTTTGAAAGGCACAAATGTAACAGGATAGCCGATAACTGAGTTTAATTAGTATAAACATTCCTGTAAAAGACTATTGATTTCCTACTGATTAGTAGTCTCTATTTAGCACTGACAGTAGGACTTTCTCTCCCTCTCTCTCTCACTCTCTATCTCTCTCTCTCTCCTTCTCTACTTGCTTGTCAGGAAGTTCCAAAGTGTCACAACACTCACCAGTTTTGTGATCCCAAAATCTGTTTCAGACTGAGAATGAATCATCAGACCTCCCAGGGCCGAAAGAGGATTTTAATTGCTGAAGCTCTCTCTGATGGCAGATTTAAGGGCGGTAGCTTGAACTCAGAATCCTAGCCAGCACGCAAACTTTCTGGGACAGGGGCTGCAAGCCCTTCAGCGGACCAGGGAAAATGAGTTCTGTGGTCTATTTTAAATGATCTCCAGAACACAGTGTCTTGGTCCCCAGTGCACACTGCTCCCATTTCTATCGGTGACCCACAAGCTTTTATCTGCTAAAAAATATAATAATAATAATAATAATAATAATAATAATAATAAACACTTTTTAGGGAAAACCACACACGCGGTCTAAATCATTTTATCGATTATTAGCACAGAACCTACTGTCCTACACAACAAACCGGTCAAAAAACAGTGGTTTACCAAAGCTATCTGGAATTTGATATTTTCAGTGTAGTAAACCTCCTCCAAACGGTATTAATTCATTATAAATGTGTCTCCTTAATGGATAGCGAGCTTGAAACGTGTTTTATCAAAAGCCGTTTACTCCAGTTTAGGATACGTCTAGTTCAGGCAGGAGAATGGATTTCCCCAAATAATACCTAAAAAATGGACCTAAAACTAGGCAAAAGTTAACGGGCTGAGCTGAAAGCTTGGGCTCACACTCTGCCCGTGCGTTAAATAACTTTCCTCTCTGCCGAGTCCTGAATTTTTCTTTTACAAATGGACTATAATCTGAGAGTCTAACTGCCTCGCCTTTACTCTTCAGTATTAGCTTATGCTTGGATGATGTTAGTGAAGCACAGGACCTTACGGCTAATCCGGGCGTAATAACTCGTAAATGAGGCTCCAATACACGCATATATACTTCTTGTTTTTCTGCGCTCATGTCCCAAAGAAAACAGAAATTTGACATTAATGCATCTTCGCTGGATGGCACAAGGACCGTCTCTTCACACACAGATACAGCAGAGATATATAGTAGACGGGGTGTTTTTCCTTGTCTATGAATGCAATGAGTAAATATTTAAATACCACCGTGTTCAGCGTAAACATATCTCACTTGCCCCAGTTTCGAATGCTTAACGGACGCATCCTGAAACACAAAAAGGCTTGTTCGACAGAACGCTTTGTGAAAGCTAACCACATACAGAAACTAACAGGCACAGAAGGAGACGGGGACGCGGAAAAGAGCAAAGCACCTCCTTAATTGTACTTGGTCACGCTGAGTCTCGTCATGCCAGCGATGCTCCAGCGCTCCCAGGTCTATCTCACTCGCGGCTGCTGCAGACAGAAAAGCCCCGGCGGAGTCGCACCAAACGCGGATACGCTTGCAGCTCATTCGCCCAGAAATTCAAGCAGAATATCCCAGTCTCATTAAAACAAGCTGTTCTGCACAGAAAAGCGCGCAAATATGAAATCTCAAGCAACAGGAAACATATAGCCTACCTTTTGTTCCTTAGGTATTTTGATGGCTGCTTGGGATCACAACTGCTCTTCTTACTATCCTGCCCTCATTGGCGATGTTGTCCCGGTAATATAAATGTATATTTTTTTCAGATGTCGGCAATAAGTGTCAAAAGCCCATCGTTTCTGATGAAACTAACAGTGACTCGATGTTTTCTTTCTTTCCTTTCTTTTTTTTCTGTCAGAGACAGAAATGGGAAATACGAGCGCCCCTTCCCGTGCTGAGCCCCATCGCCGAGCGGCTTCTTCACGTTTGCGGTCAGGACACCGAAGTCTGCGAGGCGCCCAGTGATGCGGCAGCGCTCAGCGGCCGCTCGATAGGGGGGAGAGAGTGACTGGGGGAGAGAGGGCGAGAGAGAAAGCGAGAAGGAGAACGGGAGGGAGAGCGAAAGAGACACGGCATTCCTTATATTAATGACACACTGGTAATTGCGAGATACTCAAAACCTCTTAGGAGGTACTTAATTATTAATTTTAAGCGTATTGCGTTTGTCATTAAAGTGTAGAAATGTAATTAAAATAGTTAAATACTTGTTAAAATGTTTCAGCCATTATATATGCTATATAAATTGGTGCATTAAATAAGATTATCTAAGTGCTTACGGCAGTTTTAATATTAATACATGGGCAGGGTTCAGCTGCGTCGAACAATTTCTGCCCTGGTTTATTATCCGAAAATGTTTGTTTGTTTGTTTGAGCGGCTGCAAATGAGAAAATTACCGGCAGCCTGAATTCCTTGAAGGCCTTCCACTTTATGTCTTGTTTGTGAATTTTAAATCCTCTTTTTCCATTCAGAACAGTTGAATGATTGTTCAAAACTTTGCTTAAAATGTAGCGTCATATAGGTTACAGTAAACACCTGAAGCAACATTGCACAAGTTAAATGAATTAAAATGGGTTGACTATACACATTTAAGAACCCATTATCCAGCGGGCATGATTTGTTCCTACTCTAATTTCCAGAAAACTGAAATTTTTACTTTGGTGCAAACTGTTATCGGACATGCTTTATTATGTTAAGCTTTATTATGTTGTTTCTTCCTCCCAACTTAGCAAGATTCAAATCTTTGATGCTCTCATGCATAAATTACGTTAAGTCACTTGAGACTCAAGCAACTATTGCCCCTATACTGTATATGGGTTATCCAAAGTATTCTATATGATACATCATTACTACAAGGCATTGTGTACTTTTTCTGTGTGTGTGTGTGTGTGTGTGAGTGTTTATGGGGGGGGGGGGGGGGGTTTTTTTCATGATCCAGTGACACTCCGTATTGAAGGTCACAGATTGTTTCTTTGACTTCTCAATTCCTCGAAGGACACGCGTGTGGAAAAGACACAATTTCCAAATTTCAGAGATGATGATCCTTTGTTTACCATTATCGCATACCACATTAGCTCATCACATACATCTGCTTATCATTGCATTCACTGATGTGTCCTTTTGTTTGTTTTTGAAAAATTAAAAAAGCGTCTTGTTTTTACTGGTAGGTTATTTTTATTTGGCAACTTATTTTATTTGGCAACTTATTTTATTTGGCAGTCTTATTTTATTTGGCAGTCTTATTTTAATGATTTTTTTGAAGTACTGCATTATGGATGACTTGCTGCCTTTCATCCTGTGTTTCATAGTGCAGGTTAAGACCCTGGATTTCTTCAAATCTGAACTTGACAAGATCCTGCCAACTTTAAATTATTAGTTTAATTTCTTCCAAGTGAACTCGCTGAGCCGGATGCCCTCTTATTAGTAACTTTCTTGTGTTCCTATGTTCTTATTTGGAGCTTCTTTAGCCTTAGGGTTCTTGCCTGCACAACCCGACTGAAGTGGAATCGGATCTCGGAATCAGGGCAGGAACAGCTTTCTTCTCAGCTTCACATAGGCATCAGCAACGGATACATCTAAGCAGGCGCTTGCCTCTTCCCAGAATCCCCTGCTGTATGTTGTGGGAAGGCTTATTCGGTTAACATGAAATTAATGATGCCACTGTGCAACGCCGGATGAGTGGGTTTGGACTCTTTGCCTCTGACCAGAAGGGCAGCGGTTCAAATCCCATAACTGGCAGAGTGTTGTCACCGTTAGCCCCTTAGGCAGGGTCCATAGCCCGAGTTGCTCCGGGGACACTGGGTGTCACTGCTCTCCAATTCTCCATTGTACGTCGCTTTGGATAAAAGCGTCGGCTAATTAAATAAACATAATGTTCCTGTGTGCATTCATGTTCCAGTGATTGCACAGCTGGGGGAAAGTAATGCCCTCCCTATGACCTGTGCGAGGCACAGAAAAGGGCAACAAGACTAGCAGCTTTCAGATGACCTGCGGGTGGTTTAACACTGTGGCTTAGTGGGTAGCATTGGTACTTTGTATGTTGAGGGTTGTGGGTTTGAATCCCATTCCTGCTCTGCAAGTAGATAGGGAAAGTGGTGTCTCTATATTTTCCACAGTGAGTGTGATAACCCATCCAGAAGGTTCCCTTGTCTTGTACTATCTGGGAGGGGCTCCAGCTCGCAATGACCTTCAGTTAGATAAGCAGTAAGGAAATATATGTATGCAGTATCCAAAGAATGCCAGAGAATGAAATGCAGATAAATGAAGACAACAGCAGTTCAATCATGTGACCTGTATGTGGCACATAGCACATAGATGACAGGTACTTAATTAAAAGGTTTAAAAAACATAAGAATCTTTTTGCAGCTAAATAGACAGCAATGAGTCACATAAGCTTCAACATCCAAATAAGAAGTCTTACCTGTAGATGGAAACCAGTAGTTCATCTGGCTGAAGTGCAAATGAGATAAAGAAGAAACGGATTGATCCCACTAAATGTGTTTGGGAAGTTCACCTGAGGAATTTGCTGGAAATTAAAGAGGACGATGCTGCATTTGTGACCCTGTGGGTCCTTGCCGTATGCAGGGGCGTAGCAACCGGGGGGGGACGGGGGGGACACGTCCCCCTCACTTTTAGAAACAGGTGATTCTGTCCCCCGCACTTTTTTTGACCTAGCG